>JAVSCE010021329.1:0-414177 GCA_032199065.1 Smutsia gigantea
ATTGGAAAGGAAGGCCCACCACACCCATGACTCACCCCTTGCCCAAGATGTTCTTTAGCATCACAACTGAGCAAACTCTTACTTTCATTTCTTTAATTTCTATAAAATAGAGATGACTCTTATCTTATAGAGCTGTTACAAGGACTAAATCAGGTGATACATAAAGTGTTTAACATAGAGCTTGTTACATCATAAGCACAGCAAATATTAAAATATTTGTGTATATTTTCAGTGAAAGATATGAATAATATGATTCATCTACATCTTAGTATCCTAGATCTTTCAGCATCAGAATGATTCATATTAAATGCTCTTGCAGCATATATTTTATGCCTTATATCATATTCAACATACAAAATACAGTACTTTAAAATGGCTCTGTAACCTTTATCAGAACTATGTCAGTTGCTAGGGAAAATGTCCACATTACAAAAGAAATAGATTGCATATATTTTGTATTCATCATATGTTTCACTGAATTAGAGGCAGGTAATGACTGGAATTAGAACCTAGTGGAAACCCAAATTTGTCTGATAAATGAGAGCTCAGCCTAGGTTTGGAAATAAGTCAGACACACTCTCTCAAGTCCTGTTATCTTTCTCATAACATTATTTTTTCACTTAGCTTAATATGAAAAATCACTGTACAATATTTAATTATGGAAACCACCCTAAAAATGTCACTCATAAGTTTGTCAATTTTATGATGCCAATCATAAAAATGTCAATCAAGGTTTGAATGAGTTGCCAATCTATGTAGAAATGATTTTAGTCACATTGCTAATCTATAATGACTTATGAATGTGTTTGTGTGCATAGATATATATATATGTAGCTATCTTTGTATCTGCAACCTATCTATATTATTTTCAATTTTATTAATTCCAGTTCAATTTGGAGAAATAATACTAATAAAATATCAAATTGTTTTATAATTTCACTGATAAGAAAACAATCTTTTCTTTAGAAGAGCATGTAATTGTTGACTGACAGTGATTTAAACTCCAGTTTTGAAGATGATCTTGGGTTCAAATCTCATCTGTGCCACTTTGTGACTTTGGACAAGTTCAACTACTCTAATAATGCTTATTAAATGAGAGAACAATTCACCTTGCCAAGTGCCGTGTTGACAATTAGAGGTTCAATGATTATTAGTTATATTTTAAGACTGGTATTTGTTCTATTATAGCATAGAACATAAAATATCCCCAATTAAAAATTATGCTAGATTGTAAAATCTTTTAAAATAAATAAATGTTTATATATAACACTTTTATTACTTCAAGATTGGTATCTGTACATTGTGAGAAATGTAGCTAACAAATAAGAAATTTAAAAAGTCATCAACCTGTCACCATTACAATTTTAGAATATACTTATATTTCTCCAGAGATAGTCCAAATATCTGGGACTCCTTTACATTTTCTCTCTCCTAGAATCCCAGCCAATACTGAGATGCAGAAATTCTGTATGTTTAATAAGCACCCCAGATGCAAACCAATTGAGACTCACTGGCAAACAATTTTATGATATGTCTGTGTATGTGTATTTAGCATTTCTTGTTGCCATTAAATATTCTACTTTATAGCATCCTATTTAATGGCTTCATAGTGTTCCATTGTAAGAATGAATGTGAATGTTCCATTGTGAAACAAAGGTATTTTAAAACTAACATATAGTACTTTAAAGCTAAGCACTAAGAAGTACTTACAAACAGAAGATTTAATTAGCAGACAAGAGAATTATCAGCATTCATCTATATGTAAACAGTAAATTAAGTTCTTAAAACAGTTCTGTTAAATATATTCACTGAGTGATTTCATGTGTGCAGATTATTTGCCAAAAAAATTACACAATCATAAATTTTGAATAAATGGATTTTAGGTCAGTAAGATACTACATTTGGTGTGTGAAAATGAATGGATTATGTTAAGTGTTAAATAATTTTCTCCTAGACTTGGTGGGTTTCTTCAGTGAGAAACACCTTGTGTTATCAATAAGAATGCGTGATACACTCTCCAATAATAAAGATGAATAATGATCATTAGAAATTGTGCTCATGTACATTTTAAAAACACCTAAAATATCTCTATGCTTCATGTCTTTCTGTTTAGGTTGACAATTGATGCTGAGTGCCAATTACAGCTGCACAATTTTCCAATGGATGAACACTCCTGCCCCTTGGAGTTCTCTAGTTGTAAGTAATAGTCATTCTGTATTCTGATCCCCTCTCAGCAATGTCAAGGAATTGGGAGATTCACAGAAAATGCAAAATTGCATTAAGTTATTGACTAAATATTTTGAGTTTCTGTCATCATAACACCAGCCTGTCCCTGTTAGAGTTATTCCTACAAAAAGAATCTACTTTGTCAGGAGTTACAAATAGATTTCATTAGGGTGTAAATGTTTAATAAATTGGCAGTGGTTGCCTGGAACCCTTTGTTGAGAAGCATTATAAAGCCAGGTCTGCATTCAATAGAAGGGGCCAGTGGTGGATTATATGTCCCCCTTGCTCCATGGACCCAGGAGAAGAGAGTAGCTAGCATATTTGCTATTTTCTCCCCTAGATCCGAGGTGGCACAGGGATCTTACAGCATGGTTTGCTCATTCCAATTTTGGTACACTTGTTAAAGACAGAAAAATTGAAAATTACCTCCTCCACCTAGAGTTCTAGTAATATCTAGACCTAGTTATCCACCAGCGAGTAAAAGACTGATTTTTTTGTGCCATATGGATCTAGTTCGAATCCCAACTTAATCACTATTAAATCTCTCAGTGAATGCATTCCCAGGTAGCCAATAGAGATGATAAGACCTACCCGTGGCAATACTGTTTCGCTGGTATGACATGTGTAAAGAGCTTGGTATGCTATATCACATACAATGATTCCATAGAAAGCTCCATTATTTTTAGTAATTATTATTATTATCAGAAAATAGACTATAGCAAGAAGATCTGTGATGATTCTAACACAAATTAAGCTTTAGTAACTTTCACAGATATTTCCTGCCTGAACCCAAACAAGGCTCAGTTCCCCCCAAATGGTTGCCTTAGTATTTGTCCAGCATCTGTTGGGTTGCTTGCCTCCTCCTTGTTTTTGGTCTATTAACGATGCATATTGGGCAGAATGAAAAGGTGATTACGAATTTTAAGTGTATATTTGTGCAAATATAATTTTCCAGCCAGGGAATGAGGGAGACTCCTAAGAGCCAACTAAATCATAATAACCACAACTTCAAAGAAAAAAATCAATGATTGGAGAAGCAATCATCTGTTTATTATTACATCCATTCCAGAGGGAACTAGAGGAAAATATCACTGTATATATTTAGAAAACGAAGCCCCCACATATTGAGAGCGAATACATAGTTGAGGTTTTTTCCCTGTCATCTTCCACTCCAAGGGCATGCCCTGGAGAGGAATGTGAGCCTGCTCTGCTCCCATTATTTTCTGTTTCTCTATGACTCTCAGCATCTTTCCCTGTTGACTCTTATGCACCGTGAAATATATCTAACATATGTACTATTTATGATATACTGGCTAGTTTTTATATCTTATCCAGACAATATAAAGTATACATGAAGCCATGTATATGTTGTATACCTTCTATGTAAATTAGATTATTTTCAGAGGTAATTTTGATCTGGTGATTTTTTAATCTAACTGCCCATTATAAGATACATTGTATATATCTCCTCTACTGTGATGCTCTTCAGTCCAGGATCCTCATCTGATGCATAGCTCTATCTCCTTCAGTACCTACCTCAGTCTTACTCATAGAAGGTGGTGGCTACATATGTTCTTTTATAATAATTTTAAGTGTGTGCTTTCTCATCTCTTGGCAGATGGCTACCCACGTGAAGAAATTATCTATCAATGGAAGCGTAGTTCTGTTGAAGTGGGTGACACAAGATCTTGGAGGCTTTATCAGTTTTCATTTGTTGGACTGAGGAATACCACTGAAGTAGTGAAGACAACTTCGGGTAAGATGCACTTGAAAACAATTTTGAGACGCTTCCAGTGATAAAATTCTGGTATATGTGATTCAGAGAGCTTTTTAGTACCTGTCTACCAATGATATTCAGAAAATTAATTGAAGTGTTTTAATTTGCCAGAGAAAATTATAACTGGTATTTTAGTTAAAGATAAATATAAATGGATTCTATCAATTTGAAGCAAATTGGATTGGTAAATTATTTGCTTAATTTCTTTAAGCAAAAATGATGAGCAGTTATTTAAAAAGAAGGAAATATTTTAGAAATATGTTTTATAATATATTGAAATAGCAGCATTTAGGGTGACAATTAACTTTCAACAAATGCATAAAAGTGACCACAGCGATTATGGACTAATTCTCTGTTCAGTAATTTAATATTTTGAACTGGCTCTGTTAGTGGATAAGGGACTGGGCTTTGGTATCAAATAAGTCTGGATTCAGATAACAACTCCATCAGTTACCAGCTATAGATATTGAGAAAATTACTGCATTTCTCAGGGATCAGATAACCAATGGGAACAAAAAGATTTTCATCACAGGTATAGAAAAACAGTGAAATGTTTAGAATAATACCTGGCACTTAGCATTCAATAAATAGTAGCTCTTGCTAGTATCAATAGTAATTATCAAGTATGAATTAGATCTAATGTGGTCAGGATCCAGATTTTTTAAGAGTAGCTAAAAATCTATATTTTATATCAAAAATCATGATTTTTAGTGGCATTAATTGAATTGATTTAAAAAACTCAAGTGGGACAAGTTAAACATGTTTTCAGATAATATCTGTCTCATGGGTGGCCAGTATGAACCCTCCGAAATGCTGAGTATATACTCCATATGATTATACCAGCTATTCCTCTTTAAATTGCACAGATTTAAATATTTCCCAGCTTCAAGTTCAAATATTATATTTTCAGCTTACCATCTATTAAGATATGTCTTTGATATGTATTTACATGAGCAGAGCTATTGTCTGTTTATACACACATACCTGAGTTTTTTCCTGGAATTCACAAGACATAATTTTGTGTTAGCTATTTTGGAGTAAGGCTTTGGTCTGTTGTACAGAGAGAAATAAATTAAGGATCTGTGCAAAGGTGGAAATTTAAGATGCTACCTTCATAAATACCGTCCCCTAATTCAAAGAACTACGTGGCCCTAACATTGTTTTTAGCATTTGCAGATTTCTCCTAAAAAAATCTCTTATTTTGCAAAAAGAGTCTGAAAGAAGGTCAAAGAAATGCTTGAGTATTCTTTTGAAAAGTGGCTTTCTGTTCCCTTATTCACTAGAAATCCTGAACATCAAGTGCTAGAACAGTCTTTCATGTGGTCCCTAGAAAAGATTCAGGATTGCCTTAGAACTGAAGGCTCCCATCTGTGAAAGGAAGAACATGTGTAAAAATAATCTCCAAATCTGCATGCTTCCAGAATGAGAAATTGGGCATTAAGTTCTGTTTTATATTCATATTTCTATAATTATCCTGGCACCCTAAAACAGAACCGATAAATTCATGACTAGCAGAACTTCTGTTTAGTCCTTTGAGCCCAGAGTAGCATTAAAACCAAATGGTGGTAAGGGGAGGATTGACATTGTCTCATAGGGCCTAACATCATTTCCTCTTCAATGTCTCATATTGAGAATGATCTGGAGTGTCTACTGTCTATTAGGAGATACTTCCAGAAGAAAAAGATAGACTTATTTAAGGTTTGGCAAGAAAAATGACTAAGGTGTCACAAAGCAAAAGTGCATTGATATCAGATTTGATATTGAGGAGCATTTAATTGATTGCATCAATTCCTTGTGAATTTTGATAAGGTAATTGGTTTCCACACCGGTCTTCTTGTTCATTCCCTGCTCTTGCTGATTTGTGTTTTGTGTGCAGTATCAAAAATTTCATTTGCCTCTATGAAGGGAATAGGCTGAATTGAAACTTAATACCAATGCTGAAAGGCAGCCTCATTCTTGTGATAGTTGATTTTGTAATGATTGGAAGTTTCTGTGTGATCTTTTATTGGATTTCTGATGCTACTCTTTGAAGCATAGCTCCATAAGTAGTTAATATGTACAAGGAAGTTATATTAACAACCTCCTTGGGAAATTATCAGAAGATCAAGTATATAGTTCCTTTGAATCTTGGCTATTATAGCAATGCGGTTTTCTCCTAGACTTAGAATGAATGTGCCTCTCTTTAAGAAGCCTCTGTCATAACTGGGCAAGAATATTACCTAAAATTTTACCTAGCTTAGTGCAGGGATTTCTAAATATCATTCATTCAAGCCGATCTTTCAAAACTTTGTTACATCCACGTGGTGACTGTATACTGCTGGTTCCTTAGAATTTTTTTCTTTAAATTGATTGTTTTCAGTGAAATGAATTTTTTAAAGGAAAGATCATACTAGGACCATAATTGGAAAACAAGAAGCATTTGGAATAAATAGAAGTTGATTTTAAAATATAATGAAAAACAAATGTTCTTATATTTTAACTGTCTTTGTGTTCCCCACACTCTGAGTATGCTGGAAAAAAAAAGAGGGAGAGAAAGAGAAGTATTAGAGAAATGGGAAAGTGCAACTAGCACCAAAGTAAAACATTTCTTTGGTGTAAGCAGGATAGAAGGAGCATTTCACGGGAAAGACTTTTCTTACCATGTCATTCAATTGTATCTGATGATCCTTGCATCCAGCACCTGAATCCTCTCCTTTACCACCAGTTGTATGTATATCACACTTGAGAAAAATACTGCCTTGGTGGCAGCTTGATAAGACTTGAAGGATATCTTTAATACATCAAAACAGATTCTGGATCCATAATTTCTCCTCCAAGCCACCACTTCTTCCTGCTTGTTCTTTATCTGGTAATAGCACCATCACTGTCCCAGTGAGCCTGGCGTGAACACTCGGAGAGTCATGTCTCTGCCTCCCACATCTAATGAATCACGAAGGCACTCATGCCTCTGAAATACATTGTGTAACTGTCCTCTTTTCAGTTGCCATTGCTGCTGTCCTAGTTCATGATTTTTTCTGTTCTCATCTGGAGACTGTGTTGGCAGCCGATTAAGTTACATCCTGCTGTCAGTCTCTCTCTTCTAGGATCTGTCCTTTACACAGTAATCATAAAAGCTAGTACTTACTGAGACCTAACACATGTGTCATGACAAATGTTTTACATAAACAACCTACTTTAATTCTCATAGCCATCATCATATTTACTATCATCAACACCAAAAGTATTGCTGTAGATGAGGAAACAGACTTCTAGGGGTTTTTTACCTTGCAGGTAACAGTTGCAGGAGCTGAGATGTAGGTTCATGGTCTGCTGCCAGACTCATTCTCAGTTGCTACACTATTTTACTCCCACCGTGGCCCAGTGAGTTTTCCTGAAGCACAATTTTCATGATGTCTCAAGAATTCAGTACTAGGTTCAGTTAAGCACAAGCTCTTGTTCCTAGTATGTAAGCCCCTCATGTAAGGATTTTGCCAGCTTTGTCTTCTGTAATTTCCCAGCTTGTGACAGAACTAAACAGATTAATGTTTTCCTGAATATAAGTAGCCAGTTTTGTTGTACTGGCTTCTCAATTCATCCCTACCTTTTTATGATGTTAAGGCTTAAGTAAAGAGCCTCTCCTCAGTGAGGTCTTTCCTGACCTTACCACCAAAACAACTTGGAGCAATTTTCAAGAATGTCTACCTTTGGAATCAGGCAGCTCAAGTTTGAATACTGGCTTTTATAAGTTATTTAATATATCTAAACTCAGTATTGCCAATATCGCAGGGTTGCTCTGAGGATTAAGTAAGATACTCCATTAAAAATGCTTAAATCTTCACCTGGTACATGAAAGGACTCAGTAAATGGTATTATTATTACTGTTATGTTGTCATCACCACCATTATTATTCCATTAACTCCCCTCAGAGCATTTTCTCCCACCTCCTGAAAACATAATTTCTGCCTAGTGTTGTATGCACTTGTTTTATGACCCCTTTCTGCCCCTGGACTCCAATAAATCACAAACGTTACAGCAGATGCTTCTTTTAATCATCTATGTGTGATACTATTAGCATGCTGGCTTGCTTAGAGTTGTTGATTAGTGATTGTAGAACTGATTGCTTGAGACAATTATATTGATAAAACTGTGCATTTTCCCTCAATCTAACAAGCAATGCAGAATTCTATTATATATTTTTCCATTACTTACTGTTTACTCTAAAGTAAAAGATTTTGGCCTTTCTGGTCATGTCACCATTGCCAGTTCACCAAATTACCTACAGGATATTTTAGTCACAAGCAGAGCTTTGTTCCTTTCTGTTCTCATCCTGAAATGTGGGCAAAAAAGTAGGCAAGTGATGTTCTTAGGGGACCCTAGATTCTTGAGATCCAGATGCCATCATTCTGAATCAAAAATAAAATATCACATTCTTCCTACATTAGAATACCACTGAAGTTTCCATTCTGTCTAACAATGCAAACATCAATGTTTGAAGAACTGTCTTCATAATTTTTTTTGCAAACCCATTATATTAACTACTTACTTTCTTTTTGTCTGTAACTCACTTTTTTGACCTGGATTCCATGTGTTAGTTATATTTCCCTAATTTTGGTAAGAAATACATAAATATTGAGATGATAACTATGTATCAGTAAATGTATTTTACTTTTCAACAATAGCATGCAGACCACAATTTTAGAAACACCAGCTCCGTGGATGAAGCCCCTGTTCTTTGCTTGATTTCTAAAATACATACAATCCACCTTATACCTTCAAACCTTGCCTGCTAGTCTCCCACCATACCTTTTATCTTCCCTGAGGTTTTCTGGATAGGTTGTACCTACTGCAGGTCTTTGTGCCATTTTCCTTACTACCAAGCTCAAGTCTAACCTTCCTTGCCTATATGAGCATACAAACCTGTCAAATAATTCTTCAACAGCAAAATGTAGCTCCCACCTTCCAGGCTGTGTTTAATTTAGATGAGTGGCAGACCAGGGAGACCCACATAAAGCCATTCACCATTGAGCTGAACTCTTTGGGGAAAGTGAAAAGAAAATTTAAACAGATAACCAGTTAACAGTAACTGTTTTATTAAAGAGGCTGAAAAAAAAAAAAATTAAAAACCTGAAAAACTGGAGAGAAATAACAACTGCAGCATTAACCCACAGTCCCTTGCGACCTTTGAGACACAGTAAGTTGTGAGCCCATTTAGTCGATCATCAACTTTTCAAACTACTTGAAGCAACATATCTTAAAATAAACCAGTGGAAGACTGCACAGTAATAGATTTTTATTTTATTTTTAAGCTTCAATTTAGCAAAATTAATTTTGGTTTCAGGAAAGGAAAGTGTATGAATTACATCAAGAGAGCTGGGCCAGGAACGGCCATGGGGAAGTCATTTTCCCTCTCTGGGATGAAAATTTCTTATTTATAAAATGAATGCATTTGACTTTAACTTCATGCTTCATTAAAGTCCTTGTCCTTAGGCCTATCCATAACTTCTGATGTAATCAAGGTTACACTATAAATGTCCCAATGTAGGAGCAACTCTCATTATACATAATGCTTCCCCAGAATGTTTTCCCCCATCAAGTTTTCAACATGTTTTCAAAGCAAATGCAAAGTCAAATGCAAAAACAAACTGATTTTTGATTTAGGGAAATGATATTTTTACTTCATCTATTTACTTGTCCTCAATGTTATACATATATATAGTGCTAAGCAAATATTTTCCTTGTTATTTTCTTTCAGTTGCAATACTGGAATATTTATGTATTGTATTTAAAAACTCCACATTGGGAATTTTAAATTTCAAGATTTCTCTGACCTTACTTACTGGGGACATGGGACTTGAAGGGTGGAGAGAGGTGACATAGAGAAGTCACATAAAATAGAAGGAAAATCATCTGGTTTCAAGGTGACACACTTTGTTTCTGCTTACATTCCATTTGCAAGAACTAGTTGTATGTCCCAGGGAGATAAATGGGCCTGGGAAGTATAGCTCAGTTATGTGCTAGGAAGGGACAATGGGTTTTTATTGACTTTTTGCTTTTGTGCAACATGCATATCATTTTATTTGTCATAATGAGCCTCTGAGAAAGGTATCTTTCCATGTGGTAGATGAAGCAATTAAAATTTAGAGGGGCTAATTAATTTGTTCAAGGATATTCAGTGAAGGAGAGTTATTTATCCAGATCCCAAAATTTTGCTCCATTCCCTCTTACAAACATATTAGGTAAAGAGATGAATTAATTTAAAAGAAAAAGTATTCCTAAACTTACCAATAGCTAATTTTACAAAAAAAAATGCAACAAAGTAATATCACTTAATATAGTAAGCACATACATGCATCCACAAAATCTTAACCTGTAGGAAGAGCAATTTATACATCAAAATCAAGAAACAGTTTAGCAATGATATCCTTTCGCTTCTCTGAAACATACATAGTCCTTATAAGATGTTATGATTCACTTGCTAAGTGGACCTTTGGGTCATCATCCAAATCTGGCCTTAATTAAGAAACTGTGGGACCCATTGTATTTGCATAAATTTGTTCATCACAGAAAAATCTCATCAGAAAGAAAATATGACATAAGATTTGCATTACAACTATTTACAAAAAGAGTTAATACCTCATTTTGACAGTCTCTCAAAACCAACTTAGTTAAGACAACATTAATTTTTATCCAAGTTTTTGGTGTTTCCTAATTCAAGTGAAAATCCTATTTTGCTACATTTAAAAGATATGTTTGTCAGTGTGACTGAACCTTCCTGTCTACCTGCTGTCCCCAAATGTAAAACATTAAGTAATATCTATAAATTTAAAAATATGAGTGAGATGATGGAGACTGGGTCTACAGGTATCATGCTCTATACACAAACTCACTGAAGGTTCCTTTCACTCACTTGGATGGATTGAATAATTCCTTCATTTTATTTTTGCATTTGCAGGAAATAGTGCCTTTCAGCATTGCAGATATGCAAATTTAAGCCTGTCAGAGATTGAAAAGGACAGCAAATAGCAATGAGGAAAATAATGTGCATGTTTTTTTTAATTGAATTTTATTCAAAGGAAAGTTATGAAAGTCATAGTAAGTTGCAGTGCATAACCACTGAAAAGAATTTGCTGAGCAGATAAAATTTGTGGCTACCCAAAATTTGTTTACCATTCTCACCTGGGCCACTCCTCTAATCCATCTCTTTTAGGAAATCAAGAACAGTCAGTTTTATTAGTCTATTCTAGAAGGTTGCAAATAGATACAAAAAGCCCAAGGAAAAGAAAATTGAAAGATATATTAAACATGACTAGTGTATGCGTATATATGTATAGATATAATTTTTTTTTTTTTGCTTTTCTGTATGGATGTCTCTTCCCTTCAAGAAATTGACAATGCTTCACATTTAACAAAGAAACCATTCCATGAATGTCTATTTTTTCACATTTATTTTCCAATTTGTCCACCTCCAAATTAATTACTCCTTGCTGTAAATCATCTTTCAGAATCGTGACAAAAAGAAATACTAAAAAACAGCATTTACTTCTACTTACAGATCTTCTCCCATCCCCACTGAAGCTTGTTTTGCCCATAAATGTTTCTCTACCACCTCTATACGATATCTTTATTTATGAATACTGAAAGAAATACAATAAATAAATGACATTGCTCATAGGATGAAAGCTTCAATTTAGGCAACTGGGTTTACTAGAATAGTTTCCAAATATGATTTCTAATCTACCCATCCTTAAATGACCTACAGTACCATGCACCTCAGTTTTCATTGCTCTGGTGAAGAGCTATGTAATATAAAAGATAATGTATAATTCATGAGCTGTTAATAGAGGATTGTTAAAAAGATAGTGCAATCATGAACATGAATTACACTTTCTTAGTTGGCGATTTCTTGTTACCTATCAGTGACTGAGAGTGAAAATAAGTTGATAGAATAATAAAATTTTAGAGCCAAATCTTGAAGATCAAGCCTAATTGTAATTTTACTTACCAGGAAATTAAAAGAGGTACAGTCAGTAGCTGTAAATTGGTAGCCAATTGTCTAACTCCAGCCTAGAGCATGGGTCATTAGAGATAGCAAGTTAAATTTATTTTATTTATTTTAGTCAGCATTGAACAACTGCGAAACTTCATATGAAAATCTTCAACATCTTTATATCTTTAGCATCTGGATCTTCATTTGCATTTGAAAATGGTTGAGTAGAGCTGAATTACCAACTGTCCCAAATTGGTGAGGCACACAATCTCCAGTTTGCCAAAGTCCCTATAACACCCTGTTATATTTTAAGTGTTCTCTGTCTTTGTTCTTGAATTACTGTTACCTTATTTTGGAAAACTATGTGCATCTATATCTCTATCAAAAATCAGAGTAGATGAAAGATAATCAGTCCCCAAATGAGAGCACTTATGTGTCTGTGGAAATGAAGAAGATTCTTTGACCTTTAATAGACAAAGAGATTTTCTATCACAAATCAATGTTCTGAGAAATGAATGTGAAAACTATTACTTAGCCAAGGTTTGCCTGAGAATAGCTACTGAGTTGCAGAGAAGTACCAGAACCTGGCCAACCTAGGTCTCGATTGCTTTTTACATTCTGCAACTGGGTTTATTTATCGTATCTAGATCTAGTATATGCATTGCAAATCAGTTTTACACTCATTCAGTTTATCTCTACAATCCACTTCCATGGAAGATGGATTTTAGGTACACATAAAGTTGTGAACTATCTACAGACATCTGTGCATCTTATCTTTATAATTTTATTTCTATTTTAGCTCACATGTTAGCAGCTAAAAGCTTTGATGCAATTTTCCTGCACATTACTAATTAAGCAGTCTTGTATACCCTTAACACTTTTTCCTGTTGTACTTTTCTGGAGATCTATACAGTTATTGTTCTGCAATAAGGCCCTGTTCTTCATTTTCTTTGATGAAATGAGACAGCTGGGTATACAGCAAAAACTGATTCCTATTTAAGAGTTGCCTTTGTGGTTGTGTTACTATATAGTTGAATGACCATTAGCAAGTCATTTTCTCTTTTAGCCCTCAATTTCTTCATCTCAAAGTAAAAAACGTAGACCCCTATCTTGAATTTGAAGGTCCTTTTCATCCCCAAAGTGCTGTGCTGTATTTCTTGATATTTAGCACCTTGGTCATAAAACAAACTTTTAGTGGGTGTTTAGGTTTTCTGTTTACCCACAAGTTCCTAACAGAAATTTCCTCATATTTTCTTATTCCATCAACTCAGAAATTAACAGATCTATTTTATCTGTCATATATAGAGACCTTTGGTGACAACTGCGGGGGCAAGAGGCCCAAGGTGTTGCCATAGAGATGGTTGGTAAGTTAGTTAGGGTCTGAAAAAATGAATTTGGCAGGGAAAATAGGCCCACTGTGGGTGTGAGGAGCGAGGGTGGATGTTAATTGAATTTACTGGAATGAGAAATTGGGAGAGGGCAAAGATAGGACAATGGCTGTGGTATGGCTTTCAGATAAGAGAACGAACAGACACTTGGCGTCCTCAATCAGAAAGAATGCTTGCAATTAGGAGTGCATAGTTTGACCTTCATTTATTTTATTTTTAATGGCTTAATTATGTAACTTTGGCTTATGTGTTATACAGTACTGCTATTGGCAGTCCATGAAGACGGTCCTGATGTACTACCTCTACAATAATAAGAAAATGATGTGCTAATTGCTAAGCCCCTAATATAGACACCATCTCATTTACTTTTTACAGTAATTATTTAACGTGATGCTTATTTTCCAGGTGAAATTATCATGTATAGTTGATCTTATAGAAAGGTATCCAGAGAGGGTAAAGACCTTATCCAAGATCACAGAGTCTAAGTACTATGCAGATATCTATGCTTCCTGACTGACAGGCTGAATTTTCAATCCAGTGATGACTCGAACACCAGGGCTATTTCTGAACTCATGTTTACAGAAAGACTTGCCCTTGGCCATATTTCTTTATCTAGTGCACAATTTGTTTTCTCTTTATTGTTATGGCATCTATCTATCTATCTAAAGCTGGTTGCATGCAAAGTATGACAGAATCAGACTCTATGCTATGGTAGCAAACAACCCTCATATCTCAGTGGTTTAAAACTAAAAAATAAATAAATATATTGCATGTATTGCTCCTCCTCTTGTGCTTTTTCATTGTGGGCCATGCCATTCTCATGGCCTAAGGGGAAGTGATAGAAGAATAAAATGATTGTTAAAGTTTCTGCTTTGATAGGCATCAGTCATTTGCCTTAAAGTCTATTTGCCAAAGCAAGTCACAAGGGCAGGCCTGATGTCCATGGCGTAGGATGTATGCTTCTTCTATACAGAGAGCACCCAGGGAAAGCCTCTGTAGGGATGGGCTTGGAAGACAGAGATAGAAAATACCTTGAGCTATAAAATCATAACCAAAATGTGCCATTAGTATAATCTTTATGCTATACCCGGCCGACCTACCTGGCCATGTAAGTGTAGCTAAAGATCATTTATCAGGATAAATTACCCCGTAAGGGGAAGGAATGACCTAACTCTCAGAGAAAATAGAGCCCAGCATAAAAATATCTCTCATTCCGACAATTATCCACTTGAAAAGAGATTGTTTTGGGTCAAGCCTGCTTCACTTTGTCAATGACCCATAGCCATGGTTTCCTATTTATATAAATTGGCTTCAGAAGGAGCAGATGAGAAGACATGCTATTAACAGGCTGATGATTATAAGGTGATGGGAACTGTCATGTTTTATAAACATGAGAAATATTTCTCCTGTTGTACTCTGGGACAGTTTTATTAATTACAAAATAGAAAAAGTCCATAACTATCGGTCCTGTACTGAATTCAATTTTACAGATATTACACAGTAGTAACTTCTAAGAAGCAATAAACCAGAATCATCTTCTTGTCAGCAGGAGGAAGTAATTGTACATGATTTAGTAAAGAATGGCCACAAATAATGAAAGTACAGGTTGTCGGATTGCTGTTACTTTTGTATGAAAAAAAATCCTGAATGTCTCTAAGAGTTCTGTGTTTGAAAATAGTACAAATAGTTTCAAGTAAAACTTAAATGCTTTCTTTTATTTTAAATAATGAGCTGTAATTTTAACCCTTTCCTCTATAAAACATTCTTAAAATAAATTCTGTCCCTGTTTTAGAGATGATGTATGTAAAATAATAGTGCTACCAACTATTTAAAATATTTTCACATGGGTAGTTATTAGTAAAACTAAAACTAATCAACAAGCATCTGTGTCCTCAGGCTGCTGTTTCCTGGCCACTACCTAGGAGTAAATAATTATAACAATTTCCACTTCATTAGCTAACTAGTAGGAGATATTTCTGTCCTAAAAACCTGTCATTATTAATCTACACACAGGTAAGTGGTGTTGATAATGAGATGGTGATGATGATGTTAAAGCCAGTGTTATTGGGCATATCTCATATGCCAGACATTATGATAAGCACTTTACAGATTTATGTAAACCTATGACAACTTTATAAGGTAGATATTTTTATTTCCATGATGGCATAGCTGATAAATGGCAGAACCAGGATTTGAACCTGTGTTCTGAGAGTAGGCTATATCATTTTTGTTGGGTCTCATTTATAATGAGAGAAGTAGTGATTTTCTTTTTATTAAGGAAAAAGATTATTCACATGAGTAGGTGTGTGTGTGTGTGTGTGTGTGTGTGTGTGTGTAATACATAATAAGGAACACATGCATACTGAAATTACCTCATATGTCTTGTTATTCAAGTTGATAAAAATATTCAGAGTGTTTATAACCAACTTTAACTTCCTGTGTCCAGTTTCCTTCTTACAAAAATAAGAATGAGGAAGTAAGAAGGCAATTAAAATGCTTCCTAATACTACAAGTATTATCTATGACTCAAAGGAAAACTGGATAAAATTACATGCATACTATATTTGTAAAATATTACTTTTAGTAAAATTCAAAAGGAAAGAATATTTGGCTAGAGGTGAGAATTTCTAGCTGACCTTATTAATAGATGTATACATCTGGACAAATCATTTAAGCTCTTGGACCTCACTTGGCTTATCTGTAAAGTGCAATAATTATAATTGCCCTACCAGACTTGCCATGCGACTTAACTGAGGCAAGTATCTGAAAATGTTTAGAAAATTATGAATAGCTTTGACAATAGACGACAGTGTGATTATATTTTCCTCTCATTCTTATCCTGTTTCTCTTAAAAAAAGTGTTTCTGCATGAAAAAAATTCCAGGCATATTTAGTGATTCTGAGAAAAGAAAGGATTTCTAATTTACTGAAAGTCTGTAGAGAGTAGTGATTGATGCCATGATCCATTCCTGCCAGCTTTGTAACCTTCCATTTAGACTAAAGAAGAGGAAGAAAGCTGAGTTGTGTCCCAAAAGGGCAAAGCAGTATGCATGGGTGTGCTCTTTTTAATAATTGTCCCATAAAGTGACTTCGAAAGAAAAATGCTTGAGGACTTTGGAAAGCAATATTAAGTTGACTTGTTGACTGACCATGACTCACTTCAGGTGTCTAACACACACACACACACACACACACACATTTGCTAGATGCATTGTATCAGGGCTGTTCAATATTTTCCCTTCCACACTGCTAACATATACTAACAACACTCTATCTCATTGTTGTGTAATAAATTAAAAAACATGCAAGTTAAAGACACCCAGGACTTGCCTAGTCCAGTTCTCTTATTTCCTAGATTAAAAAAAAAATGAAGTCTAGAGAACTGATATGGTGTAAGGTCTCCCAGCTCGTTTCATAAGAAATGAAGCATCTAATAATTGGTTTATAGATCTTGTTCCAACAAACCTCTGTCAAATTTCTCTGTTAAGTTCTATGACTCAAAAGCTTAATTTGGTAGGTCTTCCCTATTGCAGCAGATGGTGGGGTAAAATGGAGTGAAGGTGAAAATCAAGAGGCAAAGAATGACTGAGTTAATGAGATGACCCATTTCTACTTCTATGTTGGCTGCAAGATGTCAGCCTTCAGTGCTTTCTGAGGAATGTTACATGCGGCTTAACATTTTTGATAGTGCTTGTAACTGCCCCTTATTAGCTGGGATATCATGGAGTGGTGAAAGAAAAACTAGAGCAAGAATCTTCAAACCCAGGCACTACTCCCACACCTGCCTCTAACTGGCTGCATCACCTTGATCAAGCCCTTGAATCCCTTTGTGCTTCAGTCATACTGATGTAGTGGGCATCCTTTCTCAAAGAGCTGCAGAGAGAATAAAATGAGATAATGGATGTGAAACACTTTATAACATGTCAGGAGCGCAGCACAAGTGCAAAGCATCCCTGTTACTACTTTACCCACCTGTAAGGCCCCTTGTAGATCTGAAGTTCTAAAGTCAAGCCTCAGAGTGAAAATTTAAGATTTTATATATGAAAAAAATGAATCATTTATCCCAGCTCCAGAAGGATCAAGGCTGGGAGTATGACTCAATTTCCAGCTTCTCACTCCTTGGTTCCTGTGATCAGATTTTGTCATCAGGACTTAATGAGGATGACAAGCTGGTATTATTAAATACAAAGGTATTATAAAAGCAACACAAAAGGCAAAATTTTGGCTTTTTTTTTCTATTCTTGATGGGAAAACTGCTATTAAAAGTCAAGACTAAGTGTGGAAATGAAAGGATGAAGGAAGTATATTCCACAGACGACAGTGGGAGATGGATGTCCCGTGGGCTCAGGGCACTTTCGCCTAAAGCCAATAAGGGACCTGTAACATTTGCCAGTTTTGAACTCCCCGGTGGTTTGTGAGAGAGCTGAGCAGGCTAAAGTTAGTCCTTTAACTTTTCTGGGAATCAAAAGTTACACTTATAGATGAGGAACATAGGATGGAAAACATTTTGAAATTAGAATTTACATAGAGATTTGGATACAAATTTTAAAAGAATTATCCTTTCATTTCAAAACTTAATGCAGTCTCTTGCTTCTAAGTAGAAAATTAAGAAAAATTATGAACCTTTACATTAGTGCTTGTCTCTGTTCTGTTAGGGACTGAAACGAATGCTTTTTTCCTTCTTGAAAACTGATAGATAGCCTCAGTGAACATTTCTCTCAGGATAATTGTTTAAGACATCACAGTTACCCAATGTTGTAATAATTTATAGCAGGTTATTTATCGAAAATATACTATATTCAACAAAATGCCCATTTCAATTTCTATACAGTATATCTTTTAATCTCCATAAAACTCTCAAAGTTGATATGATCACTCCTCTCTCTTCAGAGAGAAGAAACGGTAATCAAGGAAATTAGATAATTAGTTGCAACCCTCACAGCCATTAGGAGGAGTAAAGGATTTGAATTCACATTGAATAGGCTACAAACCCCACAGTCTGCTCTGTGGGATTCCTTACAAAGATGCCTTTGGTGAGGGGGGGTTGGGATAAAGAGGAGGGGGAAAATAATTCTGCAGATAAAATTCATGTTAGAAATCACTGTAAATTATGACGAGCACATCTAAGAGGCATTTGCCAAGACACTGCTAGATTTTGCCAAATGCAGGTTGGACACCGCTGCTTGAGTTTCTCAATCTGGTCCCTCACCACATGCTAACTGATGAAAAGAAAAATTTTAAATGTCACTTGACCAGCACCTGAGTGTGTCCGCTTCCCAATTTCTTAAAGGTTTATTTATTGTTGAATTCATCAGCTCTAGGAATAGTCAGAAATTACATATCAATTAGGGATTCATGCAGTTAAGTGGATAAACGCACTCAAAACATAGTAGATAGAAAGAAACACTGTTTTCTTTGAACTGGCTCAGTATCTTCATTGCTTTAAAGAAAATGCACCTCACTTTTTTGGAAAAGTTTTAAAAAATCCAAAAAAGACTTTTCTTTTGCTATTGAAAAAAATTGACTCCAAGTGCCACAGTTATTTAAAAATTATGTCAATTACCCCAAGTAGTGGGTATTAATACAGCCATTTCACAAATGAAAAATTGAAGCTCCAAAAGAATAAGTAACTTGTCCAAGGTCACATGGCTAGTGGGTGGAAGAGGCAGGATTCAGACTCTCTTCAGACTGCAAAACCTGCCTGTATATATCTGTGCAATGCTGCTAAATTCTACCACAAACGGCCAAAAGCTCTGGTTAGCTCCTTTCTTTGGGGTCAGCTAAGTTCGGTTCATTGGTTATTTATTCAGGGCCTCCTATGTTCCAGGCACCATGAATACGGTCAAGACTGTAAATTAGACACAATCCTTGCCCTTGAGCAGCCAACAGTTCAGTGGATTGACAATGAGCCAGATCTAACTGAAATTTCAATAGCATGCCATCCTCATTCCTTTTTTTTTCCTGAATGAAGGAACTATTATTCTAAAAATATCTCAAAGTCTTAAAACACCTTAACATGTGTTTGGAATATAATTTGAATGCATCGGTACAGCCATTATCCTGTTTAAGAGCTATTTGAGTTCTTGATTGTGACTGTCCCAGGAGCCTCTTTTAGCAAGTTGCCTACCTCTACCCACCCCTTTTCCTGGCAGTTGGAATGCACACTCCTGTGCCTACAATGCCTAGTGTCTTCCAGACAGAGGCTGGTGGGAGAGGTATCTGCAGAGACCAACTGGCACACTCCGGAATTTGCTTCTGGAACCTTTGCTAAAGCATCACTGTGGTGTTTCAGCAGTTCTGCTACCTTAACGCTGAGTGAGTTGCCGAATTGTTTCTGCTGGCCTTCCTCTGTCATTTACATTTAATTTTTGGCCCCTGGAAGTACCAGGCATGAGCTCTGAATCCAGACAGTTCTGATCTGTCTAGTGTTTCCACCCTCTGTCCCCCAGGATTTCTTTCTGTGGACTAGTAGAATATAATAGATCATAGTCAAGGAGAGTCTCAAGTTCTCTTTGAGATCTTTAGCTCTAGCATTGTAATTTCATGCCTAAACATGAAATTATACCTACTAGAATTCTCTATACAATGGACATAGGAGCAAGTTACAGTCAGCACTCCAGGCCTAGAGCATTTACTTGAATAATGGATCTTTCCAGACAAAGAGTCAGACTTGGAAGAATTCTGAATGAGGAGTCAGATAACCTGAGGTCTGGTGCCATCTCTGCAAGCTGTGTGGACTTGGACAAAGTTCTAGCCTTTCTGAGGCACACTTTCCATGCCTATAAATAATAGGACTAAAATACTCTATTTAGTAAATCATATTGGATCTTTATAATAATTAAGTGGGATTGAAGTATATGAAATTGGCTTTGTAATTACAAATAATTCTATAGTATCATTTTACAACATTATACAAGAAGGAAAACTAGACAGTTTAGATTAAAAATTCCCATTAAAATATGGTAGAAAATTCAATATCACCTTCATTGACCAAGTTATTCTTCAGTCACTTTGTTCATTATTTATCTAATATTTCCTGGGAATATATGATAAAACACTGTACCTAAGGGATATTAGGTTCAAAGTAATATGAGGCATGGATCTCACTTTGTTTTCCCTAGTTATTTATTCCAATAATTGTAAAACTGTAGAAGCATTATTTACTTTCCATAATTCACTTCAAAGTGAATAGTCTACACAGCTAACCTTCCCACTCCCTCTGTTGAAAGTATTGATAAATGTCCATAGCAATTGGAATACTTGAGACTCATGAGTTATTCTTTTACATGTCCATATAATTCTGTTGAATTTAATATTTAAGAGATTCAGTTTGTGCCCAAATCTCTTAATGAATGTTGAGTTACTATTTTAATGACATATTAAGTATTACATGAACTCATATATTTAAGTGTGGGCTAGTTGTAAATGATTATAAAAATAATAAATATTAAAACAAATTTTACACTTGGTATTTTTAAAGTGGATGAATTTAGATTTATCGTTTATAGATTTGGGGTCTGTTATGTGTGAAAGGTAACATTTTGATAAGCAATTGGCAGACTCTTGGTCAAAGAAATTGGGTCTCTTTTTTAAAATGGTGGATAAAGAGTACATTTTTTAGGTTTTTAGGTTAAAATGCATTTAAAAATATTGTGTAAGTCATATTGATTAATACCAACTAAAAAACAACTTCTAATTAATTGATCTACCACAAGCTGTTTGTATTTGATGAGAGGGCTTCTTCTTTACAAGACTGAATACAGATAAAATGCCAGAAAAGCCCACCTTCATTGTTATCTCCTCAGTGGCTAGCACAGGACCTGGTACATAGTAGAGGCTCCATCAATATCTGTTGTGGAATTGAAGGAAGATAGCTAGAACAGAGTCATGGAGATAGAAGCACTGAACTGAATCACGAAAATAGGGAGAAATTAGGTTTGATAGAAATGTGGACAGAGCAGAAAGAATATTAGTGTGTCCTCTTGACTGCAAGGGATTAAAGTTTAATGTAATGTAAGATCCATAGGCATATCTCAGAAAATAATTCAAAATTCTGTGCTTGTACTTGTCACAGTTGTTGGCCTTGGCTACTGAGGGTATGACATCAGGAACATTAATTCCTGTTTTTGCTGAAAGATCCTAGTTTGGCATTTGAATGTCTTCTCTGTAAAACGTGGAAGAGCTAGAAATCAAAGGGTCATGTAGAAACATGCATGCACAGATAAATCAATGTTCTCACTAACTTTGCAACGTCTTGGTGTTACTGAAGACAAAAGTCAGTTTTAAAAATTTTCATTAAAGTACATAGAGAGGCATAATACAATTTGTGGGATTAAATGAGATGAGTTTAATATATATCTTTCCTTATTCCACTAACCTAAAGCCTAAAATATTTTGCTGACTTTATATAGAACACACCAGATACACATACACACACATACACAAACACACTGATATATATGCTCATTTTAAAATCTGACAACATATGTGCTTATATACTTTGAATTACTTTGGTATGATTAATAATTAAAGTTTTGTTGGTTAAAATTAAAGAGGAAGTTGGATATTTAAGTGCAACTCATAGATCCTGTATCCTGATAATGAAAAGAGTTAGAACTCTGTTGCAAAGTTGTGTCTGTAAGAACCAAATAAAACCAAACCAAACTAAAGTAAATTCTTCTATAAAATGGAGTGAATATTGCCTACATCACAGGATTATCATGAGATCTAAAAGCACTGCTTGGCAGGAAGATTTTTCCTTTATCCTTCAAGGTTCTTCTAGCTGCTCTAAGAATCAAACTGATATGAGACAGATTAACAGGAGAAGAAAACCAAAATTTAATTACATATGTACAAAAGACCAATAATAAAGTTGAGACCCAAAGAAATGACCAAGATACACATGGCTTTTATGCATTTTAGACAAAGAAATATAAATCTGTGAGAATGGACAGGACAAAGAAAACTGAGGTTTGGGAGCTTCAATTAGTAAGGAATTCTAACAGTATTTGGGCCCGTGTAGTAAATTAGTAAAAAAAAAAAGTAACAAGATTTGTTTATAAAGGCTTCTTTGGCCTTGAATTCCCTGTCTCTGATGGTGAGGATGCCTCTTCACCAGGAGCAGAGAGGGCACCTTTCACATGGAAGATTTATTTCCTGGTTTTAAGGTTAGAGGACATAAGGCCGGTGGGGGTGTGTGTGTGTGTGTGTGTGTGTGTGTGTGTCAGAGAATCCCGTTTGTCTCTGCTGTTTCTCCAGCTGTTTCAACTCAAAGTTATCAATACATCAAAGTGGCACATTTGGGGCAGGCTGCCCTTGGTCCTTACAGGATACACTGTAGGAAATGGGTCTTGCCCCATAGCCGACAGAGGGAGTGATGGAGAATGTCAGTTTCTCCACTATCCCATACAATTCTATTCCCTCCATGAAATACTCAGCCCCTTTCTGTATGGCCAAATCACACACACCTTCAAACCCAGGATCCAGTAACACTGTGCATGACATTTTCCCTGGCTGTTGCTGCACATATTCTATCTTCAACATTTTTATTGTACTTACAGTTCACCACCAAGCAGCTAAGGACTTAGGGTTTCTTTACTTATGGTACATGTAGTTCTTGCCCTCCACATGGATTGTAAATATACTGAAAACACAGATGTATTAAATAATCGCTGCTATGGCATAATTTAGAGTGGATGTTTGGTGGAAGCTCAGTGCATACTTGGGGAACGTCTGATGTCCAGTTGGTCATTGTTGTACTAAAGGAAGAATGGTCTGCATTTTTCAAGTTAAGTAACGATACTTATATTCCCTTTGTCTAGTGTAGTCTAAGTAAAATTTACTCTTAGAATCAAAACATGTGTCAGATAGAATTTTTCAAGTCACAAGTATGAAATTCAGTAACTAAAAAAAAACGCTTACCAAAGATCTGGTTTCTCTCCATGTCTTCCATGTGCTATCCATGGCGTTGGCTTTATCCTCAGACTCTGTACAGTGCCATGGTGGAGATCCAACTTCTTATTGTATGATAGCAAAATGGCAGCAGTGAGACCAGACCTCAGATCTTCCCACCACACTTTGAAAGATGGAATCTCTCCCTGAACTTCCTGTTATTTTTCTTCTATCAACTTTAAATTTGGCAGGTTTCATATCCCTGAACCTATCATGGCAGCCGTGAGAATAGGCTCATCATATTCATCCCCATTCTAGGATCTGGAGTGGGATGAGTACCACCCACATTCCATGGCTGAGAAAGGAGAAGAGTGAATTCTCAAAGGGAATTTGGAGTTTTTTGGTCAAAGAAGAAGAGAGGGAGAAGTAGTGAGAAAGTGACCAGTAAACATCCATTACAGTGGTGTTCTTTGTCTTAAAGCTAGAGAATATGAGAACAAAATCCCAATAATAAGAAAAATAAGTAAGAAGAAAAATCAGTTAAAAAATATGTTAACATCAAATTTACTACTTCTCATTTAAGGTTAAGCTTAGAGGTTAAGAGCAATTTTTGGTGTCAGACTTTAAGCAGAGTATTCTTGTATTCCTTTAACAATGTATTATTGGTGGAAAAGGCTCAGGGTAGGAAATGGTATTGTCCATAGCAAACTTATTAGACAACATTATTAGTTGATGTTTACTTTAGTCATTTTATGGATTAGAAATGGAACTGAAGCCAATAATAGAGATACAAAGCAATAAAGCTGGCTAACAGCAGATAATGAGTGCTATACGGTCCAGATAGGTTACATTATGCTACAGTAGCGATTACATGGCCATGTCTAACTTCAAAGGGGATTAATGAGTGGTTTTATACCATGGTCCAGAAAGAAAGGAGAATGGGAATATTTGTGAACTGTACTATATTTTATAAAAACTATGAAAATGTATAAGAGATGCTTAGTAAAACATTTTAGGAATTAAAGCTGTATTTATTTTGCCACCAAAACACACATTTCTAACTGAGAATGAGAGAATTTTTGAGCAGGGCAGTGTAACACAGTACAAAGAATATTATCATTAGAGTCATATCAGTCATGTTCTTATCCTGCCTCTGACACTTACTGGCCTGTCTCTGAACAAAGATCTGGGGCCTCAGTTTCCTCATCTTTACAATTAAGGCAATATGACATCTTTCATAGGAATATTGTAAAAACAACATAAAATCGTATGTAAAACACTAAATTCAATGCTAGGCAAATAGTAAGTATCAATAACTTCCAACTATTAAAGTCCATAGAGTTTTAACCATAATATGTGATCTCAAGTTAGTAGTAATTTGAAAATTAAAGTTTTTATTTCAGTAAAAATAACAGGATGTGATCTCAACTTTTTTGGCAGGAAGAACGAACCTGAAAAGTCATGAAGCTTGTTATAGACTTTATCCCATTTGGTATAAATATTCATACATTTTCCTGCAGAAACATAAACATGTTTGATTATGACTACTGCTCCAGACCCTTCTGAATTGTTCCATAATCTATGTCATATGCATAGTGTTACTTCTGTAAATTGTTTAAAAAATGTTTTCAAAATCATATCTATCCCCAAGAGGTGTGAGGTAAAGGATTTTATGTCTTTACTTAAATCTCTGCAATTGATTGAAATGACTGTATATCCACTCATGTCAGTCATTAAAATGAATTATGGAGACAATTGATTCTTTTCCCCTTTAAAGCAGTGAAAAGGCTTTGGAATAAGGAGGTAGGATTGCAATCATTCAGCTGTTGTTTTACTCCAAACCTTTGTTAATTATTTCTTTATCCCTTTGATTTTTTTTTGAGCAAAATTTCCAACAACACGAGGGAACTCCAACATCACTCTGCTACTTAAAATACAGATTTCCAGGCCCCCTCCCATACTTGTGTAATTAGAATCTCCATAGGTGTGGCCTTAGAATCAGTATTTTAAACAGGATCTCATGGTGATTCTTAGCAGAAGAAAGCTTGAGAAGTGCTGTCTCCCATGCTAAGGATAAGTTGGCTTTTTTGTTGCCTCTTGCAAAAGTGATTCAGTCTCACCTCCCATATTTCTTCTGATATTGCATTGTGTAATACATTCTGTATTCCTCCTTCCAAGGGTATCATCTGAAGTTCCTTCTATTGTATTTGACTTGCTTTAATTCCCTGGCATCCTTTGCTGTACCTTTCTTACTGCCAATGGTAGGCATCGGGCCTCCTAAGTAGAGGTCTTGCAACAGCTCCTGGAAAAGGAGAATGCATTAACCTTCTTCAGAAAATTAACCCAGGGAGAGCTAGGAATACTAAGGAAACTCTTGTTCTCCTTTTAGAAATGGCAGGAATAACAAAACATGTGGTTTTTTTTTTCCTACTCTAACATATGAATGAAGTTAATAAGAGGTATGTGGTGATGTAGGTTATCTCTATGGTCAAATAACACGGGAGAGGTTCAAATATTTCAAAGGGAAACATCTTAAGTAGACATTAACTTAGAATCATTAACTTCCAACTGGCCATGGTACTTCGAACATGCATGTGTTAAACATGGGCTCGGTAGTCAGAATATTTGAGGTTTAAGTCACAAACCCACAACTGACCAGTTTAGTGAGTCACTCATGCTGTCTATTGTAAGATATCTCTTCATCTATAACATGGAGACGATAATAGTATGTACCTCAAAGTTTACTTGGATTTGATGAGTAATATAGAGGGCAAAATACAGTGCTTGGCATTTGTATTTTAACGGAAGATTATCTTCATTTCATTCTAGAATTGAATTATTTTATTAGGAAAATATCTGTAGCTAGGAAAATCAAGATACATTTGTGAGCATCCTCATACACTGCCAAGTGGAAATTAGCCCCAAGAAAATAGAGCTGTTTGTTGAACAATTTATGATAACCTCTGGATGTCAGTGACAACATGAATGGTAAAGCAGAGATGAACATGGACTAAGAGGTATAAAGCTGTTGATCCAATTGGCTGTTAGTAAACTCTGTTGAGATCAATATGAATAGCAAATATGGATGCATATAAGCTAAGAAGTATAAAACAGGAATTCTTTACAAGAAATTCCAAAGAGTTCCAAAATTGTGCCCTTAGCATTCTTCCATAAGCATGCTATATTTTGAATTGTTAGGCTGGAAGCCTAAGCTATTCCATAGACATGGGAAAGTGGAGGCCTAATGGAGCTAGGCAGCACTTCCACAACACTGGGCTAAATAGTGGTACGGCTAGGATTAAAACAGCATGCCTTAACTGCTGTTACATCCAGTGTACTAGTCACTGTAGGGGTCATATCACTTGATGGAACTTTCATCATAAATGTACCAACATTTAAAATAGCTTATAAGTTCATTCTTGGATCCCCCATTTGCAATTTATGATCATATGCTTTAAGCCTCGATTCCATTAGTAGCATTGAAGGCCCCACCAATGAAACTGGAAAAAAAAAAAGAAAACTGAAAATTTATCATGGGGTCTATGAAATTCCATGAAATGAAAATGATCTCATTTAATGACATGTCATGATATGGCCTCTTGATTTATATGGAATATAACTCAGAGAAGTCAAATAACAACTAAATAGACCTTTGTACATAACATCTATAGGCTAAAACGTTGCTTAAAACAGCTTTTCCAACTGCATTTTTATTGAAGAATAACATACATAGAGAAAAGTACAAAAAACAATGTTTTCAGCTCAATGGATTTTTACGGACAAAGACACCCATGTTATCACTACCCAGATAAAAATACAGAATATTACTAACACCATAGAAGGCTTCCTAATAAATACTCTTAGTCAATACCCACTTACTGTTACGCATAATACTATTCTTGTTTTTATTTTCTTAGCTAACTTTTATCAGTTTCCCAAATTTATACAGGTGGGATAAAACACTATATACTTTGTATCTGTTATCTTAGGTATGTTGTATTCATCCATGTTGTGAGGAGCAACAATCCATTTATTTTCATTGATAGAATAAGCAACTACATGAATATACCAGAACTTACTATTCTACATAGATGAACATTTTGGTTGTTTTAGATTTGGTTGCTATAAATAATGCTGCTATAAACATTGTTGCATATGTCTTTTGGTGAGTATATTTTTTTCAGATATACACCTGCAAATAAAATTTTATGATAGATCATAAAGTATATAGATATTCACCTTTTATAGAAACTGCTAGTTTACCAAGGTGATTGTATCAACTTAATACTACTCCCCCTACAAATTTCAGGTGTTCTATATCCTAGCCAAGACTTGTGATTTGCAATATCATTTTTTTAAATTTATTTTTTATACTTTATTTTGATATCATTAATCTACAATTACATGTGCAATATTATGGTTATTAAACTACCCCCTTCATCAGGTCCCCCCAACCAACACCATTACAGTCACTGTCCATCAGCATAGTGAGGTGCTATAGAATCATTACCTGTCTTCTCTTAGTTGTACAGCCCTCCCCGTGCCCCCCCAACATTACATCTGCTAATCGTAATGCCCCTTTTTCCCTCTTATCCCTCCCTTCCCACCCAGCTTCCCCAGTCCCTTTCCCTTTGGTAACTATTAGTCCGTTCTTGGGTTCTGTGAGTCTGCTGCTGTTTGTTCCTTCAGTTTTTTTTTTCTTTGTTCTTATACTCCACATATGAGTGAAATCATTTGATACTTGTCTTTTTCGGCTTGGCTTATTTCACTGAGCATAATACCCTCTAGCTCCATCCATGTTGTTGCAAATGGTAGGATTTGTTTTCTTCTTATGGCTGAATAATATTCCATTGAATATATGTACCACTTCTTCTTTATCCATTCATCAACACTTAGGTTGCTTCCATTTTTTGGCTATTGTAAATAGTGCTACGATGAACATAGGGGTGCATCTGTCTTTTTCAAACTGGGCAGCTGCATCCTTAGGGTAAATTTCTAGGAATGGAATTCCTGGGTCAAATGGTATTTCAATTTTGAGTTTTTTGAGGAACCTCCATACTGCTTTCCACAGTGGTTGAACTAATTTGCAGTCCCACCAGCAGTGTAGGAGGGTTCCCTTTTCTCCACATCCTCGCCAACATTTCTTGTTGTTTGTGTTTTGGATGTTGGCCATCCTCACTGGTGTGAGGTGATATCTCATTGTGGTTTTAATCTGCATTTCTCTGATGATTAGCGATGTGAAGCATCTTTTCATGTGCCTGTTGGCCATCGGAATTTCTTCTTTAAAAAAGTGTCTATTCATGTCCTCTGTCCATTTCTTAATTGGATTACTTGCTTTTTGTTTATTAACGTGCATGAGTTCTTTATATATTTTGGATGTCAACCCCGTATCAGATATGTCATTTATGAATATATTCTCCCATACTGTAGGATCTCTTTTTGTTCTACTGATGGTGTCCTTTGCTGTACAGAAGCTTTTCAGCTTCATATAGTCCCACTTGTTCATTTTTTCTTTTGTTTCCCTTGCCCGGAGAGATATGTTCATGAAGAAGTCGCTCATGTTTATGTCTAAGAGATTTTTGGCTATGTCTTTTTCTAAGAGTTTTATGGTTTCATGACTTACATTCAGGTCTTTGATCCACCTTGAGTTTACCTTTGTGTATGGGGCTAGACGTAGTCCAGTCTAATTCTCTTACATGTAGCTGTCCAGATTTTCCAACACCAGCTGCTGAAGAGGCTGTCATCTCCCCATTGCATATCCAAGGCTCCTTTATCAAATATTAATTGACTGTATATGTTTGGGTTAATGTTTGGATTTTCTATTCTGTTCCACTGGTCTGTGGGTCTGGTTTTGTGCCAATACCAAATTGTCTTGATTACTGTGGCTTTGTAGTAGAGCTTCAAGTCAGGGAGCATAATTCCCCATGTTTTATTCCTCCTTCTCAGGATTGATTTGGCTATTCAGGGTCTTTTGTGGTTCCATGTGAATTTTAGAATTATTTGTTCCAGTTCATTGAAGAAAGCTGTTGGTAGTTTGATAGGGATTGCATTGAATCTGTAGATTGCTTTGGTAGTATAGCCATTTTGACAATATTTATTCTTCCTAGCCAAGAGCATGGGATGCATTTCCATTTGTTAGTGTCCTCTTTAATTTCTCTTAGGAGTGTCTTGTAGTTTTCAGAGTACAGGTCTTTCACTTCCTTCGTTAGGTTTATTCCTAGGTATTTTATTCTTTTTGATGCAATTGTGAATGGAATTGTTTTTCTGATTTCTCTTTCTGTTAGTTCATCATTAGTGTATAGGAAAGTAACAGATTTCTGTGTGTTAATTTTGTATCCTGCAACTTTGCTGAATTCAGATATTAGTTCTAGTAGTTTTGGAGTGGAGTTTTTAAGGTTTTTTATGTACAATATCATGTCATCCGCAAAGAGTGAAAATTTGACTTCTTCTTTACCAATCTGGATGTCTTGTATGTCTTTTGTTTTGTCTGATTGCTGTGGCTAGGACCTCCAGTACTATATTGAATAACAGTGGAGAGAGTGGGTATCCCTGGCTTGTTCCTGATCTTAGATGAAAAGCTTTCAGCTTCTCGATGTTAAGTATGATGTTAGCTGTGGGTTTGTCATATATGGCCTTTAAGATGTTGAAGTATTTGCCCTCTATAACCATTTTGTTGAGAGTTTTAATCATGAATGGATGCTGAATTTTGTCAAATGCTTTTTCAGCATCTATGGAGATGATCATGTGGTTTTTGTTCTTCTTTTTATTGATGTGGTGGATGATGTCGATGGATTTTTGAATGTTGTACCATCCTTGCATCCCTGGGATGAATCCCACTTGATCCTGGTGTATGATCCTCTTGATGTATTTTTGAATTCGGTTTGCTAATATTTTGTTGAGTATTTTTGCATCTACGTTTATCAGGGATATTGGTCTGTAATAATCTTTTTTGGTGAGATCTTTGCCAGGTTTTGATATTAGAGTGATGCTGGCTTCATAGAATGAGTTTGGAAGTATTCCCTCCTCTTCTATTTTATGGAAAACTTTAAGGAGAATTCGTGTTATATCTTCTCTGTATGTCTGGTAGAATTCAGAGGTGAATCCATCTGGTCCGGGGGTTTTGTTCTTGGGTAGTTTTTAAATTACCGATTCAATTTTGTTGCTCGTGATTGGTCTGTTTAGTTTTTCTGTTTCTTGCTTGGTCAGTCTTGGAAGGTTGTATTTTTCTAAGAAGTTGTCCATTTCTTCTATGTTTTCCAGCTTGTTAGCATATAGATTCTCATAATATTCTCTTATGATTCTTTGTATTTCTGTGGGGCCATCGTGATTTTTCCTTTCTCATTTCTGATTGTGTTTATGTGTGTAGATTCTCTTTTTCTCTTAATGAGTCTGGCTAGGGGTTTATCTATTTTGTTTATTTTTTGAAAGAACCAGCTCTTGGTTTTATTGATTTTTTCTATTGTTTTATTCTTCTCAATTTTATTTATTTCTTCTCTGATCTTTATTATGTCCCTCCTTCTGGTGACATTGGGCCTCATTTGTTCTTCTTTTTCTAATTCCAGTAGTTGTGTCTTTAGACTATTCATTTGGCAATGTTCTTTCTTTAAATAGGCCTGGATTGCAATATACTTTCCTCTCAGAACTGCCTTTGCTGCATCCCACAGAAGTTGTGGCTTTGTGTTGTTGTCATTAGTCTCTATATATTCTTTGATTTGTGTTTTGATTTGGTCGTTAACCCATTGACTAATTAGGAGAATGTTGTTAAGTCTCCATGTATTTGTAAGCCTTTTTGTTTCCTTTCTAATTTATTTCTAGTTTTATATCTTTGTGATCTGAGAAGTTGGTTGGTAGGATTTCAATATTTTTGAATTTACTGAGGTTCTTTTTGTGGCCTAGTATGTGGTCTATTCTGGAAAATGTTCCATGTGCACTTGAGAAGAATGTGTATACTGTTGCTTTTGGGTGTAAAGTTTTGTAGATGTCTGTTAGGTCCATCTGTTCTAGTGTGTTGTTCAGTGCCTCTGTGTCTTTACTTATTCTCTGTCTGGTTGATCTGTCCTTTGGAGTGAGTGGTGTATTGAAGTCTCCTAAAATGAATGCATTGCTGTCTATTTCGTCCTTTAATTCTGTTAGTGTTTCTTTCATATATGCTGGTGCTCCTGTGTTGGGTGCATATATATTTATAATGGTTATATCTTCTTGTTGGACTGTATCATTATGTAATGTCCTTGCTACTTTCCTCATTTTGAAGTCTATTTTGTCTGATACAAGTACTGCAACACCTGCTTTTTTCTCCTTCTTGTTTGCGTGGAATAACTTTTTCCATCCCTTCACATTTAGTCTGTGTATGTCTTTGGGTTTAAAGTAAGTCTCTTGAAGGCAGCATATAGATGGGTCTTGTTTTTTTATCCTTTCAGTGACTCTATGTCTTTTGACTGGTAAATTCAGTCCATTTACATTTAGGGTGATTATTGGTAGATATGTACTTATTGCCATTGCTGGCTTCAGATTCGTGGTTACCAAAGGTTCAAGGTTAACTTCCCTACTATCTAAAAGTCTAACAACTAACTTAGTATGCTATTACAAGCACAATCTAAAGGTTCTTTTTGTTTGTTTGTTTGTGTCCTTCCTCCTTTTTCTTTCTACTCCATTCTTTATATATTAGGTATCATATGCTATACTATTTGTCTATCCCTTGATTGACTTTGGGGATAGTTAATTTAATTTTGCATATGCTTAGTAATTAGCTGTTTTATTTTCTTTACTGTGGTTTTATTACCTCTGGTGACAGCTATTAAATCGTAGGAACACTTCCATCTATAGCAGTCCCTCCAAAATACACTGTAGAGATGGTTTGTGGGAGGCAAATTCTCTCAGCTTTTGCTTATCTGGGAATTGTTTAATTCCTCCTTCAAATTTAAATGATAATCTTGCCGGGTAAAGTAATCTTGGTTCAAGGCCCTTCTGCTTCATTGCATTAAATACATCATGCCACTCCCTTCTGGCTTGTAAGGTTTCTGCTGAGAAGTCTGATGATAGCCTGATGGGTTTTCCTTTGTATGTGATCTTATTTCTCTCTCTGGCTGCTTTTAATAGTCTGTCCTTATCCTTGATCTTTGCCATTTTAATTACTATATGTCTTGGTGTTGTCTTCCTTGGGTCCCTTTTGTTGGGAGATCTGGGCACCTCCATGGCCTGAGAGAATATCTCCTTCCCCAGATTGGGGAAGTTTTCAACAATCACCTCCTAAAAGACACTTTCTATCCCCTTTTCTCTCTCTTCTTCTTCTGGTACCCCTCTAATGCAAATATTGTTCCGTTTGGATTGGTCACACAGTTCTCTCAATATTCTTTCATTCTTAGAGATCCTTTTTTCTCTCTGTGCCTCAGCTTCTTTGTATTCCTCTTCTCTAGTTTCTATTTCATTTATTGTCTCCTCCACAGTATCCAATCTTCTTTTAATACTGTCCATTGTGTTCTTCAATGATTGGATCTCCGACTGGAATTCATTCCTGAGTTCTTGAATATCTTTCCGTACCTCCATGAGCATGTTAATGATTTTTATTTTGAACTCCCCCATTCAGGGAGAGTCATAAGGACCATATCATTTAAATCCTTCTCAGGAGTTGTGTTCATAATTTTACTCTGGACCAGGTTCCTTTGGCATTTCGTATTTGTGTATGGCGCCCTCTAGTGCCCAGAAGCTCTACTCTCTGGAGCTGCTCATCCCCTGAAGCAATGCGGGGATTGTAGGGAGTGGTATTGGTGCCTCTGGGGAGGAAAGGGGTGTTTGCTGGTTCCTAGCTGCTATGCCTGTCTCCGCTGCCTGAACCAGTGGGCTCAGCACACAGGTATAAGCCTCTGTGCTTTGCGTTTTTAGTTGCTGTAGACAGATCTTCCCTCTGGCTGGCCTAACACCAGGGAAGGATTTCCCGGTTTGCAAGCCTGGTGGGGCTGGCCAGAAGAAAGGCGCACAAGTCTGCCTGTCACAGAAGATGTTCTTGGAGCTCTCTAGGCAGCCAGGGAACTGGAGCACCTGAAGATCGTGAAAGCTCCCAACCTGCTGGGCAGAGTGCACCTGGACAATTTTGTCTGCCTGTCCTTTCTCCTGAGTAGTAAGCTCTGTGCAATCCTTGTCCCTTTACCAGCCCTGTTGCTAAGGGCTTCTTTGTTAGGAAGTCTCTCAGACTGCCTGCCTTTCTTTTGTCCCCGAGCAGCTGGGTATGGATCCCTGCTTTCACAAGCAGCTGGAATCTTAAAGTCTCTCCAGGAATTCTGCCTGTCCTAGCTTTCCAACCCCCCAATTACAAGAGTATCATGCAAGCACCTTGAAATGTAGGTTTGTGCTCCCAGAGCAGATCTCCAGAGTTAGGTATTCAACAGTCCCACATCTCCACTCTCTCCCTGCTCCGGTCCTGTTCCTCCTGCCTGTGAGCTGGGGTGGGGGAAGGGCTTGGATCCTGCAGGACCACAGCTTTAGTACGTTACCCTTTTCTGTGAGGGCTGCTCTTGTCTCCAGGTGTATGCAGTTTGTTGCCGTCCTCTTTCCTGTTGCTCTTTCAAGAGTAGTTGTAGTAGCTTTATTTTCATATTATATGAGGTTTTAGGAGGAAGCCTCTGTCTCACCTCTCACGCTGCCATCTTTAATCCAATCTCTTTTCTTCAAGTAATTAGGGGAAATGACCTGGCAAATTAAGATTAGATATTATAGATTCAAGGCAGGTAGTGTTTGGGTGGCTGTTGGGAGTGTGGTTGGGAAGAATTATCTATGAAATTATCTATGACTCCAGCCTCTACCCGAGTTGAACTCTCATGATTGGAAAAGCCTAGGGAAGTCATTATCTTATAGTAGGGTGTAGATTCACCCTTGACCTTTGTTGTGAGTGGATGAGATTATGGTAAATGTGAGACTCTACCTGACACCTTTAAATAGAGTTGAAACTGAAAGGAAAAAAGAGGGGATTGATGAAAGAAAAAGAGGGGATGCGAACTCAACAGTCCAAGCAGGTTTATTGCTACACCTGAGAGGGACCCCTCTGTTCTGGCCAGCAGAACAAAGGAGAAAAGGGGCCTCTAACAGGCCTAGAGGCTTTTTATGGCCAGGTTTTTTGGCAGGCTTTTTTAGGGGAGGGGTCAGGGAAAAGGTGAACTTGTGGCTTACTGACGTGTCCTCTGGAGAATGCTTGTAGCCTAGGTAACATGAAACCTAGGTCTCTGATGGGTGGGCTTATTCGAAAGGTGGTACCCAGGTCTGGATTCTATCAGAACCGTTGGGGGAAGGAATATGTTATCCTAGCATGAGGCTTCCCTATTCACCCTGTTAATTGGGGTGGCTTGTCTAGGGAATGCTGCATATTGCTCTCAGGCTGAATTCCAAATTCTTTAGCATGATATACATGAACCTCAATACCTACTTCTCCAAACTTTCCTTGTTTACTTTGTCCTTCACTCAATCCCAGTCTTAGGTTATCACCGTAAGAACTGTTTGTATTCCCAAATATTTCAGGCTGTCAGGTGCCTCAGGATATGTACTTCTGTTTCCTTAGCATAGAGTATTCTTTTATTCTTTCTTTGATGGCTTCTATTTGTCATTCATCATTCAGTTGAGATGAAACAACCACTGAGAATGTTTTCATTCTCCTTCATGGGGTTTATAATGGTGCTATGAATGGCCTATTTAACTCTCACTGTACATGAAGGGTACTTTGTAAGCTGAACTTCCTTGTTTACTCTTGTTTTCAGTCTCTACCACTGGGAGTGGCTAGTGATCAATAAACATTGGTTGCTATAAATCTATTTAAATTCCATTAGTAATTAATCTCCCTTAACTTTTTAAAATTCACAATGCCAAAATTCCAGAAGTAATTCCCAGGAATCATTACTTCTTCAAACTTAACGTTCACTAGAATTCAACAGTGGCACTCTTAAGCATGATAAAAGAGGGAAAAATTCTTAGGTACAGACACATAAGCAATGGAGATTAAGAGACCAGGATTGCCTGAAGCTCCTTAATTCATGTTAGGGACTGCTTTGAGCAAGTTATAAAATCTCCACATGCTGACAAAACTGTGTATCTTGAGTACATTGAGTATGAATGTCAATTTTTCTGACATGAAAATCATCTCTTCACTATTGTGCATACTTGAGATATTTGGAGTAAATGGATTTCCTCCAAAATTAAAACTATGCTTTAAAAAATTAAGATTATTTTAGGTTCATATGAGGATGTTTTAGTCTATCCTTTCTACCTAATCATCTATATGATCTGCTTTAGGGTTTATGACTAAATGTAAGATTTTTTGTAAAATTATAGAATTGCAACTATCCTTATGTATCTTGTAATCCAACCACCATTGGAAGCTCATGTCTCCAGACATGGTCAATACTGAGGTTTGGCCTTAAAGGTGGATTAGACCATCAGTCTTCTCAATGTGTGGTTTTGTTAGGGGGCGTTGTGTATTTTCCTCAATTCTTGTCCCTGCCACAAAAAAGAATTGAAAGGCAGAGAAACAGTAGTGAAGAAGAATAAAGTTGTATTCAAAGTTACTTAAAGAGAGAAAAATTGCAGGCTATCTCAGGGAGGAGAGGCACCCTGAAAGGCTAGAGAGAGAAAGTGCCCACTCAGAGAAACGGGAGTGTGGGTTACTTCAGAGAGAGAGATGCTCTGAAAGATAGGAGAGAAAGTCAAAGTTACACACTTACAAAGTGCCAGCAACCTCAGAGAGGAGCGCACTGAAAGGTTGAGAAAAAGTTTACGCACTTAGAAAGTGTGGGCAACCTCAGAGAGAGATGCACTAAAAGACTGGGAAAAAAGTCAGAGTTATGCACTTACAAAGTGTGGGTGACCCCAGAGAGAGGTATACACTAAAAATCCTTTTAAGGATTTTTCAGGAATGTGACAAAGGGCTGGGGGTGCAGACTTGTTAAGTAGTCCAGAATATTTTAAATTAACTTAACACAAGAAATTTATTTTTATTTTTATTTTTATTTTTTTGTTGTGAAATTATCACAGTAAGTTTAGTTAGCATCCTTCAACATACATAGTTACAAATTATTTTTTCTTGCGATGTGAACTTTTGAGGTTTTTTTCTCTTAACAACTTTTCAATACACAAAACATTATTGCTCACCATGCAACGAACAAGTTCCAGTACAGTGAACAAGCTCCCACAAGGTGAACAATGCAAGGAACATAGTGAACAAGTTCTCACAAGGTGAACAATGCAAAGGCAGTCATATCAGAGAAACTAATTCAGTTACTATAATCAATCAAGTCAACTATGATTATTCATATGATTCTTATACTTAAACTATAAGTGAATCCCACATTTCCCCCTTTTTTGTTTTAATTGACACAAATGTATATGCAAATATTTGTTAACACAAGAAATTTACTGCTCTGATTTTTCTCTGAGATACCAGCTTCTTGGTCTGGGAACATGTCAAACAAGGCTGCCTGCCCAGTCCCCAAGGTGGGCTGAGTTATTGTCTGTTTGTTAAAGAGTAAGTTAAGAATCTTACTTCTTAACTTCTTGGATTTTAAAATGCAATCTTATCTTTAAGATGGAATCCTTCCTGCCTTTTACTATGTTGTTAACGGCTGGGCCTCTTTGCTAAATTAGTTGCCCAGGTTGCAAATTATTTGATTAGGGCTGAAGGAGGAAAACAGCATATAGGTAAAGTTAAAAAAAAAAAAGCTGGGCCTGCATGAGTAACACAATAAAGACATGGGCTGTGCTGAGATACTTTCCCTTACCTGGGGAATATTCAAACATTTCCAGGCCAAGTTGCTCTTGGCCTTTTGAGCTTTAACCAATTAACTCATTAACTCTGTGAGTCTTTTCTGGCTCTCTAGTTTTAACTGATTAACTTTTGAGTCTCTTGTAGTGGGCTTTAACTGGCCTAATTCTCTCTCTGCCCCACTCATATCTATTTTCCTGCCTAACAGTTTTAGTGGCTCTGGATGTAATTCTAGATGCATGTGTGTCATGATGCCAGAAATCCCAATACAAAAAATCTTGTCCACTGAGTTAAAGCTCTGTGTCTACAGGAGTCGCCTATAAATTGCAATGCTGCTAGGAAAGATAATCACTAGACACCTAGTCTATCATGTTGTCTTTCTACCAGATCAGCTAAATGGGAAGGGATATGACACAGAAGAGAGTTGAGTATAGATATGAAGAAAAATATTCCATGGGATTGAGCAATTTACCTAAAGCCATATATGTATAAGAACTATAGTTATGGTGCAGATCCAGATTTGGCCTCAAAGCCCACACTATTTTCATTGCATAAACTTGATTAGAGCACAGAGTATTTCTCAAGGCAAGTGGGTCAGGCAGAGGCCCTGTGTGAAGTTAGGCAGGGGGCAGAGGGAAAATCTTTGGTCACACAGGACAGAAAGCATCAGAGAGAAAGACAAGGGAAATGGAAAACATGAGGTATAAGTTCAGCCTTTATCATGCTTTTCCTTAGATCCTCAGGATTGAGCAGAAAAAGAGAAAAATGCTATTTTCTTATAGCTGACAGTCCAACTTCCTGAATGCCCTTCCTTTCTTGGGCTTACAGAACATGGCTACATGCCAAGCCAAGTTTCTCTTCTGCCTAGCTCTCCTGAGTTCTCTTCCATGGCTGAGTTACAGTGAGGAGGTGTATTGATTTCAGCTTAGATATTCATCTGGGGTTTTCAACCTATATTCAGCAAGTGGTGTTCTTTTACTCTTGGAGGCAGAGAGACACTGTCAGTCTCTCCCTGGAGGACAGTTGACTAAGTGTGTGAGACGGTTTGTTGGTATCTCTTCCCTTGTCTCGATTTGTTTTACGTAACAGCATGTCACAGCTCTTCAAGGAACAATGCTAGAAACTACCCTGGCTTCCCTTCTCATGACATGTAGGAAGGAAACATTAGTACTTGCAAAATGCTGTTGCTCCAAGCTCAGCTCTTTGTAGACAAATAATCAATTTCCTCCAACCTAGCTTCTCTCTCTCTTCTCCTCTTCTTTTTGTGCCACACTCCACACACAAACCTGTGACAGAGAAGCACTGATAGCTTCCAGTTCTTTGGGAGGAAGGTTGGGAAGTGAAGGCCTCCATTTCCTCATTTGTAAGATGAAAGAACTGAACGAGCTGATACCTAAAATTGCATATTTCTATGGTTGTGGTTATTGTACTGTTATTTCATTGTCTGCACCAAAAAATCTGTGCAATACTTTTAATGGAAATTTACTATGAGAAAATTTCAAAGGAGAATAAAGCAACTGGAATTCTGTATTTTAGATCCAATACTAGTTGAGTGGCCCTGGGTATATAATTTTAGCATTCTGAGCATGTTAAGAGGATCCATATGATCCTTGAGATTCCTTCTGTTTCTAAATAGTCTAAAGTATATGCTTTTTCTTTTCCTATTAATACGTCTTTGACTCTAAAGAAATAGTGCTTTAAAGGAATGACTTTCGAATTAGGAAAAAAGGGAGTCTGTTTATATTCTATCAGTGGCCTTTCTTAAGAACACTGGTCAAACTATATAGAGGAGCAATGAGGGAAGGTGGGGATGTTTATGTCACCACAATTTTCTTTGCCTCTCTACAAAAGGTAAGTTATGGAGTATATCTTTTGATCCCTATAGTAATCTGTTATTTTCTTTCAGAGATATTGACTTGGTGACTTTGTGTAAACAGCTAAAAATAAGGTAGCTGAAGGAAAAGCCCTAAATACCTAAAAGATGATAAAAGTGTAGCCCTAAACAAATTTTCACTTTTTCTCAGTACTGCCCAATAATGAAAAGTCCTTAATATATGTCTCCTACTAGAAATGTTCTAGATTCACTGGATAGTGTGTTCAAAGACAGTTGGGATATTGGGCAGTGAGCCCCTTTCATATGCACATCCAGCTTCTGGCAGCTGTGGCCCCTTAGTGCAGGTCATTGGTAGCTCACTTTGGTCAAAGTCCTTTTAGGATTGCTTTCTATGCCATACTTTGAGGGTGCTCTTCAAATCTTTAAGTTTTTAAATTCAAGCCTTGTCCCGGGTATACCACTGGGGAATCAAAGCTGTCCTCTAATTCACTTCAGACGTATCTTGTACCAGGTTCTACATCATTTTTAATTTCAGATTTGAAAGTTCAATGTCAGCATTTCCTTGAAAAGTATCCATTGTTCTTTGAAAACAGGACATCCCCTATCATTACTGTCGGGCAGTGTTTTCTATAGTTTTTGCAGAGATGGCTCATACTGCTAAGCTCTGAGCAATGTTTGTGTATACAGGCTGGTGAACCTTCCACAGCCATTTTGGATTTGGTCGTCAAAATGATCAAATCAACCTTCAGTGTCTGTTTTCATTCTATTATAGTTCCTTGTACCTGAATATTCTATTCCCATAATGAGCTCTAATGACACCAGATGGATTTAGCTTTTCTTGTCCCTCACTGGGAGTTATCGGTGTTAATATGGGCTACTGCATGTAATTTTAAAATTGGGCTCATTACGTTGTATCATATTTTTTATGACTCGTGCAGCAGGAGAATCTGTAGTGGAAGTAAAACCTACTTTCTAAAAATGTTTGGCCCCGGGTCTGCATTAAGTGGTATAATCCATGTTCATGCAAAAAATAAAATAAAAGGCTGGGCTGTTTACTCTGTTTACCTTACAATCAGTCAGCATTGCTTTCTGTTCATTCTTTATCCATATATGTTAAAGCCAATCAACCTATAGTGAAGTAGTTATGAAAATGAGTGTAATAAAAATATCTACAAAGTACAGTTTATGCTTTATTATGTATATATATATGATAAAATGCCTGGGTATATATGATATAATTTAATATGTTTGAGAAGTTTATCCAGCCCTTTGCATTTGCTTTCACCTAGATTTTTGGGGTCTAAGGTTATCCTGTACATACAGGTTTTTCTAAGCAAAGCTATTTATCTTTTAGCTTGTCTGATATTTTTCTCTTAAGAATAATTGGAGAAATATTTGCTATTGATTTTGGCATATAAAGCAGGTGTGTCACTCCAGTGGGTTTCCTGTCATCTATTTATTATGTGACTACTGTAACAGTATGTCTTTAAAAATTCATACTATTTTGAGATATACATATTAGCATACTTTCAATGATTGAAGAAATCTTAAAAATAGCTTTAAAAACAAAGATGAACTACAGGTAGACTTGGTGAATTGACCCTGGGGTAGATTACAGATTGCCCACCAAAGCTGACACATGGCAAACAAGAAAAGAGAGGGATCTCCTCTTTTTACAGAATGGCTTAAAACATCACTATGAGCATCTTCACTACAATCAAAAGGATTCAAGATACTAATATTTAACATAAAACAGCTATTTTCAATTCTATCATCTGGTATATAGCTTGCAAACCAGTTTTTACAAATTTTTCCCATTAGTACTTCCATACCACCACATCCAATATGTTGTTAAGGAATTTGTTGGGGCAAAAGAGCTTTACATTAATATTAATAAATTATACAAAGTGTACATCCTTTAGAAACTGCTTGAAAAGAAGGAGTAAGATTTCTTTTTTTTTCTCCCTGCAGGGAAGACTACAGAGGGGAAGTAAGGGATTTCAATTTGTTCACTATTTAAAGACCAGATTCCAAGTAGGCTACAGTTCCATTAATTCCAACATCAAATCCTCCTTGACAAACCTTTCCTGATGAGCTGTTTGAGAAATTGTTGCCTCAAGGCTGAGAGAACAACAGTGTTTAGCAGATAATAGGTCTCTAAAATCAAAGATTTTTTTCCCCATTCTTTTTCTTTGCAAATCATAAAAGCATTTACTCCACAGAAAGGATTGGGTAGCTCTGAAGTTTATTCAGAAATTTGAACATGGGAAAGGAGAGAGAAAATCTAATTAAATCTTAAATGCATAAAACCATAGCTCTATTTTACAACTCACAGTTTTTATTTATATGCCAGTATTAATGAAAACAAAAAAGTGCTCAGGGGTAAATTGAGAGACCTGGCTCTGGTGAGGGATCTGTGGTATGAACCTTGGGCAAACTCCTGTACTCCTCAGAGCTCCACTTTCTCATCTGTAGAATAAGAAACTGACCTGATCTAATTCCCTTTCAACACTGACACCATGGGATCAAATCCAAATTCTAATTCAGCAATGAAAGCACTGAACACTCCCTATAAAATGAGGACAAAGACATTTTCAGTTTTGGTGAGCAGACCATTATGCCATTGTTCTTGATGCTGATTAGACATGGAATACCATCTGTGAAAATAAAGCTAGTGCCAATTCCAAACAAAAATGGATTTGGAGAGCCTCTGATAATCTCCTGTAGCAATCCTGCAATAGCAGAAGCCAGATGTGAGGCTGATACCTACGGACATTGGTTTACATGATCCTTCTCTCAGAGTTCTTGCTCCCAGAGGCCTGTTTTGCTCAAAAACAAATCCTCATCTTCCCTGTGGGACAGAAAATGCTGGGTATCAACTCCCTGACCTAGACTGTCCTTTATAAAATGAAAGAGACACAACACACCATATGGCAAAAAGGTTGCTGCTAGAATCCATTCTCAGACATATAAATTGAAAACCAACAGAGCCTGGAGCTGTAAATCCCAAATATAATCAGGTAATGAGTGTGACTGCATGCTTTTCTCAAGTCTTCATATTAGTTTTCTTTATTACACCATCAAGTCACAGCAAAGGCTTTTTGAGGGGATAGGAGGCGGTGATCGTGCCTAATAGTGAAGTAGAGGGAGGTCACATGCTATCTCACTAGTGCTGGTTGGACTCCGTGTGCAAAGGGTCAAACGGAGAGCTTAAGCCCTGTTGCCTCCCAGAAGGGAGGCTCCTCGTACCCTGGCTGTGCTGTGGCCTCTCGCGTGTTCATGTCTGCAATGGGGTCTCGTCAGAGGAAGAAGAGGATAGATTGTTTGGCTCTTGTCTCTGACGACAAGTGGCTATTACAGTGCAAGAGAAAAGGTTCAGTCAGTTCAGCTACATGTGTAAAACCAGAGAAGAAAGGAATGAGACAAATATTTTGACTTACTGATGGGTGGAGAAAAATAAACATTTATGATAGAAACAAATCAAAATTAACAGCTCTGATATACAACGAGATTCTTAAGGTCATAAGACCTTCTGAGTTAAGTGAACATATTAGGAAAAGGAAAAAAAAAACAGTAGTAATGTTCAGTAACATTTATTAGGTACCTACTATGTCTCAGTCCCTGTTCTAGACACTCTACAGGGATCATTCTACTTAATCCTCATCACAATTCTATTAGGTAAGGATGAATATTATTCCCATTTTTTTCATGAGACCAGAGAGGTTAAGTAACCTGTTCAAGGTTATAGAGTGAATGAATGTCAAGCTAAGAGATAGCTAATTTAAAATTTTTTTGGCAAATGTCTCATTCCTTCATTTTTTAATATATTTTAGAACTCCCATTGGTGAAATCTGGACATATGTTTCAAATATGCAGATTTAAATAACATCACTAATAATACATTTCATATTAAAATAATATTTAACATTTTATATAGGGTTTCTACCAGATCCATTTTCTAACTGAATTAGTTATATTTTCTAAAAAAAGAAAAAAGAGCCAGGAAGGAGAAAAGGGCTTTATGCAACATCACACAACAAGCTCATAACCAGGCAAAAATTAGAACACAAATTTGCTGACTTTGAGTCTAGTACTTAGCCCACCCAAAGACAGTTTCCCTATTCAAAGAAGTTGAGCTTTTCAGAACCCAAACTATATGTACTTTGATGTAATTTACAGTTTTTAAATATTAGTGATGATTTTTGAGAGACATCTTAAAAATCACCTGGAATATCACAAAACACAAAACTACCTGGGTGAGAGTATTCCAGCAAAGAACAAAAAAAACTTTAAAATCAAGTTCCTGGGCACTGAGCAAAGAGCAAGGGAGGTCAAGTTTTCAAGTCTATAATTTTGTAGAGTATCCTCAGGAGTGATTTGACATCTTGGGGAACATTCTGTGATTTGACCTTTTGCAATCATTGCCTGCAGTTGCCTGAATTTGGATGTTCTTTTTCCGGCTGCTTTCAAAGCCATTTTAGAAAGCTTGGTATTGTTATAACATGAGGTTTCTCAACGTCTGTGGAGTCTTTTCTTTAAGAAAATGTCAGTGCCTAGGTTAGCTTAATCAGCTCTGGCGTCAAATGCAAAGTAATGCCAGGCTCATCAAAAGGGTGAAAATAACAAGAAAATTAAGTGTGTCTACTAACATGGTTATTTCTCCAGAAGAGTTTTCTGGGTTTTGAGTTACAGTCCTTAATAACATGCCTCTCTTCACCTACTGATTTGGGAACCATTGTGAGGTACATTCATAAACTGAACAGAGTTCAAATACCACGCTTACTTCTGGTAGCATTGGTTTGGAAGATACATTTGTAGTCACAGTTGAGATTCTTACTGTTTTTCATCTAAGCCTAATCTTTGAAATTAACTAATTCAATGGAGAGGTGGGTATGCAAGCCCAGCATACTTGCTCAGGATAGATAGCTGGTACTGACCTAGTACTAGAGTAGGAGTTTGAGTGAAACAAACTTATAGATTAACCTCTAAAAATTGTCCTTGGTTTGATTCATGGAGTTTACCAAATGGAGAAGAGATGCTAGAAATTATTAGATCCATCTAGTAACTGGCCAAGCGTCCCAATATCACCAATCAGATAATGCAGAATGAATAAAGTGGGATGAGGTTAGGAATAACTGAGGGAAGATAGAGGGAATGTGGCTATCCACATTCTATGGCTACAGACTCCTTTTTCCGGGAGTAGAACCATACATGCCTTTTCCATTGAGAAATCTTGCTTTTTTCTGCCGGTCTTAGACGGGATTTCTACTCTCTTCCTCCATGAAGTACAGTCTCATCATTTCTATGTTTGAAATGGCAAAACATAAAATATTGACCCCTTTTCTGCGGGATTACAACTGTGACAAATGAATTATAAAATACAATTATAAGGAGCATAAGTCCTTCTTCAGCTAGTACTTAACTATGATTAGCGGGAAGCATATGGCAGCTATCAGGATTTTTCAGATTCCCACTGATACCTCTATTAAGTAGTCTAATTTTCTTTTCAAAGTTGACAGAAATAGATATAACTATACTATGGTGTGTGCTTATTGGCATCTCTCCATTGAGCTGTTAAAAATATTTCCAGTAAGTGATTTAGGGCCATGAGAGCAAAGAGTAGTAGATGAATTCACATTGTAAAATTTCTTCTGAAATGGGACTTCTCAAGGAGTTAAATTATGAGATCTGACTATTACTATACATAAACAGTCACCACAACATAAAAGGATATTTTGTTGCCTTTGATTACTGAGCTCTGTTGATACTTAATCCATACTACAGGGTCCAAGTTGAACAGAAGAGAATTTTTGTGACACAAATCTTTGAGCTATATTAAAATGATGGTATTAATGTTTCTTGTGGATAGACAAGACTGTTTGCCTTACTGTTATTCCTCACGGGAGCACGTAGCCTTTTAACAAAGGCTGGAAAAAATATCACTCAACAGGAAACTTTCCTACCAATGTCATAAAAGCTGTTTTGCAAACAACTATCTTTAACAAGCTGTATATACCACCTCATCTATACATTATCTCTGAAAGATTATAAAACACTTTTCCTACCATTAGCAAATGTGGTTTTCACAACAGCCTTAGCAATAGGTTTGATTACCCCTATATTACTGAGAGAATTTAAACAACTTACCCAAGTCTCTGTACCTTGTTAATGTCATCACTAGTATGTAAATCCTGAGCCTGGATCCTGTATATATTCTGCTACCCAAATGACTCTGCACTTACATAAAACATGTTTTAGTATCTAGTCAGGTGTTTGTAGGAGTTATATTTAATTACACTGAGAAACTAGATTCCCTTTGGATGGATCAAAGTGGCAAATGCATTCCTTTGTATCTTCAGCTTTAGATTTCTGAGCTGGAGTTGTTTTATTTGTATAAATCCCAAGGTGAATTTATCTGCTGCATTGTTGGAATTTGATGATGGGCTCAAAATAATGAATTATATTACAAAAGGCTGAGCATCTGTGGTGGTTTTTGCAGAGGGTGAGGATGAGAAGCCATTACGCTAAAGAGAAAATTTCTAGTAAAGGAATGCAGAGAGAGATATTAGCAAATACCTAGGTTCACTGTGGCAACCTAGAGAAAACAATTAACCTCTGGAGGTTTTGCAAAGATTGGGCTTTGTTCCTTCTCAAGCTATTCTCCAGAAGAAAACTCTAGAATGATTGTTGAGTCAGGCTGGTATTCCAGACCAGTGAGTTTGCATCCTCCTAAAAGCAATATGTCTTTCATATAAGGTTCAAGAACAAATGAAAGGAAGTTTTCTCTCTGTGGTTGGGGCCCCCAGTTATTCAAACCAGCTTTCTGTACTAAGCACATTCAATAATTGCTCAACTTTCTGCCTTTTTTGTTGTTTTTTTATCTCCATGCCTGACCTAACCACTGGCTCAAAGTGAACAGGCTGTTTACTACAAAAGGAGCACTGTTTTGGGAGGTAGCAGTCTTGGGTCTGTCATTAGGTAGCTGTGTGTTCTTGGATAAAACACACATCTTTTTTGATGATTCCAATTGCTTAATCCTTAAAAGAATATCCTTGGTTGATATGGATAAGTACTAAGACCCTTTCTAATTTTAATCCTGTCTTGAATGTTTAGTAACATTTCTTCTATGCTTATATGTGCCAGAATGGTGTTAAATTTACTCTATAGATTATACTACTCCATAATAACTGACATTAATGGGCTTTTACTATGTGCCAGGAATTATACCAAGTACATAATATATATGTTTTAACTCTTTTTATGTTCACAATAACCTTATGAGGTGAGTTCTCTTATTATTCCTACTTTATAGGTAAGGAAGTTGAGACTCAAAAGAATTTAAAACATTTGCCCAAAGTCACCCAACCAGTTGATAAGAAGTCTCAGACTTTTGAACCTAGCCAGCCTGACACCACAGTCCTTGCAGTGGATATTTTGATGTCCACACTCTCCTATCATCTTCTCTGAATTGGTGCATCCATTTCCCAGGTGCTGGAAGGGTTGGTTGCTAACAGCCTGCCACCATCCTGTAACTCTGGGGGAAAATGTGTTTCCAGCCCAGGACAAATAAACCTTTGAAGCCAAAATCAGTCAAATGGAAAAATAAAGTGGGATAAACCTGTTTATTGCTTACAAGAAGTCGTCTACTGCCTCTCACTCATGTCTCTCCCAGTCCTGGCTGGGAAGAAACCAAGAAAACCTCTCCATATCTGGAGAATGCTTGAGTCTTCTGCACCCCTTGCAATCACTTATTGATATGGAGATGGACTACTTTTCTCCATCCCTTGTCAACACCTCTGGATAGAGGCCAGGTGAGAGATTCTGGAAATATTGCTATTTTACCCACATATCCCCTTCTCCTCTTTTCTCAATTGCCTTTGACAAAAATAGCCAGCTCCTAAGAGATTAAGATCACCCCCTCTCAGCCTACAGAATACAAAAGACAGGTGCTCTTGCCTCAAGGTGGGCCTGGCTTGTGGTACAGTTTCTTCCAGACTTCCCAGAAGTACTCCTGCTTAGGCTGAAGCAAATCCATACTCTTTTGGCTAAGCCATTTCCTGCTTCATTCCATCATCCTATTTTTTTCTATCAGTTAAATCCCAACAAGTCACCATTGCAAGAAATCTGGACCCCTCCTCTGCTTCTAGGGAATCTAACCCAAAGCAGATCCTGTCCACCACTATTCTATGCTCCCTTTCCTCAGTGGCAAAGTCAGAGGAGTCTTTAAAAGACAGGTTTATCCTGGAAAAAATGATCAATTACATTTTCTATTTTTCATTGTATATACTTTCTCTAATTGGTACTTTGGTTTTTTTTTTCAACAACTGAGCTTAAAGAAACAACAGATGAAATAAAAGTGGGAAGTTCTGAAATGAAAACACACCTATTAGATACTTAATGTGGAAAACTGATTTTTCTGTTTCAGCAGCCAAATCCCTTTGTTCTCTTCTGACTAATTGGATCTAGCCAAGAAGCTCAGATCTCACCAACTGATTCTTTAATAAGCCTAATGTGGCCACTCTGATGTAGCTGATTTCCCTTCCTCCCTTTCTTTTTCTTGGCAAGGAGTTAAGATTGCTGACAGCTCACTGTGACCTTCTATTAGCTTCTCTGGAAATGAAGTTCAAAAAGGTATCCAGTAAAAATGTTTCCAAAAGCAATAATTTCTAAAGTAAAAGTTAAATATTTTAAAGGCCCATGTTGATCTCTGCCTTGGTCTTAAATGCTTTTGGTGTATAGTTCACGTGAGATTTTCTTCATGGTCTTCTTAGATAAAGCATTTATTCACTTAACAATTGTTTAACTCCTGTGTACCAGGCACTGCACTAGATGTGAAGAATAAAAGAGTATGAAAAATAGATATAGCTACTTCCCTCATGGAACTCATGGGCTAATTATAATCTAGAGTATAAACCCATATTCACATCAATCATATACTTTCAGTTAGGATCTGCTCAGTGATAGTTGCTTGGTGCTTTGAGATCTTACTGAGAACCTGTGATCTCATAAGGGCTTCTCTGATGATGGATGGACTACATTAATTGACATCAGGGGAAAGAATGGAGTTAAGTAAAGTGGGGATATTAGCATTTGACCAACGGGAATCAACATGTGAAAAGACCCACAGGCAAAGGTAGCAGGGAGCATTTAAGAAACTTGTTAAGAATCCCAGCTGGAGTGTGAAGAAATACTATTTAAGATCAGACAGTAGTCAGGGAAAAGACCATACAAAGACTTATAGGAAAAGTTAAATAATTTGAGTGTGCCCTGATATCAGTGGGCAATTATGTAAGAGTTGGGAGGTTGTGTATATGTGTGTGACATGATCAGAAGAGTAGAGAATATTCCAGAAATTAGAGGTAATACACGGCAAATGAGGACAAAAGAATGAACAGTACCCCTTGTGAGAACAGAGAGTAAGTCAGTTTGGGTCTGCATAATATGGAGAAATTATAAATGGTGTGAGACACAGCTGGGATGGTTATTGGTTTAGTGTGGATCAGGGCAAAATGGAATAGAATCATTTGGTAAGCAGCATGAATTTTATACTGAGAAACTTGAAGGGACTGGCAGGAGCAGAAATTCATTCTAGAGAGACTAGTTTAGACCACACTACCCAAGTGAGCTTTCTATGATGAAGTAGCTTCTTATACTATCACAGTACATGTGACCAGCAGGTACCATAGTTAGCACTTGAAGTGAGGCCTGATCAACCGAGGAAATACATTTAAAAATTTTACTTAGCATGGCACCATTTAGCACAGATCTAGTGACAGTGTGGCATGTCTGTGTGTGTGTGTGTGTGTGTGTGTGTGTGTGTGTGTGTGTGTGTGGTATTGTGGTAGTGTGGGGAGCAGTTGTAAGGCTGAAATGAGGAAAATGTGAGGAGATGACCTAGGAATCTGGGAAAGATTTGATGCCAGGAAGAATAAAGACAGAAAAATCATAGAAGTGGTGCAGGTTGAGATTGTTCTCAGTTCTTGTCCCCGTGGAAACAAAGAATTGAAGGGCAAAACCAATAGTGAAGCAGAGTGAAAGTTTATTTGAATACACTCCAAGGGAGGAGTGGGCCAGAGTCAAGGTAGACAAAGGACTGTATCCATTAGGTGGGAAGCCTATGTATTGCATTCTGGCAAGGAGGAGCCTCTGTGATTGACAAGGTGGGTTATATGATTGATGAGTCCATTTGAAGTAGGACAGGAATATGGGACAAGTATCATGATTAAATTTTCCTGCTTATGATGAAAAATGTCAAGATACAAACAGCATAGTAAGAACAAGAGGATTCCATCTTAAGGCTAAGATTCCATTTTAAAAACCAGGGAGTTAGGAGGTAAGATTCCTAACATATTCATGGTAATCAGCCAGCAACCTATATTAAGGCAGGGTGAGCAGTCCTAAATGATATGTTCCCAGTGCTTGAGGGTAACAACTATCATGGAAAACAAAAGGATCAATACATTCCTTGCATTAAGTTTATTTTACAGAATTATCTAGAGGACTGACTGTGGATGGTGACATAATGTCTCGGTAGCTCTGGGGGGAAGGGTGTTCCTGGCCCAGGGTGAGTCCCCTATGAAACCAGTGAAACCAAAATAAGTCAAGGAAAAGAGTAGGAAGGGGGAAAGGCTTTTATTTCTTATAGTAACTAGCCAGTCAGCACTCTTTGTCTCCTCTGACTGCAACTCACACTCTGCAGCCATGGTGTACGCTCTGCTTCCCGCCTGCCTCTTCCAGGAGGAACGCTGTGGGTGGGTCCTTGGTGATGGCAGATACCACACCAATTACATACCAGGAATGGAGGAGAGAAGAGAATGGTCAGTTTCTCTCCACCCCTTGCCCCAGATCGATGGGAGGCTCTGCAGTGGTAAACACCTATTGATACGTAAATGAATTAAGGTTAGGCCGGAGATTTGGAAAATTCGCCATTTAGACCACAGCCTCTCACTGGAGAGAGACATCATGAGACCATATGACAAGCCTATACACCACACCTCCAGCCTTAGCCCCATTCTTGAAGGTCTTAAAAGACAGAATCCTAAGCCCTAAAGTGTGCCTCCTTTCTGAGGTTGCCCTCACTTCTCTCTCTTCGAGTGTGTACTTTTTTCCTTAAACAAAAACTTCTCACTGTTCAACTTGCTGTGTTTTGTCTCTGCGCTCTTCCAGTGGTAAGCATCTTTGCTACTCCATTGTTTCATTCTATTTTCTGGACTTAAGTGCAGGTCTTCACTCTGACTCTATTCTCCTCCAAGGAGGAGCTACTGAGATCTCTGATTTGGGTTTGCAAGTTCCCTCCACCTGAGTGACTTGGACAGGAGTATAGGGGTAAGATCACACTCTTTAGTAGCTTCCCAAAGATCTTTATTTGCTTTGGGAAGTTCTCAGAACATAATCTCACTCCATCGAGTGCTCTGTGCCTCCCTCAAATCCTGAGGTGGTAGGGGCTTAGTTCCCATACCATGCAGATTCAAGCAAACACTGGATGCCTGGCTTTAGGATGGTGACCCTGGCTTTAGGAGTTGGCAAGGGATCTTCCCAATGCCAAGCAGGAGTTTAGTGAGCTTCCCTTTCCTCCCTCTGTTCTGCCTTGTTCCCTGCTGCCTGCAAGGCTGCTGCCATTCCCTGTTGCTTTTGCTTTAATGAATTTCTTCCTTACCTACACTTGTCCCAACTGCTCGAGAATTCTTTCTCATTCAGAGTCAAGAACCCTCCCCTGCCCAAGTTGAGGTTTCACCTAGTGCAGAGGGAGAGGCCTCCGCAAACACAGCTGTCTGACCACACATCTATGTAGCCATGCCTCACAGTGCACATAGCCTTTCCCATGGTGAGGTGTGTTTTGGGCCGTTCTTAGTTTTGTTCAGTTGCGCCCACATTGGGGTCAGGTTGGGACCGTTTGGCCTGGTCCCCCTAGACAAAGAAGCTACCACCCTGCAAAGCCTTTGTTGTCTTCACATGGGACCCCCTACCTGGGCAGGGTTTGGGCAGTTTTTTTTTTTCCTTGAACCTTATCTTACTCTTCCCTGGCTGCTCATGTCTATCTTTCTACCTAACATTAGCATGAAATGAAAATATTTAATTTTCTTTGTCTATGGCTTAGAGATCATGAATGGAATAGTGAGAGAGAAAGATCTACATTAAATTCAGATTATAGGCAGCCTTACATGTCAGACTAAAGAGTTTGGACTTTCTGTGAAGGGGAGTATAGATCTCTTGAAGGTTCGTGAAGAGTGGCATTATTTAAGCAGAACTTCCAGAAATATGCTTACCAGAAACTTCATCTAATCATGGTGTGTACGATAAATTATGTATGTGTTTTATAAGAACCCTTAGTGATGATATATTCATCTGTCTTCCTCAGCCTGAGGACTCTGTAATGGTAAAGATTAGAGTTCAGCTACATCTTTTCTCCTCTTGACCTCATAGGACCTAGCTGCTGGAAGAATGGTGAATGTAATTAAAGAAAGTTAATGAGAGCCTAGTCCCACACTGGGAATGGTGGGCAGGTGATAGATACAGAAACACTTGGGGTTGGGGAAGCATGCATAAAAGTTAGCAACTGATTACATTTGGAAGTCTTTTCTTCCCCATAGTGCTATAGACTCCATAAACTCAGGGATTGGGATTGTGTGCCCAAAGACTGGGTATTCTACTCATTCTTTTGGGCAAAGAACAAACCTTGAGAAAAGCTTAGTGACAATTGAAAAGCAATATTTACAAAGCATTGTTTTCTGCAGTGTTCAGTCCATATATTTAGGATTCCAGATTACCTTCCAAAAAGTTTGTATCAGTATATGTCCCCACCAAGAATGTGTAGCTCTTGTCATTGTCCATATCTTGTCAGTACTAGAAATTACCACTTTGCTTCTTCCCCAATCTGATAGGCTTAAAATGAAATACCATTATTATACTTTGCATTTCACTGATCATCACTAAGTTGAGTGACATCTTTTCATATATTTAGTATCCATTAAAAATCCATTCATTTTGTTGAGCCTAGTTAAAAATGTGGTTTTTTTCTCAGTGATCAATGGGAATTATTTATGTATCAGTGATAATGAGCCTTTGATTTCTTTTTATTTTGGAAATATTGTATTCAAGTGTGGTAGTTTATCTTTTGAAAATGTCTAAAGCATTCTTGGTAGTATGAAAGTTCTAAGTTTTACTTGGTAAATGTGTAATACTTTTTTCTTTTATGCCTCTAATGTTTTATGTTGTGCTTGACAAAGCCTTTCCACAGTAACATTATAAAAATATTTTCATATTTTTTTTCCTCTTGTAGTACTAATATTCATGCTTAAATTTGGATCTTAAGCCCACCTTAAATTTATTTTTTGTGTGTTAGGTAAGGTACAGATCTAATTTCAGAAAACAATTTCCCCAAATGAAGATATAGCCAATCAATTCCCTTGACTTCCCTGTTGTCCAAATCAAAGGTACATCTAATGCATTGTCATAACACATCTCTTTATCTGAACTATAGTCAGAGAGAAAATAATCTCATTCTTATTTAATCTATTTAATGTAGAATCAGTTGTGAAATTCCATAGGTCTTAATCTCATTACCTAATAGAGTGTTCTATGCATAGCAGTGATTAAAAATATTGTTGACTTAAAGAAGAGGTGAGAGAAAAGAATGTAAGGGAGAGCATAATACTAATTATACCTTCAAAGTTAAGCTAGTAGACTAAGATACACTCTATTGAGCTATAGTTGAGTAAGAATCATGAGAGAAAAACAAAGTGAAGTCTTAGTTTTTTTACCATGCTAACAAAGTGTTTATGATATTTAAAGTTTTTAGGATATAGTTCCATGTATGAAGTAAGACCCTAAACACCCTAGTAAATACTGAATTTTAAATTTTTAATATGATTAACACCACAGCTAACAAAATAATAATTGGAGTTCATCGATGTTGTGGTCTCTTCCTAAAACCAGACATAGGAAGTTTAAACAAATGAAGAAAGAATGGACATTATGGATGTTAGTCAAATTTATGTCTTTTCTCTTCCATCATACTCTGTGTCTATAACATTCTAAATTAGGATGAAAGCAGGGACCAAATAATTGATATAATGCCATAGCTTTAAATTGCTTGTGTTAGTATAAATCAACAGAAAGAATAAATTTGAAGTGGCTGAAACAACCACCTACGACTTGGTTGGCATTTAAACCTTTTGGGCTGAGGGAATCACTGATGTGGCCCTTTCAGGGTATTTGATTTTTATAGGCTTCTTGGCCCAAGAGTTTTAAAAAATACAAAAAGGGATGTGGCCTTAGAGCTAAGAAAGGCATCAGGCAGTTACTGTGAAGCTGCTTTGCTTTTAAATGGCCTGTTCCCAAGTTCAAATCCACAATCTAGTGGTAGAAAACTTTGGATTTGCTGGCAAAAATGACAGATGCTCAGGATCTATTACCTTAAAATAGGAATTAATAGATAAATAGGTTATGGAAGTTTAGATCCTGACCTAAAGGGAAGTGGAGAATTGAACTGAGATAATCATCTTGTTAACTTGAAGCAAAATTAAAGTTCACCTTTAAAGAGTCAGATCATTAATGCTAGAGTATAGATTCTCATTCACTTACATGATAAGGATTAAAAAGAAGTTACTAAAATTGTCTAGATTTAAAATATTATAATTTATGAAGTTTCATTTAAACACAAGTTTAAAATACGCAGAAAACTCTCAAGGAAAGTAGGGGAAAAAAGTCCCCCTGAATATTATTATTTAAAAAGAAAGCCTCTCTTTTTTCCTCCTATCTAGAAGAGAACTTGCATCTGTCTCTGGTATATTAATCAAAGAAAAAGGAAAGAAAAAGATATTAATATGCATCATCTCAAATTTAATGTCTCTACTCCTCAGTTATAGCCTGTCTTTAGTATATCATAAATTTGAACAAAAGCAGAGAACAAACTAACGTGTGAAATGCTAAGACTTTAAATAGCTTCAGTCCAGGTAAATCAACACAGAGAAGCATAATCTTGGGGAACTAACCCAATCTAGTTATCATCAATAAAAAATTTCTACCTCTTAATTTTCAGGGATAATTGCTACTTATTGATGTCCAAGAGGGAACTGGTATTCCAATGGAAGCTTCTTTTCCCCAGTTAGTGTCTGGGTCACTATCAATGCCTTAACCAGGCTTGACTCAGAAAGTTATAGTATATCGATTCACCAAAAGGCAGTGGTAAAATGTGTTCATACCCCCACTTAGGAAACACTTCAGGGTTAGGAGAGAGTCTTACTCAGTGGAAGTGTAGACAGTGAAGGGTTTTCTGTCTCAGCAACTTGGAAGGATGTAGAAGAAAGCCTGAGAAAGGGAAGGAAAAATTGGTCTGGATATTGGTAACTTACCCTGCTAAATCAGTCTCCTCTGCCTGAGGTTTTAAAAGTATCTTCTTTTCAAATCTGATCTAAATCATCCAAGTAAGTTGAGAAACCCAGGCACAAAACCAAATAACTAAATTAAAACACATGATTTGGACTTCATTATCCAGGTACTTTAGGACTAATTATGATTTAGTTAAGAAAAAACAGGCAAAAATTGAAAATTGTGTGTGTTTACCTCACTTCGCTACAGCAGACATAGTCTTTAAAATGGAGAGTTTCTAAGAGTATAAAGAAAGCATAAATATATATAACTGGAGTATGTCTCCATAGTATATTATCTAGTTTCAAAAGTTAAAATTCCTTAAAATTTCACTTGGAATCATACAGAAGGAAGGACATGTTATTTTAAAAGTAAAACATGCATCACGATTTTTTAAAAAACAGAGAATTCAAGTTGTGTCACATTAAATTGTTCCCATGTATAGATATATGGTTAATCTTTGATTCCTTTACTGTATTTTCTGGAATATTTATGTAAACTCTTTTTTTTAACCCAAATGTTCCAGAACACAGCTTCTTGATTTGTTTTTCTGTTTAAATTTATAAATGTATTGATTTTTTGATCATTTATTCAACAAATATTCATGAACACCTATTTGGAGGCAGGCGGGATGCTAAGTACTGGTAGTATAATGGTGGGTTAAAATAGGCACTTTTGTGGACACATACAAATTAAGTCTAATAAAAGAGACAGATACTACAAAATAACCACTTGGATGAGAAATTATGAATTGAAGTAACCGCTATGGAGGAAAACCATATTCAATGGAACCATGAAAAAATGTCTCAGCATAGGAATTTGGTTACAAACTGAGTAAAATAGTCATATATTAGTGTAAAGCACTAGAATATTCCTTTCTGGTTTGAATGAAGCTAGGTCCTAAGAACAAGAGAAAAACCTTACAAACCTTAGGATTCACTGCATGCAAGAAAGGCACAGTGTAGAAACACTGTTTTCTTCCATTCCCATCCAACAAAATATTTTAGAGTCTGTATTAAGTAGGCAGAGAAGGTGATGCTGGGGTTCTTGTTTGTGGAGTTGAAGAATGAACTTAGCAAACAGTCAAGGTAGGAGAGCCTGGGAGACTTTTATTGAGAGAGAGAGTGAGAGGACAGACAGAGCTCTTGGTTCACGCCAGGAGAGGACAAGAGAGCCTGCAGTAGTGCATTGTCTAGGGGTTTTATAGGCAGTTGAGGATTTTTGAGAACCGGATAAAAGGCTTAGGGGTGTGGACTTGTTAAGTGGTCCCTGAATATTAAAAATTAACTTAACACAAGAAATTTACTGCTTTGATTTCTCCCTGGGACACTGGTGTCTTGGTCTAGGGGCATATCAAAAGGCCACCAGGCCAGCCCCCAAGGTGGGCTGAGGTATTGTGTTTGCTAAAGAATAAGTTAAGAATCTTCTTAAACTTCCTGGGTGTTAAAATGCAATCTTATCTTTAAGGTGGAATCCTTCCTGCCTTTTACTATGTTGTTTACAGCTGGGTCTGCATGCTAAATTAGTTGCCCAGTTTACAAAATCACCTCATCAGATCTGAAGGAGGAAAGACAGCGCATAGGCCTGGGCCTTTTAGCACACTAAAGTGAATCTTACACTGATTACAAATGATTAGCATAATAAAAACATGTGCTACTCTTCTTTATTTGGGGAATATTAACTGATTGCACTGAAGAATGACCCTAGAGCTTAATGTTTAACACTGAGTTTTGGTAGGGGGTTTCCTTGCATGTAGTTACATTGCTCTGACTGCCAAAAATCCTGCCATGCTTTTTCCAGAGGCCCTCACCCTATTCTGTCTAAGGCCATGGTCCCTGTCTCAAAGGCACCATCAAAAATCACCTGAAAAAAGAAAATATGACCCGTAATGCTCAAAAATGTTTCCTTTCATCTATTAGTACATTACCTTTAAAAGCATCAGAATTCAGTTCAGTCTGGGTTTTGTCTTCTGTTTTTGTTTTTAAAACAAGTGTATAGTTATAGAAGATAATTTTCAACATACCCTCTTATAGAACTCTCAGTTTAAATATGTGAACATGAAAGTTGTATATATGCTTACTTTCAAATGCTTTCCAGTTTTTTTTATTGGAGTATAACTGACATACAACTTCCTATTAGTTTCTGGTGTACAGCATAGCGATTTGATACTTTTATATATCATGAAATCATCTTCATGATGCTAGTAACCATCTGTCACTGTACAAAGTTATTACAATATTATTGACTATATTCCTTATGCTATATATCCCTATGACTTATTTATTTTATAGCTGGAAGTTTGTACCTGTTAATTCTAATCTCTCACCTATTTTGCCTGCCCTCCAAACCCTCCCCCATCTGGTAACCACCAGTTTGTTTCCTGTATCTATGTTTATTTTTTTTGTTTGTTGCTTTGTTTTGTTTTTTAGATTCCACATATAAGTGAAATCATGTGGTATTTGCCTTTTTCTCTCTGACTCATTTCACTGAGCATAACATGTTCTAGGTCCATCCATGTTTTCACAAATGGCAAGATTTCATTCTTTCTGATGGTCCATTGTGTACATGTACCATGTCTACTTGTCATCCATCCATAGACACTTAGGTTCCATATCTTGACTATTGTAAATAATGCTGCAGTGAACATAGGGGTGCATATATCTTTGTAAATTAGTGTTTTCATTTTTCTCAGGTATACCCAGAAGTGGTATTGTGGGATTATAGGGTAGTTTTAGTTTTGATTTCCTGAGAACCCTCCATACTGTTTTCCATAGTGTGTACCAATTTACATTCTCATCAGCAGTGTATGAGAGATCCCTTTCTCCACGTCCTCACCAACACATTTTTTTTTGGTCTTTTTGATGATAGCCAATCTGACAGGTGTGTGATGATACCTCATTGTGATTTTGATTCGCATTTCCCTGATGAGTGGATGTTTCCCATCTTTTAATGTGCCTGTTGGCCATCTGTGTGTCTTCTTTGGAAAAAGGTCTATTCAAGTCCTCGGCCCATTTTTTATTCCAGTTATTTTTTATATTAAGTTTTGTAATTACTTTGTATATTAACTCCCTATCAGATGTATGATTTGTAAATATCTTCTTCAATTAAGTAGGTTGCCTTTTCACTTTGTTGGTTTCCTTCACTGTGCAGAAACTCTCTGTGATACCGTATGTTTATTTTTGCTTTCACTGTCCTGGCCTGAGGATACTAGTCCAAAAAATGATATTGGAAAGACTGATGTCATAGAACTAACTGCATGTGTTTTCTTCTAGGAGTTTTATGGTTTCAAGTTTTTAATCCATTTTGAAATTATGTTTCTGTTTGGTGTAAGATGGGGATCCAGTTTCACTCTCTTGCATGTAGCTATATAGTTTTCCCCACATTTACTGAAGAGAATGTCTTTCCCTCATTATATATTCATGGCCCCATGGTCATAGATTAATTGGCCATATAAGTGTGGATTTATTTCAAGGCTCTCTATTCTAAATGCTTTCCAGTTTTCTTAAGAGATTGAATGGTGCTATCTTTGTTCTGTTCTAGGAGATTATGTGGTCATGTCTGTCTACTTTGACCTGAGCAGAAGAATGGGATATTTCACCATCCAGACCTATATCCCCTGCACACTCATTGTCGTCCTGTCTTGGGTCTCCTTCTGGATCAATAAGGATGCTGTTCCAGCCAGAACTTCTTTAGGTGAGACACATGTTTTTCTGTTGCTATGTCCCAAGATGAGTACCCATTATCAGCAATCTTTATTCCCTTTTGTAAATTGATTTGCTTTTAATTCAGACAATAATCACATAGAAATGCCATTTGTTTCATTTTAATAACTGGCATATTTTAAAAAGAGTTTAAAGTTTTCTTCTTCTGTTTTCCTTAATTGCCTCAATAGGCTGGGTTTAGTAAAATTTTGAAATAAATTTAAGTTAACTAGGCAAAAAAACCAAACTTACTATTTCCATAGAATTTTTTTTATTTGGTCTCTGGGCTGTTATACGCTGGAGCAGCTCACACCAGCCCATGAGAGCTGATTGCATCTGTCCTTTCCCAGTGTGGTCAGCCTGAAAATAGCCAAGGAGAAAGTAGTGACCCCATGGAAATAGGCAAACACTAAAAATCAGGGCTGCCTTTTTTTTCTAGAGTCAGTTGTTACCCATTTACCAGCAACCACAGGCTATTGATTAATTCCAAAATGCATTATTACTATGATGACATTTGGAAGCACACATACACATCCTTTGGCTCTTTGAAGAAGAACCATTGAAAATGTTTTGTCAAACATAATGTTAATTTAGAAACTTTGGGAACCTCCCACCCACCAAACACTTTTTTTTTTGGCTTCTTTTTAATGCTTTACTTCTACATAAATTACCCACCAAGCACTTTTAAGATTATTTGCAGTTTGCTTAGTCTGTTGTATGTGCTGAAACTTGTCTTGGATTTTTACATCTTTCTCCTCATTTGAGGAAGGTTCACATAGATCATAACAAAGCTACAGACTTACAGGGACAGTGGTGTCTAGGTCGCTGAATGAAATTTTGACACTACAAAGGCTTATCTAAATAAGAATAAAGGTATTTAAAGATGAATTGTAAAACCACAGTTCTCTTTTATCGGTTATGGGAAAACTACTCTGCGTAGAGAGGCAATATCATGCAATAATTAAGAGTTTGGGTATTAAAGTCCAACAAATCTGGATTTATAATTACCTTGGATAGTACAGCCTTGGAAATGACCAACCTCTGTAAATTAGTTTCCTCATATATAAAACACATATCATTTCTTGTACCCAATGTGTGGGGTTTTATTAGGTTAAATAAGGTATTCTGTGCAAAGTTCACAAAACAGTACAGACTCAGAAATGTTAGCAACTGTTCTGACAAAATGCTCTGCACCAGGTTATTAAAACTGAGGGCAAAAGAGATTATTGTAGAAAAAAAGACATCATTTGCATATTTGTCCTCTTCCAAACCTAATTTAGTCTCCCATCTGTTTCAAAATAAAGTTATTTTGATTTTTTCTGTTATAGTCAGGACTTCATGTTACAAGTCCTATTCAACAATGATAATATCTTGTCTGATGCTACATGCTGAAACAACCCCAAAATATATTGAGCATATTGCTGTAGCACTATTACTTGCCACTGTGAGTAGAATGTGTTACATTACACGCTTATATGTCCTTCTTTCACATCAGAATGTGTCTTTTTCATTCCCTAGTATAGTGCCTGACACATGCATTGATACATTCCAATCTACCCATGCCAAAAATATTTTAAGGAAAAGATTTCAAAAATCAACCTCTCCTTTCGAAGTCCTGGCTCCTGCAGGTCAAAAGCTCTCTTATGGCCACTCAGACAGTTCATTTCAACCACTCACTAAGTGGGGGCTTCTGGGCAAAAGACCATGGTGGGAGCAGAGATCAAGGTGACGGAGCTGAGGACTGAGGGAGAGGGCCCTGAGCCAACAGCAGGTAGGTGCTCCTATTTGTTGATCATTCACTACAAGTCAGGTATGTTTAATATGGTCCCCATGCTTTTCCAACCGTTCACATCAACTAAATGTAGAAGTTGCAATAGTAACAAATTTTATCACAGTGTTGAAGAGCTAAGGAAGCAGAATTGTGTTGCCAGGTTAAATGACATTCACAAAGTCCTAGAGCCAGCAGATAGTGGATCTGTACCTTAGCAAATGGGACTGAGTTTTTCTCTGGCTGTAAGGTCTTTTTGAAGGCCAGTTATGGGGAAAGGTGGGGAGTTGAGCTGAGTAGGTTTCTTGATTTTAACTTTGCTGTCTCACTTTACTAGATCAGTGCTTCTTAAATTTAACTGCACATTTAAATCACTAAAATATAGCTGCCTTAGTCCAATCCCAAAAGATACTGATTTAATTTGTTGAGAGCATGGTTTGGGTGTCAGGATTAAAAAAAAAAAAACCAAAGTGATTCAAATATGTGATCACATTTTAGAACACTGACCTAGATTACATTGAGTCCCTTTCCCAATGTTTACAATCAAGAGTTAAGCCAAATGACCCAAACCACCTATAGAATTGAAGTTTACTGCTATAGAATAGAGTCAAGTTGTTTGATGAGTGAGCCACATAGCTCAGAGATTCTGGCTGCTTTTAGAGCTCAGACCACCAGAACACAGAGAGCAGTCATCCTGCGGCTTATAAGAATTGAATACAGTTTGATACACAGGTGGTAGCTGGGGAGGTTTAATCATGGTGTAATGACAATGGATGAAACTATGAAAATACCAACGGGTATTTTTCACCCAAGCAATCTGAGGTAAGGCAACATACCTGAAGAGCTTACTTCATGCCAAGACTGGATGAATTGCTAAAAGCTATGGATAATTTTCATCTATCCCAGGTAAGAGAAGTCTAATTCTTTGCTTAGCAAAACTGGACTTGAAAACCATATCAAGCTATCTTACTGTTGGCTGGGGAATCAATTAAAACTACTACTTGTCCACTCACTCTTCATTGTTTTCTTCTTTGTGGCTCCAGGCAGAAACCTGAAAAATATCATAAAACAATTCTTCAAAATTCCTTCTATATGGCTGTGAAGAACTTCCACGCAGCCTAAATAACATCTTCCCAATTTGCTAGATAAATGTTTAACTTACATATCCGTCATGTCAGATTTTCTTAAGTGGACTTACCTATGGTATCTGTTATAAATACTGACATTTTCACTTCTTATAGGTCAAGTGTGGCTTGAGGCCTGAATGTGAAATGAGGCCAAGTTGCCAATTTAGTTCTTAATTACCCCACAAAAATATTAACTATAAGCTACATGTAAGAAAAAGAAACTGAATTACTGTCTAACCCCATACACCAAAGTAAACTCAAAATGGATCAAAGACCTGAATGTAAGTCATGAAGCCATAAAACTCTGAGAAAAAAATATAGGCAAAAATCTCTTGGACATAAACATGAGCAACTTCTTCATGAACATATCTCCCTAGGCAAGGAAAACAAACACAAAAATGAACAAATGGGACTATATCAAACTAAAAAGATTCTGTACAGCAAAGGATACCATCAGTAGAACAAAAAGACATTCTACAGTATGGGAGAATATATTCATAAATGACATATCCGATAAGGGGTTGACATCCAAAATATATAAAGAACTCACACACCTCAACATAAAGTAAATAATCCAATTAAGAAATGGGCAGAGGACATGAATAGACAATTCTCCAAAGAAAAATCTCAGATGGCCAACAGGCACATGAAAAGATGCTCCACATCACTAGTCATCAGAGAAATGCAGATTAAAACCACAATGACATATCACCTCACACCAGTAAGGATGGCCAACATCCAAAACACAAACAACAACAAATGTTGGTGAGGATGTGGAGAAAGGGGAACCCTCCTACACTGCTGGTGGGAATGTAAATTAGTACAACCATTGTGGAAAGCAGTATGGAGGTTCCTCAAAAAACTAAAAATAGAAATACCATTTGACCCAGGAATTCTACTCCTAGGAATTTACCCCAAGAATGCAGCAGCCCAATTTGAAAAAGACATATGCACCCCTATGTTTATCGCAGAACTATTTACAATAGCCAAGAAATGGAAGCAACCTAAATGTCCATCAGTAGATGAATGGATAAAGAAGATGTGTTATATATACACAATGGAATATTATTCAGCCATAAGAAGAAAACAAATCCTACCATTTGCAACAATATGGATGGAGCCAGAGGGTATTATGCTCAGTGAAATAAGCCATGTGGAGAAAGACAAGTATCAAATGATTTCACTCATATGTGGAGTATAAGACAAAGAAAAAACTGAAGGAAGAAAACAGCAGCAGACTCACAGAACCCAAGAATGGAATAAAGTTACCAAAGGGAAAGGGACTAGGGAGGATGGGTGGCAAGGGAGGGATAAGGGGGAAAAATGAGCTATTACAATTAGCACACATAATGTAGCAGGGGTGGTGGGTGGGGGGGATACAGGGAAGGCAGTATAACACAGAGAAGACAAGTAGTGATTCTATAACATCCTTCTACACTGATAGACAGTGACTAAAATGGGGTATGTGGTGGGGACTTGATAATAGGGGGAGTCTAGTAACGATAATGTTGGTCATGTAATTGTATATTAATAATAGCAAAATAAAAAATATATATTAGCTATAATTAGATACAATCCAGAGTTTGTATATGAATTAATGCATAGATAAGTAAAGCTTTTTTTTCAGTTTGAGAAGTAGATCTTTTTTCTCTTAAATAATTGAGAATACCTTACATTTATTGAGTCTTTACTAGGATTCGGTCACTTTATGAGCACAATTTAATCTTCCTAAGAGCACTATGAGAGAACCCCATAATCCCCACCTCCACCTCCAGTGCATAGATGAGAAAATAGACCATTACTAAGTTTTTGACATGACAAAATGGAAGACCCACAAACCCTCATCATATCCCCAATTAGGAATCTGTAACAGCTCCCAAGTGTCTGGTACTTCATGTTGCATATTATTTAATTATTTAGAGAGGAAATGATATGGTTTAGATCATAGTGTTTGAAGTCAGACTTCCTAGGCTTCTATCTCATCTCTGTCACTTACCAGCTTGGAAAGGTTTCTTATTCTTTCTGTGCCCAGTTCTTTTCACCTGCAAAAAATGGGTAACAGTGCTTAACTCATTTTGAGGATTTACTGGGATCATATATAAATGTTTTTGACACACTTCCTGGCCAAAAGAAGAGATCCATAAGTGTTAGCTACTGTTACGTGCAGTTAAAACTATCTCCCATAAGTCATCATATAGATTCCTATTTTCAAATGTAGGTTGAGTCTCTTTAATCTTTCATACATACACTGTTTACTGATTGTTTCATTTATTCAATCAACCGATATTTATTGAGTGGGACTATACTCGTCTATGGGGTTACAATGAATATCAAGACACTGTCTGTTGTCACAGGTTTACAGACTAGAAAGAGAGAAGAATAATTCCCTGCTCAGTAACAGGGGTATAGGAAAAGGGCAGTAACTGTAGTTTACAACTACATTTCCCTTGACCATCCCTCTCCTCTATTAAAGGGCACTCATCTCTGTGAAGTTATTTCAGCCAGCACCAATCTTTCCCTTCTCTACAATTTCAAAACACAATATACACCAAGGAAACCTAATATTAAGCTTAGATTTAATGAGCCAAAAAAGCCATATGGTTTTAGAAACATACACTCTTCAAAAATGGCTCTGACAAATAAAGAGACTAGGAAGAGAGAGTCCCATTTTTATCTCTGTGTAACCCTTCTTCAAGGGTGCTTCGGCTCCACTTAGCATCTTCTGTGATACTGTACTAGTAACCCATGCCTTGAAGAGAGAAAAATCTTCTTTCTCTTTAACTGTTTGATACTGTTGCTCTGAAGTTTCCTTCTCTCTGGATCCCCAAGTCTCTTGTGTCTAATTTGTTCTGAGTTCCCCCAGCACCTCCATTTGAGTCAGGGGAAGTTGATTGTCTCCTAGAAGTCTTTTGATCGACAGTAATAGACAGAATTGCATGGCATTAGATGATGGATATGTTGTCCTCTCATACCACCCACATCAGAAATGTAAGTCACAAAGCTGGAGATGGTCATGACTTGGGGCTACTGCTTTTGGAGTACAGAGAGTTGCTTCCAATCAGGATAGAAAATACTGAATTAGAATCATAGAATGATAATAAATGGGTGGACTTTCACCTTCAAAGAATTAGTCCTCCTGATGAGGAAACTGAATCTTAGATTGTTACGGTGGTTTAAGTTCCTATACTTGGAGCTAGAACCACTGAAATACTGAATCCATGTTGCCTTTGTTATAACTAACACAGCTTTTACACAAGAAGAGACTGAGCCTCCTCTGTTTGATGCATGTATGTTGTCTTAACTTTGTTTACTGTTATTAAACAACCATCATGAAGGGCTAGCTTGCTAGAAGGGTTTTGAAGTCAGACATTGAATCCCTGTGTCAAATCCCTCTTCTGTTACTTTGCTGCTGAACATGGAGCCAGTCTTTTAGCCTCATTGCCCTCAACTATAAAATCAAAAGGAAAATATCTGTTATAAGGATTCAAAGAAAGAAGGTACATAAAGTACTTCTCAGAATGCCTGGCACAAGGAAGCTTTGATTAAAAATCAGTGATTATGTTATGTCTTGAGATAGTTATTTTCATCCTACAGTAGTCTTTAGAAAATTCACCAATCAGAACATCTCAATGATACATAACCTATCTCCTCTATTTAACACCTTGAAATGGCTTCTCCTTGCACTTTGAACAAAATGCAAACTCCTTTGGCATGCTCTGCATGATACGACTTGACCCCCCCGCCCCTCCCCAGATGCTAGGTACTGTAAAAACTCAAAGACAAGGTTTTCCTTCTTCAGAGTCTTCCTTTGGTTGGTTTCTTCTTATTTTTTAAAGCTTCACCTTAACTATCACCTCCTCAGTATCCTGCTATTCTCCACAGCCCATACTGTAATTTGTAATTACACTTCCGTTGCTTACTTGACCCTTAGTGTCCTCTCTCACTAGTTTATTTCTCAGCATGTACTTAGTGCCTGTCACAGGAGCTAATACATGGCAGGCAGGCAATAAATATTCATGGTCAGAGCGAATGCATTCCAGTAATGCCTCCCTTCCCATGATTGAGGTTGCTTATCAAAAGTCACAAACCAGGTTTGCTCTCAGTACTGACTCAGTTATGCCACTTGTTGGTGTGGTCACATGATCTGTTTTCCTGTGCCTCTCTTCAGGTATCACCACGGTCCTGACAATGACCACTCTCAGCACCATTGCCCGGAAGTCACTCCCCAAGGTCTCCTATGTCACAGCGATGGATCTCTTTGTGTCTGTTTGCTTCATCTTTGTCTTCTCTGCTTTGGTGGAATATGGCACCCTGCATTATTTTGTCAGCAACCGGAAACCAAGCAAGGACAAAGACAAAAAGAAGAAAAATCCTGTATGTATCATTTCCCATGGGACCACTGAAATGTGTATACAGAAAGACTACCCAGTTTTGTTTCTGTTTAGTCTTGCTTAGCTTAGCTGCAGGCCAAGACTCAACACTTCTGGCTCCAAGATGAAAACAGTGTGTGAGGTCAGCCAGGCCATGAGAATTCATTAGCTACTAGGAAGAGACCTGATTCACTAAGCAGACTTTTGTTCTCTTTAGTCCGTGGGAATATAACTCCTGCTGAGAAATGCCACTATTTCCTAGTTGCAATTATTCTGGGTTTCATTGATTTTTATCTTTCTGCCCCTTACTATAGTATTTTCAAATTATTGGTGTTTTAAGTTAAATTTTTCCTTCAAGCCTCTCCACTGGGAAGCCACATGGTTCCTGAAGTTTCTTTTGCAAATAATTTTGTGTGCGTTGCCACCAGATGACTTCTGTTGGTTTCATACTCAAAGTGTATCTTTTTGTTTTAAAAGAAATGACTCATCTATTGTTTGGACAAGTTACCTAGCATCTCTGTATCTTTGTTTTCTCATATACAAACCGAATATTATACAAAATATTTTAGGGGCTGCTGTGAGAAGGAAACCTGGTACAGAAGGTGAACTGCATTACATGGTACCTTACACATGAAAGTTCTTTTCATTAATAGTTGATGATGATGATTGATATTGATGATTTACACAGTTAGGAACCTGGATTGATTTTGGTGATTTGGAAACAGGTTGGGTGATTTCACCTTGCCACCAAACCTTAAATAGAAATGATAGGGCACAAATATAAATGCCTAAAGCAATTTTCTTTTATTACAGATGTTGAAGAGAGCAGGTAGCTCTCCATTTACCTATCTGAACATAGTGCTTGGCTTATAGGAGGCCCCGTGGAAGTCAGCATCCTTTCCCTTCCAAGATAGGCACAAAGGAATTCACTCTAGCCTCCTGAATTTAGAGCCTTTCCTGGTCTTCTGCCATAGAGGCCTTAAGAGCCCTGATGATAGCCCAGTCATTGACCCATGGACTTTGGGGGGCTGAATTATAATGAGGGAATCTAGTTGATTCTAGGTTGAACCCTGATGCATCTCCTGGAACCCTGGTGAAATCCTGCAAATGGCATACATTTCTTTGAATGTAAAAATTTGTAACAGGTAAAGTAAGAGGCATCATTACTCTTGATGATTAACACGAAAGAAACGCTTATCTTTAATTTCCCAAATATTCACTATGCTTTAGGCAGCCCTTTCCTTCCTTACCTGTTTTGCCTCTCTCTGCCTTTGCATTTTCTCTGTCCTTATTTTATTTTCCTTGTTGTGTTGTTTTTGTTTTCTCCCCAACAAGACGATTCTGTTGATAGTCAACATTATTTACCTGCCGGCAGTAGCAAGGATGTGAGGGCTAGCTTTCAAACAAGTCTGAAGAGCCTGTTAGCCCTCTCTAGCTACATCATTACACAAGGGATTGTTTCCGAAATAGACACTTGGATTGCTTGATCCAGGGTCCTGAGAATGGCAGAAGAAAAAAAGGCAGAGGAGAAAGGGATTTAAAAAAATGAGAAAATGAAATTACCCAAGGATTTCATGCATTTGCCCTTCTTAAGCCAATTAGATGATTTATCAGAGCTAGCAAGAACCTGAGCTGTGAATGAGAAACTGAAATTTCATTTTCCCATTTAATATGCCCTTTGGTTCATTGTGAGTCAAGACACCTATTAAGACTTCTTCATGATAATTAGAAAATAAGATCACAGTATTTCATTACAGGGAAATCAGGCAATAGAAAGCTTCCTCACAAGTGAACAACACTGACTCTTGAAGTTAGATAATTGTGGATTAAGTTATTGAAGATTTTGCCAGCCATCACCAATTTCCAACTTTAGGCATATACTTTATTCCAAGTTCAGAAATGTCTTTCTGTGTTTATAATTTCAGTTTATTTCACTTACTATGTTTTCAAAATGTATTTTTAATTTATCTTGTCTCTTTTTTTTTCTTTTTTCCTTTCTTTTAATTAAAAAAAAATGCAACTCTCTTTTCTGTCCACAAACCCAAAGCTTCTTCGGATGTTTTCCTTCAAGGTATAATGTTTTTGGAATGGAAATTCACTGCATGCAACTGCTGAATTTAACTATTAACGCTTACATGGTGTTTTATTTTATTTTTTAATGAGTAGACATTCACCTACAGATAACACATCTAAGATAAGGTGCTATATAGATTTCTAGAGTTGATTCAGCCACTCTACACTAATTCACAGAAGTTTTGTGAAGCTAAAAAGCTGTAAGCTCTATAAGATGTCATTAGTGAAGAGGGCCTCCTTAAACATCAAAGCCAAAACTTACCTTCTCTTCTTAGATGAAAAGGGATCCAATTTTGTTGGCTATACCAATGACATACCACATATGCCCTTAAAATGTAACTCTGTAAATCCTAATTCAAAACAGGATTGTTTTACAATAAGCGACTTTAACAATGAACCTCCTTTGGTCTGAACTCTACCTGTTCAGTTCTGTAAAAATAATATACTATTTGAAATGCTCTAAAACACCTATCCTTCCAGGGTGGTCCAGTGGCCTTGCGGTGCTCTCGTGCAGTATGGCAATGAGATTCCTAGTTCCAGTTGAATTCCAGTAACTGATTTAGAAACACAGGATTTATATCATCCTAAAATTAACTCCTCCAATTAATATTAAATAAGTCATTGAGTTTTAGAGCCATTTTATAATTGGTCCAGCAACAAAGATTAGATTTGTCATCAGTTAACTGGTGTTAGTTTCCTCTCAAATGCTAACAGTTTGACAGGTAGTAACTTTTTTTCTGAATTTTTACTCCCATGTAAGTAAACATTGCTGACATTCTGAAGCTCCTAGATGGTACATGTTAGACAAAATCCTATATTCTTTTAAAACATAAGCCATTATGATATAATCAGGAAACTTCTATATTCGATATTCTTAATAGAAAATGTTAAGACACAAATACATATATATATATATATATATATATAAATAATTTGCTCAGTGTAATGGGGTTTACTATTTGCCTATGGGTAAGCATGACATAAAATTTGATTTCAAAATTAATGCATTTTTATTTCTCTGTTCTACTCACATGCAATACCATTCAGTGCCTTCATGTAACCAACTTCACATCTAATATTTACTAGAATATGATTCCATGTAGTTGTTTGATTTAAATCTTTAAATGTTTTCTTTTGGTGTTCAATCTTGCTGTAGCTATTAGCTTGGTGGTATTATTTTCAGCTGCACTGCTTAAGCTCAAAAACTTGAAATCTGCAAGTGTGCTAGGCTTCTCAGTTCGATTTCACCATGTAGATCACAACGTCATAGCAATTTCCTGAGTACTCATTTTCAGATTCATCATTCACATTGGTGACATTGTGGAGAAACAGTCTAGCATTTATCAAGCATCACTGACTCTGACCTTTCTCCTTCCCCACCCTTGTCTCAGGCCCCTACCATTGATATCCGCCCAAGATCAGCAACCATTCAAATGAACAATGCCACCCACCTTCAAGAGAGAGATGAAGAATATGGGTATGAGTGTCTGGACGGCAAGGACTGTGCCAGTTTTTTCTGCTGTTTTGAAGACTGCCGAACAGGAGCTTGGAGACATGGGAGGATACACATTCGTATTGCCAAAATGGACTCATATGCGCGGATCTTCTTCCCCACTGCCTTCTGCTTGTTCAATCTGGTTTACTGGGTCTCCTACCTTTACCTGTAAGAGAAATATGAGTATAATTGGGTCTTATTCACTAAATCCCATGGAGAGAAGATGTCCTTTGTAAGTCCACTTCAGTAATCCCCTGTGTAGCTTATAATGATCCGAATTTGTTTCTGTGTTCTAAGCTGGTAAATTGTATTAATGGCATATTGTTTGTGCCCAACTCTCCTGTGATAAGTGTGGTTTGAACTATAATGTTTACTGTGTTTCAAACGTGCAAATTAGAGCAAGAATATTGAAACCAGAAGACATTTTAAAACAGTTGATATAGTGAAAGCCATGACTACTTACAATGGTGGTGTCCTTACTCAATGCAAAATATAATTAGATGCAAAAGGTCCAGGACAGTACCCTATGTTCATATGAGGTCGAATCGTGGTAAAATTGATCCAAATAGGATATTTCCCTCATTTGAGAAAGATCACAACTCACTTTAAGTATTATAAGAGACTAGACATCTAGTACACTATTCCAAGATAGGAAGACGATCTCCACATCACATGTACAATGATGTAAATATTTCAGTAAGGTAGAATGCTTCAAGTTTAATGCATGCATCTCTTTAGAGCCAAAATAAATTGACTGAAGTTAACATCATAAAGCATTGTCTTATATTCTGTGTCTTTGGGCTATAAAAGTACCACAAATGTAATTAAAAGGATTTGACTTGGAGGGAGGAATTTTCTATATGTTCTCCCTCATGCATGAAGATTCAAACAGCTTATTTTTTGCCTTGTATGACATATTAAAACACTAAGTAAAATATAGACTGAATAATTTACACTTGCCATCTTTAAATATGCCCAATTTCATAGAGTATAAAGTAACTATGTGCTTGCTGCTATATTTTCCTCCTTTTAGGATGGTAGATCATAACAGAACTCATTCTCCATCTCAAGGCCTGCTTCTAGTAGCTATGAGTTCCTGGTGGCCAGAATCCTTGTCATATCCTCTTTGGGTCCTCAGCACCATGTGCAGTGCCTGGCACATAGTTGGTGCTCACTGAGTATGGTTTGAAATGAAGTGGCTTCACATGCTTCTGGTGACTCTCTCTGAGCCTGTCTGGAACCAGTGATTCATTTTTGCACATAGGTCTTGTCAAATACTATTTGGTCTTGTGAAAATAAGTAGAAGGATCCAAAGAACTTTGCCTAAAATAAATTTTGGTAATGAACAAAAATAGCCAAAGCCAATATTCCTTTTAAAGTCCTAGGTTTATCTACAGAACTGAGTCTCCTAGGGCATAATAAGAGTTTGTGTATTATTTTTCCAGGCTTGGGGATGAGTCAGCTTTGACCCATTCACAGTTCCACTTGAGCTCCTATGACAGAATACCTGACTCATGTTCAGAAGGTAGTATTCTATGCTTTGTGAAAAAGAAATGCACTGAAGATTAAATTTGAGAAATGAAAGAACAAATGAATGACTTACATGGAGGTTGAGCCTATGATGGTGGCCTCATTGCACTGTACTGTACACACATGAAGTGGTGTCCCAGACTTCAACCATGATGTGTTGAGCTCCACCTTCATGTGGTCATCCTGAGTCCATATTTTTCTAAAACAGCACCCTTTGTCAGTTATTCTTTATGGCAGTCATTGCTCTAAGCCAGAATTCAATCATAGCCAGTATAACGTTATAGATAATCTAAAAAGAGGAGAAAAGAAGAGAGAGTGGCTTTGTTAATATAAACCTATGTAAAGTCATCATTAAGTCATCTGGATGAATCTTGAAACACATATAGCTGCCAATTTTATGAACCTTTAATATATCAGTGTTCTAGTATATAACCTCAAACACATGTAAATAGAATTAGTTATTTTCTTGTTTTGAATTGTTAGCAAATGTCAACTCTTTGGGAGAGTTGTTGGCAAATTTTCAATGGTGAGAAACATGTTATTGTCAACTTGAAATGTATCCTGTAATGGGGACACTCAAAAAAGCTAAGCTTTCCAATGTGTGCATAGTACTGGCAATATGAATATATATTATATATAATCAAATTCTTAACTATCAGCTGCTCCCTGTTGATGTATTTGAAAACCTTTTTACAAAGGGAATTGCCTATTATGTGGACTTTTACAATAAAAATGCTGCATTTTAACCCATGGTGGCATGTCAGTGGTCTGGCTGGACTTTTTGTCTTATTAAAGATTTTAACCTCTCTTTCCAGTCTCATTCCTCAACACTGCCTTCCCTATAGGTGAGTTTTATTTGTAAGTAATATGATGTTTTGCATGATAATGTTCTTCACTTCAAAAAAAATTAAGAGATATTTGGGGTATGGAGTGGAGATGGAAGGCAGAAATGTCCTGAAGTGAGTAAAGCTCAAGCCTGTACTCCAGAACTTGTGGTATGATTAAGAATATGGACATTTGTGTCAGACACAATTGGGATCTGAACTCCATCACTTGCCAGTTGTTTGACAACTGTCAATTCAGCCTTTATAAACCTTCATTTTACCAGCTATAAATTAAGTGTAATACTGCCACCCCACATAGTGACGCTCAACAAATGATTAAAGCTCTCTCCCACTCCCATCAAATATGCTCTCTCAAAAGAATCCAGCAGTTTTCATATATGTCTTAATGTGACTCTTCAGTATAAGGTTTCATTTTAAGAGCATTTGCATTGCAAACCTTCCTTCAAACTAAAACCACTGGTTGAAAATCTGAGTCTCTTGTTGAAAACAATCTCCACATTAGATTTGTTATTTTTAAGACCGAAGAACCCTTCTTTGTACACCCAAAACTTAAAAATAAAGGGAGCCATGTTCCAGAGACAGTGTCATATTTTCCTGAAGTCCCTTGAAATTCTTAAAAGATTAAAGTAACATAATCCTAACCTTCCTCTGCCTGTCATTCTCTTGGCCTCTCATGGCTTCCTACAGCCAATTTAAACATCTATGATTTCTCACCTTCCAGACATGGTAAAAAATAGATTTCACTTAGGTCTTGTCTTCTGTCTAATTCAGTGCCCTTATCTTCATCTGAGTGCATATTTATTGTATGGCTTTCATCCCTTTAGGCCTCAATATTATTCTGACTAGTAGCAACAATTTTTGTGATAAAGGTCAAATTAAATTAACCAAATGATGCAGTCTTTGGGGATTATGTCAAAAATTGCTATCTCTATGTTTTTGTCACTATGGATTTTTGTCAAATGTGTAGGAGAAAGGAAGCAGGGCCTAGACCAATGGCTCTATTTTTTAATGTTCATTGACTTGTCAAAGGTCATACAACTAATTAATAGCAAACCTTGGAAAGCCACCTGAGCATTACTCTCTCTACTGGGCCTCGTTGTGTTTCAGGATTTGGAAGTAAAATTCTGGGATACTTTTATCTTTCTGTCAATGCTCTAGGATCTGTCAGATTTGAGGATGCCTTTCTTTGATTTTGACCTCACTTTTTTAATTGCATTGAGACATTTTAGAATACCTAGCAAGAGAAATGTTGATGGGTTTTATATTTCTTTTATTCTCTAATATAATGACCAGTCTTCAATGTTACCCATGCTTTCAGAATTGTGGTTGAAAGAAGGGATCTCCAATTATCTGAAAAATTCCAGGCTGCTAGTTGGCCTTTGTCTATCAGGGCTTGGGGTAACAGGCAACCAAAATGTTTCCTGTAACTGGTCTCTACCAGCTCACTTTTCCTACTGTATCAGGAACATGGTATGAGTGGTCTACTATTACTCATTCTGAGGTTAGAGATTATAGCCCAAGTACAAAATCCAGTTGTAATGTTCTCTTGCTATATTTGGGATAATAAAGGAAAGTTTTCCCTTTAATAATAATTTGTATAGCAAAATGGAAAAGCAGAGGCTCTTGCTCCAGATTACCTAGATTCAAATCCTGGCCCTGTTAAGACCTATTATTCAACTTTCCCCTGCCTCAGTTTCCTCATCTAAAAAATGGGGGTAATAATGGTTCATAACTCATGGTTTTATTGTAAGTGGTAACAGAATTAATACCAGGAAGTGATTGGATATTAGTTCTTTTTCTCAGCACAAATATGAAGTGTCAGAATAGAAAGGGCATAAGGCTTATAGTTGAACTTGCTTAAGAATGGTTATTATTTATGAAAAGTTACTATTTTTCCACTTTGTGGGAATGCAGTACAATGAACATATTTTACTGGCATCATGCCATTGGGAATTTCATGTACATAAAGAAAATTGTAGAGCTGAGTATTGGTAGTAACTATTCCCAAGTGAAACAGTATATCATTTAACATCACTATATGTGATACATATGAAGATACAAGTGTAGATATCTTTTAAAAAGTAAAAATGATTTCCCTTAAAAATATAGAAATATATTTTATATAAAATATAAAAATATGAATTTTATATAAAATATAACAATATGCATTTTATATACAATATAAAAATATAGAAATCCCTATCTGGATTATTAAATAAATAAACTTAAGTAACTATCAACAAATGTGCTGTTCACTTTTAATATAGTATTTTTTTGCAATATAATTAAGCCAATAAATTATTTTGTAGCTAAATTTACTAAATCTTTAATGAACTGAATATAAGGACTCAATCATTATTGAGCACTCTTTCTGTAAAAAAAGAAAAAATATCACTAGTCCAGAGATACAGAATTCAAGTCACATCTGGGAATTTTCCTAAATATTCCTATCTTGGGAAACTCAGTCTCTCATACATAAATGAGGGCATTTGTTTCCTTCTTCAGACCTCTCTTAATTCTATCACTCCTCTGGTTTATTATAATATAATGTTACTGATTACCACCTAAATTTCAAACTCTCCTAAACTCTGTTATATCGCCACACATTTGTCTTATTTATCCTACTATCCTGGAGTCTTCTCTAAAGTAGTGCCATATTCCTAAAGTGCCTTTCTCTGGTCTGCACACTGAATAGTCACTAATGGAAGATTCTCCCTGGACCATGAAGTTTTTCCAGTTTGACTAAAGTACAATAGCCTGTTTTCTTTGATCTCTTCCAGTACTTTGTGTGATTTATTTTAGTAGCTTATCCTAATGTTTATCTCAAGTAAGTACTCACATCATCCAATCCTCTTAGTAAGCAAATCTTAAATAAATAATTCTGTGATATATGATATAAATAATTCACTATTTGCATTTTAAACTAGGTTATTTATCCTCTCTCTCCCTGCTATATAAATTTGCCTTATAGTTTTTTCAGTTACTTGTATTTTTTATGGGTCTAGACATAAGTCCCTCATCAAAGAAGTTTTGATTAAGCATCTATAAATTCAATTCAGTATAAAGCTTTCAGTAAACACATATTGCTAGCCTCACATAGGGCAGCGCTCTGAGCACAGGAAGAAATACATATTAGAGCATTCTCTACTTCAAAATCCCCAACATAAGAGAGAAGAGTCAGATAGAAAGCTAGTAACTATAACGGAGCCATACAAAACAGTTGTAGATAGAAGCTTTTATTCAGAAAAGATTTTCTCTTAAATTTATAAGCATTTTACCATATATGAAGGGGACCCATTACAGCTTTACAACTTTCTATTAATGAGAACCTTATGGAACATTTGAAAAATATGAAAAAGCACAAAAAGAAAAACTAGCTATTAAAAGCATCATTTATCTTTTTCTCTTCTTTTTTCTTTATATATTTAGATAGATACAGGTATAGATATAGATCTGTTTTGTAGTCTGATTTTTTTCCACACAATTAGGCATGTATACATTTACAAACATAACAAACATTTTCTGGCATTCTATTAAAAAGCTGTACCATAATTTATAGAGCCAGTCCCTATTCTGAAAATTTGCATTATTTCTTATTTTTGTTGTTATGATATAATGAATATATGTATGAATATCTCAGGCACTGTATATGTCTCTCACTATTTCAATGACTAAATCTCTAAAAGTGGCTTTGCTGAATAAAAAGGTATAGGCATTTAACAGAGCCCTAGCAGAAATCAGATGGTACACTCAGAGGGATAAATGAAGAAAAATTAATGAAGGAGTTATTTACAAAGATGTGGGTAAGTTTAAGGTCCACCAATAAAAGGATGATCTAGTACCATGGGTCTAACAACAGTGGAAAAAACCATTAGTATCTGAATTACTTTCCTATCGCCTCTCTATCAAATTACCACAAACTTAGTAACACAAATTTGTGCTTAGAATAGCACAAATTTATTATCATATTGGAAAGTTGGAAGTCTCCCTGGCTAAAATAAAGTGTCCACTAGGTTGAGTTCCCTTGGAAGCTCTAAGGGAGAATCTGTTCTGTGCTTTTTCCAAGTTCTAGAAGCTTCCTGCATCTCTTGACTAGTGGCTCTCTTCCATCTTCAAATCCAGCAATCATGTCAGTCAGACCTGTGTTTCCTTCATCATATCTCCAACTCTTGCTTGGATCTCCTGCCTCCCACTTATAGGACCATTGCAGTTACATTGGGCCCACCCACATCATACAGGATAACCAGCTCATCTCCAAAGCTTTAACTTAATCACATCTACAAAGTCCCTTTTAGTAAGTAAGGCATCATATTCACAGGTTCCAGGGATTAGAATATAAACATCTTTGGGGCACCATTACTCTGACTCCCACACCACTCTAGTCCTGAAAATAAAAGAGGAAGGAGTAGTAATGGGACCTGGAAAATGCTGTAGAGGCAGAGTCCCCCAACAGGAACTGCGACTCTGGACAGATGATGGAGGCACTGTCAAACAGTGACCAGGCAGGGAGCCGGGGTAAGAGTAAGTACTCAGAATTCTCTCCTCTCCTATCTAGACCACCCAGTTGGTTAAATCAAATGGAAGTCAGAGGGTAAGGATACCCAGATAATGTGGGCCAGAGAGGTCAGCCTCATGGGGCATACCACATGGTAAGAAAGGGTGGAGAATAGATCTAGAGAACTGGATAGAAACTATCCAGCAAATCTTTCCAGAACTGTGCACATGTGGGGCATGATAGAGCCCTTCCATTTGCCCCCTAGTCATCATAACTCTCTGGTGATGATGGAGAAATTTAGGTTTTTTGAATTAATTCCTATTCCATGAAAAAATAAGTCTTTAAAAAGACTCACACTGGGATACTAGAGACCAGTACATTTTACACCACGTATTCTGTCCAACATGAACAAGTTTCCAATTGGCTTTATAACGGTCTAGCAAATGCCATCAGAAAACTGCTTTCTGGGAGTTAATGTGGGTTAACAGCCATGGTCCTCCTGTGAACCCCGCGGCAAGGGCGCCAGAGCAGTCAGTGATTTGCAGGCCAAAGCAGTCTGGAGCTGTTCTCAAAAAAATGTGGACATTTGGAGCCAGTATTTCTCATCTGCTATTGCTCAGTTTAACAAGAGACAGGACTTCTGAGCCAGTGGGAGCCCAAGGGTACAGTTCTATACTTGGTTCAAGGCTAAAAATAGAAAAGCTAAAGTCCTGTTTCTGTAAACAAAAATGACTATAGGAACAATTAAAACATAACTGGTGCAACTTCACTTACAGTGATTAGAACGGAACCATCTGGTGAACAGATCAGCTCAGTAGACAGTGTAACCACGGTATCCAACAGGGTACAAGACAAAGACTTTCTCAATGACCAGTGCCTCCACTCCCTTGAAAGTCAGAGGTGGAACTAAGTCCTCATTAGACCAGATTTGAACCCTGCTGAACAGAATAGTGCAATTTCTGTTTGGTACTAAATTTTAGTTCCCTTCCTCATCCAGGGCTCTATCGTGTCTCTCTCTCTCCTTTCACTCTTTTTCATTTGCTTTATATTTTTTACAAAAAAGATAAAACCTCTTTTGTAAACTTTACATGTGATTCAATTCAAAAAATATGTTGAGCACCTACCATATGCAAAGCTCTTCACTGCGCTTTGGAGATATTTTGGTAAAAATAATTGGCACAGGCCTTGTCCTTACAGAGCACACAACATAATGACAAAAAAAAGTATTAAATTTGAAATTCAGTAAGTGGTGAGAATTCTTAATGCATAAGTAAAGATATGAACACAAAATACTTACTCTTCCCAAATCCTATATATATAGGGAAGTTGCCTTAAGCTGGTGTTCTTTAATTAATTTTAATATACCTTAGAAAAAGAAAAGCAGGTAAGAAAGTGGTGGATCATTGGGTTTCCCTAGGATAATACATTTTTATTTTTAAAAACCCACTAGAATATCACAAAGGACTCCTTTGAATTTTATAAAGAACTCCTATAAATCAATAAGAAAAAGACAACCAGATAGAAAAATGGGCAAAAAGTGTACAAGCTTTTCGCAAATAAGGACATCCGAGTAATTCTGTATCACAATTTGACTACCACTAGAGTACACATTACAACTACAATGCCACATGACTATGTAAAAGCTGGAACTAAATTTTAAAAAAAGACAGAAAATTTCAAGTGTTAGCCAGTATGGAGCAACACAAACTGTCACACTGCTTGTAGAAGCATAAACTGTGCAATACTTTGGAAAACTGTTGGAAGAATCTACTCAAGATAAACTAGACATACCCAAATGCTCTAGCGATCCCCCTTCTAAAAGTGTAAACATGTTCACCAAACAAAAATTCTTCCAAGAATGTTCATCAGAGCACTATTTTTTAATAGCTTTTTTCTTGAGACCATTCAAATACCTGTCAACGACAGAAAGGATGAAAAAAAAGCCGCGGTGAGTTCTCACAACAGCATATCCTAGAGTATAGAATTCATAGCAACTGGATAAACTACAAGTAGCAAACTGACTGAATCCACATCTGTAAATGTACAGCAAAATGCCAGACTCAAAAGAGAATATTGTAAGATTCCATTTATATGAAATTAAAAAAGAATCAAATTAATCTAAGGGGCAGAAGGAAGGAAAATTCAGTGGGGGATGGGAGGAGAGGATTCCTGAGCACAAGGGGGATTCCTAGGACACGGATCCTACTGTTTCTTCATCTGGAATCTGGGTACATGGATAGGTTATTTTATGAGAATTATTTGATCATTGAGTTTTCAGTATATTTATTTATTTATTTATTTATTTATTTCAGTAAAAAAAAGACTTAAATGGATATATTTACACACATACATTTTCTATATTCATTTTTATCTACCATAAAAATAAAAATAAAAATAAAACCATAAAAATAAAATTCACCCCTTGACTGTGAAGCCATGGGGCATGATATAAGGTTTTTTCATAGAAAATCAAATCAGTTTTATTCTAGATCTGTTCTTGCAGCTAACCAGTAATGTGATTTCAGGAAAAAAAAAATAGCAGGCCCAGAATTATCTCCTGAGAGATTTGGGCAACATTAGCATCATGTTTGCCTTTTATATCTTTCTTACATTTTATAAGCTCCATATAGAATTAAGAGAATGGGTTGGTTTTTGAGTATCACCTATTATTAGGTTCATTTAAGTTTCTACTAGTTCACTTTACAAAATGCATTTCTTAAGTGGGTCACATCTTTTAACTATGCAATTCCAAGTAGAGGAAGTTAAAATTATATTGTAGTAATTAAAAAATATTTTGCAAGCTGGATGAACAGAATAATCCAATTGCTATGGAAAACATACCTATCTGTATATCCATACCTATACAGTAGCCTTGATTTCTTAGTTTAAGAGATCATGAACCCTCACCAGATGAAGAAATCCTTAATGTTTTGTATACTGATGTGGGCTATATATGTTTCCAAAAGAGAACAAGGCACATAACAATTATTGCCCCTGTGACACATGACCTGAAATTGTTGTTTTCTCTATTCACAATCTTATACCTGTGGGCCCTTCTCCCAGACCAGTGATATGGCCCTCTAGCAGTGCTTCAATCTCAGATGCTCTGAAAGCAGGCTCTCAGAGAGAGCTCTCCAGTGAGAGTCCTCAAGTCTTTTGCCATTCATCTGAGAATGAGCTATGAAAAGTCACTCGTGGTTAAAGCAAATCATGACCTGAAACTTCTCTAGGATCCTAACCCTAAAAGGCCCCCTAAATTTTGAGTATGCCACCTAGTATATTTTATATCAGAAAATCATAAAAATAAATTTTAGATTTGGTAGGTAGATAGATTAGATATATGGATGGATAGATGACAGGAAGGCAGATGATGGATATAAGAAAAAATGCTGATAATATTAATGTTGTTTGGGACATTGGAGATTATTGGTGCCTTTTTCAAAAATCCTCCTCTGAGTTTTCTAAAATCCTCAGTTGTGCAATGATTTAATGATCAGAAGAGGGATATGTTATTAAACCAGAAAATTGCTATGATAAAAATCTGGATTTTTAAAATACATTGTATGTGGTCTGTATAGCTTTCTTGGAGAACAAGAAGCTGTACCTAAAAATCACTTTCAGCAAAGCAGACCCTAGTGGTACACACACTATTCACCAAAAAAAGACAAGCTTTTTTTTTAATGTTCTGAAAGCCAGAAATAAAGAGCATGCACTTTCTGCTCTTATACTTTCTGTTGTTTAAAAACAGCACCATCGTCCTTTCCTCCAAACACCGTTTTAGATGCCATTCTAGGAAGCTATCTGAAGACCCAGCCTCTCTGATAACCACACCTCCTTTCAGCTGAATTTTTTTTTTGTAATACAGAAAATGCTCATGGGAAGCACCAGAGTAATGGCTCTGGAGACTGGAATTCATTATACATTTCCACCCTTAGTGAAGTTCAGGTGGCAAGAGTCAATCTATATTCTCACCGTGTGGTTTTAAGTGTTTCTCAAGTGACAGGGACCAAAAACTGGGTCATGGTGGCCCTTCTCCAATTAGTCACAGGCACTCTGCTGTGAGGCTGATGAAGAAACATTGCAACATTCCTCTTCCCTAATGTGGTCTGGTTAAGAATGATTAAATAGTGTGCTTTGCTCTCCACTGTGCCCACACAGATAATAAAGGGATGTGTTTGAAGAGGGCAGTGTGGAAAGAGCATACTGATTTTTTTAAAAATATTACAGGATCTCACAGATTCCAAGGACCTTACAAATCATCTACTTCATTCAGTGAGAACTTTATTCAATTATTCATTCATTCAAAATATTAATTCAACATTTATGGGGTGCTGGAAATGAAGCTCCATGCCGAGGATAGAACAAAAACAAGATACAGAAACTCCTTTCTTTTTTAGAAAAAAATCATTCACTTATGTAATGAATGTTTTTGAGTACCTACTATGTACCAGACACTGTGAGACATTAAGTACAGAACAGTAAGTAAAACTATAGCAAATGCTATGGAGGCCAATATCCACCACTCATATCCAGTGAACACCAGGCAACCTTTAACTTCCAGCTTCGGAATGTCTTTGCCTAGAGGATTTGGGGTCATTGGAGTTAATTTTACTGCCTAAACAGCAGACTAAAAGTGTCAGGGAATTAATACCCTCCCTATTAGTCACCAGCACTCCCCTTAGCTGCCTTCAACCAATAGCTGATGGAACTTGGTAGGGTGATTACTCCGGTTTGTCTGGGATTGAAGGGTTTACCCACTGCTAAAACTGTAGCTTTCAGTGTGAATATGTTAACTTCTCCTAGGGTGGGGTGACTTTGGGGTACAGATGTGACACTAGCTCCCAGAGTGCTTTAGCATATTAAGCTCCACTCACCTGGAGTTGTGATGCACTTAAGCTCTTCACTGACTACCTTCCCTTCCCTGTCTCATTTCTTCACTTCACCTCCAGTGTTTCCTAAGACCAACTGCAAAATTATTTTTCACTTGAATCCTTCCCTCAGGCTCTGCTTCTGGGGAAAACTAAAATAAAGTCATTATGCCTCCCCTTGAAGGGACCTATAGCGTAATCACAGTCAGGCAAAAAAATGGGTACTGATGCAGTGTGATAAATTCTGCGATCAGGTAATGACTATGCTCTACCAGAACATAGGGGATCTTGGAGAAGAGAGAAGGCTTAGAAAAGGAAGTTCCATCTAAACTGAATCATGAAGGATGAGGTGCAGTTAATCCACTGAGTAGGGGGAAAAGGATACAATTTTTATGTGGGACAAAAAAATCTTTAAAAATCTTAGAACTGAAATAAAGCACAGCCTGCTCCAACATCTACAAATAGTGTCCAGTGGTTGGAGCTTAAAATGAAGTGAGTAGTTTGGATAGAAGAAGCCATAGATTTAAGGAGATGGTTGTTCACAAATGACCTGGGTGCCCTAGTGAGGAGTTTGGACTTTATCCCAAGGGCAGCAAAATGGCACTGACAGGCTCTAAGGAAGCAGGGAAGTGAAATGATTGGATTTGACTGTGTGGTAACAAATGGATTGGACGGGTCATGACCTGAAGCAAGGACACTAGTTAGGAAGCTGCTGCACTGATTCGGGGGAAGGTTAATGGTGTTCTGAACAGTGGAGTCAAATAGAAAGAGTCATCTTTTCATCCTTTAAAGGTATTGAGGAAATAGGAGGTACAAAATTTGTGATTTATTGGATATGGTCTGTAAGACAGAAAGTCCACTTTCTTGCTTGTGTAAGTTGATGGGGAATTGGAAAATCATTGCAATAGTAAATCAAATGAGACATTTCAGTTTTTGACCAGATGGATTTGAGCTTTTGTGAAGCCCTCACATACTTATCTTTGGAAGTGGCATGAAAAAAATGCTTGAACACGTGGGATTAGGAACCAAACACCTAGATTCTAGTTGTACATGTTGAGGAATTAATTAAATATCTTTAAACCAAAGCTTGTTCATCTTAAAATGGGGACAATATTTGAACCTACTTTATAAAGTTGATATAATTCATAAAATGGCTTTATCAGAGGGCCCAATCAACAGTTATTTCTCAGTTATTATGATCCTTATATTTAATAGTACTATATAGGCAGTAGATACTTGGATTCTTAACTTGAAGCTAAAGGGAAAGATATAGACTGCAAATTCCGTCTAAATTATTAGAATAAAATAAGTACACAATAAAACCAGTACACAAAGGTCAGGGAAGGGTAAAATTACTGAAGAAAAGTGTTTAGAATGGAAAAAAAAAGATGTAACTATGAGAAAAACAAAAGGAAATTTCAATAAGAAGGCTCAGAAGGATATAGCAAGAGAGGTATGGTGTTACAACACCACAACTGCCTCTAAAGTATGGTGCAATCCAAAGAGAGATTAATGAACAGATCGAATTCTGTAAAAAGTTTAACTAAAACTAGGATTGAGAAGTTTCCACTGAATTTAGGAGCGAAGAAGTCAATGGTGATTTTATCTACAACAATTTCAGCTGAGTGGAGGTGGCAGAAGTCAGGCTGTACTTGTCTGGAGCACAAATGGAAGGTGAAAAAATGAGGACAGCAATTGTAGACAACTCCTTTAAGACACTTGATTGCAGAGGGAAGGAGAGAGATAAGAAAACAGCTGCTGGGGGTCTAAAAGAGGTGCAGCAAAATTTTTATCTTTTAAAGATGGGAGAGAATTTCACATGTTCAAATGTCATTGGCAAAGAGTCATAGAGGAGATGTAATTGAAAGTAAAGACAATAAATTGTTATCACTAATGATCCACACTTTTAAGGAGACTATATGCAATGGCATCCTGTGCATAGGTGAGGAATATTATGACCAAAGGAGGAGTAAAGAAATGGGTGCAGAAGTGATGAAATGTGAAGATGGTTTGTCAAGACTGTAATATAACTGATGGGTCCCAATGTCTAAGGAGGAGAATAAATGGAAAAAATACTGAAGAAGATGGTGATAGTTAAAAGTCACAGAATAAATCTAAATTATACCGACTTCCAGACACCAGATCTATAGAATCAGAATCTCTGAATAGTGGACAAGTTTGTACTTTTAACAACCACCCAAGAATTTTTATGAAATAGAAGTACAGGTAGCTTTGAGGTGTCATAATTGCTCTCAGTCTTCTATAAGGGCTCTGCTAGTCACTGGATGTGTATTACATAGTGTTGTTAGTTTGCAACAAGGTAATTGTACATCAAAGAAAACTGGTGCAGAAATTAATGGACACCCAAGAATGGTAATGGATAGTTTTCAGGGATTCTATAAATCCTCTGAATTTAAGAATTTTTTTTTCCAAATCAAATAAATCAAAGGACATCCTGCAGTATTCATAGTCTGAAAGAAATGCCGGTGGTCATGTTCATACTGCTCTTAGATTTCCTATCTACTGACATTTTCTCCAAAGTAGCTGCATTAATTTAGACTCCCAATGGAAGGACTGAGAGAATAATGTTTTTTTTTTTAGTTTTTAATTAAGGCATTTCTGATATACACTCTTATGAAGAATTCACATGAGAAAACAATGTGGTTACTACATATTATCAAAGCCCCACCCATATGGTCCCAATTCAGTCAATGCCCATCAGTGAAGTAAGATGCCACAGCTTCACTGTTTGCCTTCTCTGTGCTACACTGTTTTCCCCATGACCCCCCACACCATGTGCACTAAACATAATACCCCTCAATCCCCGTCTCCCTCCCTCCCCACATGCCCTCCCACACCCCTCCCCTTTGGTAACCACTAGTTCCTTCTTGGAGTCTGTGAGTCTGCTACTATTTTGTTCCTTCAAATTTGCTGCATTGTTATACTCCACAAATGAGAGAAATCATTTGTCACTTGTCTTTCTCCACCTGGCTTATTTCACTGAGCATAATAATCTCCAGCTCCATCCATGTTGTTGCAAATGGTAGGATTTGTTTCTTTCTTATGGCTGCATAGTATTCCATTGTATATATGTACCACCTCTTCTTTATCCATTCATCTACTGATGGACACTTAGGTTGCTTCCATATCTTGGCTATTGTAAATACCACTGCAGTAAATATAGGGGTGCATATTTTTTTTGAGTCTGAGAAGTTATATTCTTTGGGTAAATTCCAAGGAGTGGGATTCCCGGGTCAAATGGTATTTCTATTTTTAGTTTTTGAGGAATCTCCATATGGTTTTCCACAATGGTTGAACAAGCTTACATTCCCACCAGCAGTGTAGGAGGGTTCCCCTTTCTCCACATCCTCACCAGCATTTGTTGTTCTTAGTCTTTTGGATGGTGGCCATTCTTACTGGTGTGAGGTGATATCTCTGTGGTTTTAATTTGCATTTCCCTGATGATTAGTGACATGGAGCATCTTTTCATGTGTCTGTTGGCCATCTGAATTTGGTCTTTGGAGAATTGTCTCTTCATATCCTTTGCTCATTTTTTAATTGGGTTATTTTCTTTATGAGTGTTAAGATGTGTGAGTTCTTTATATATTTTGGATGTTAAGCCCTTGTCAGATATGTCATTTACAAATATATTCTCCCATACTGTAGGATGCCTTTTTGTTCTGTTGATGGTGTCCTTTGCCCTACAGAAAATTTTTAGTTTAATGTAGTCCCATGTGTTCATTTTTGCTTTTGTTTCCCTTGCTCGAGGAGATGCATTCAGGAAAAAGTTGCTCATGCTTATACTCAGGAGATTTTTGCCTATGTTGTTTTCTAAGAGTTTTATGGTTTCATGACTTACATTCAGGCCTTTGATCCATTTCGAGTTTACTTTTTTGTGTGTGTATGGGGTTAAACAATAATCCAGTTTAATTCTCTTGCATGTAGCTGTCCAGTTTTGCCAACACCAGTTTTTGAAGAGACTGTCATTTCCCCATTGAATGTCCATTGCTCATTTATCATATATATTAATTGACCATATAGGGTTGGGATTATATCACGGCTGTCTAGTCTGTTCCATTGGTCTATGGTTCTGTTCTTGTGCCAGTACCAAATTATCTTGAGTACTGTGGCTTTGTAGTAGAGCTTGAAGTGGGGGAACATAATCCCCCCAGCTTTATTCTTCTTTCTCAGGATTGCTTTGGCTATTCAGGGTCTTTTGTGGTTCCATATGAATTTTAGAACAATTTGCTTTAGTTCATTGAAGAATGCTGTTGGTATTTTGATAGGAATTGCATTGAATCTATAGGCAGGAGGACCATTTTGACAATATTAATTCTTCCTATCCATGAACAGGGGATGTGTTTCCATTTTTGGTATCTTCTTTAACTTCTCTCATGAGTGTCTTGTAGTTTTCAGAGTATAAGTCTTTCACTTCCTTGGTTAGGTTTACTCCTAAGTATTTTATTCTTTCTGATGCAACTGTGAATGGAATTGTTTTCCTGACTTCTCTATCTGCTAGTTCATTGTTAGTATATAGAAATGCAACAAATTTTTGTGTATTAATTTTGTATCCCGCAACATTGCTGAATTCAGATATTAGATCTAATAGTTTTTGAGTGAATTCTTTAGGGTTTTTATGTACAATATCACATCATCTGCAAAAAGGGACAGTTTAAATTCTTCCTTACTAATCTGGATGCCTTTTATTTCTCTGTGCTGTCTGATTGCCGTGGCTAGGACCTCCAGTACTATGTTGAATAGAAGTGGGGAGAGTGGGCATCCTTGTCTTGTTCCTGATCTTAAAGGAAAAGCTTTCAGCTTCTCGCTGTTAAGTATAATGTTGGCTGTGGGTTTGTCATATATGGCCTTTATTATGTTGAGGAAATTGCCCTCTATACCCATTTTTTTGAGAGTTTTTATCATGAATGGATGTTGAATTTTGTGGCATGCCTTTTCAGCATCTATAGAGGTGATCATGTGGCTTTTGTCCTTCTTTTTGTTGTTGTAGTGGATGATGTTGATGGATTTTCGAATGTTGTACCATCCTGCAGTGTTGGAATAAATCCTACTTAATCATGATGAATGATCTGTTTGATGGATTTTTGAATTCAGTTTTCTAATATTTTGTTGAGTATTTTTGCATCTATGTTCATCAGGGATATTGGTCTGTAATTTTCTTTTTTGTGGTGTCTGCCTGGTTTGGGTATTAGAGTGATGAGTTTGAAAGTATTCCCTCTTCTTCTACTCCTTGGAAAACTTTAAGGAGAATGAGTATTAGGTCTTCACTAAATGTTTAATAAAATTCAGCGGTGAAGCCATCTGGTTCAGGCATTTTGTTCTTAGGTAGTGTTTTGATTACCAATTCAATTTTGTCACTAGTAATTGGTCTGTTCAGATTTTCTGTTTATCTCTGGGTCAGCCTTGGAAGGTTGTATTTTTCTAGAAAGTTGTCCATTTCTTTTAGGTTATCCAGTTTGTTGGCATATAATTTTTCATAATATTCTCTTATAATTCTTTGTATTTCTGTGGTGTCTGTAGTGATTTTTCCTTTCTTGTTTCTGACTCTGTTTATGTGTAGACTCTCCTTTTTTCTTCATAAGTCTGGTTAGGGGTTTATCTATTTTGTTTATTTTCTCGAAGAACCACCCTCTTGCTTTCACTGATTCTTTCTAATGTTTTATTCATCTCAATTTTATTTATTTCTGCTCTAATCTTTATTATGTCCTTCCTTTTACTGAGTTTGGGCCTCAGTTGTTCTTTTTTTTCTAATTTCGTTAGTTATGAGTTTAGAGTGTTCATATGGGATTGTTCTTCTTTCCTGAGGTAGGCCTGTATTGCAATATGCTTTCCTCTTAGCATGGCCTTTGCTGCATCCAAAAGATTTTGCGGTGTTGAATTATTGTGGTCATTTGTCTCCATATATTGCTTGATCTCTGTTTTTATTTGGTTATTGATCTATTGGTTATTTAGGAGCATTTTGTGAAGTCTCCATATCTTTGTGGGATTTTTCATTTTCTTTGCATAATTTATTTCTAGTTTCATACCTTTGTGGTCTGAGAAACTGGTTGGTACAATTTCAATCTTTTTGAGTTTACCAAGGCTCTTTTTATGGCCTAATATATGATCTATTCTTGAAAATGTTCCATGTGCACTTGAGAAGGATGTGTATTCTGCTGCTTTTGGGTGTAGAGTTCTGTAGATGTCTGTTAGGTCCATCTGTTCTAATGTGTTGTTGTTCAGTGCTTCTGTTGGTTGATCTGTGCTTTAGAGTGAGTGGAGTATTGAAGTCTCCTAGAATGAATGCATTCCATTCTATTTCCCCTTTTAATTCTGTTAGTATTTGTTTCACATATGTAGGTGCTCCTGTGTTGGGTGCATAGATATTTATAGTGGTTATATCTTCTTGTTGGATTGACCCCTTAATCATTAGGTAATGTCCTTCTTTTTCTCTTGTGACTTTCTTTGTTTTAAAGTCTATTTTGTGTGACAGAAGCACTGCAACTCCTGCTTTTCTCTCCCTATTAGTTGCATGAAATATCTTTTTCTATCCCTTCACTTTTAGTCTGTGTATGTCTTTGGTTTTAAAGTGAGTCTCTTGTGGGCAGCATATAGATGGGTCTTGTTTTTTTATCCATTCAGTGACTCTATGTCTTTTGATTGGTGCATTCAGTCCATTTACATTGAGGGTGATTATTGATAGGTATGTACTTATTGGCATTGCAGGCTTTAGATCTGTGGTTACCAAAGGTTCAGGGTTAACTTCCTTACTATCTAAGTCTAACTTAACTCACTTAATATGCTATTCCAAACACAGTCTAAAGTTTCTTTTTTTTCCTCCACCTTTTTCTTCCTCCTCCATTCTTTATATATTAGGTATCATATTCTTTACTCTTTGTCTACCCCTTGATTGACTTTGGGGATAGTTAATTTTGCATTTGCTTAGTAATTAGTTGTTCTACTTTCTTTACTGTGGTTTTATTACCTCTGGTTACAGCTATTAAACTGTAGGAACCCTTCCATCTATAGCAGTCCCTCCAAAATACACTGTAGAGATGGTTTGTGGGAGGCAAATTCTTTCAGCTTTTGCTTATCTGGGAATTGTTTAATTCCTCCTTCAAATTTAAATGATAATCTTGCTGGGTAAAGTAATCTTGGTTCAAGGCCCTTCTGCTTCATTGCATTAAATACATCATGCCACTCCCTTCTGGCCTGTATGGTTTCTGTTGAGAAGTCTGAGAATAGCCTGATGGGCTTTCCTTTGTATGTGATCTTATTTCTCTCTCTGGCTGCTTTTAATAGTCTGTCCCTATCCTTGATCTTTGCCATTTTAATTACTATAGGCCTTGGTGTTGTCCTCCTTGGGTCCCTTGTGTTGGGAGGTCTGTGCACGTCCATGGCCTGAGAGGCTATCTCCTTCCTGAGATTGGGGAAGTTTTTAGCAATTAGCTCCTCAAAGACACTTTCTATCCCTTTTTCTCTCTCTTCTTCTTCTGGTACCCCTATTATGCGAATATTGTTCTATTTGGATTGGTCACACAGTTCTCTTAATATTCTTTCATTCTTAGAGATCCTTTTTTCTCTCTGTGCCTCAGCTTCTTTGTATTCCTCTTGTCTAGTTTCTGTTTCATTTACTGTCTCCTCCCCCATATCCCATCTCCTTTTAATACCCTCCATTGTGCTCTTCAATGATTGGATCTCAACTGGAATTGATTCCTGAGTTCTTGAATGTATTTCCGTACCTCCATGAGCATGTTAATGATTTTTATTTTGAACTCCATTTCTGGAAGAGTCATGAGGTCGATGTCATTTAAATCTTTCTCAGGAGTTGTATTAATAATTTTACTCTGGACCAGGTTCCTCTGGCATTGCATGTTTGTATATGGCACCCTCTAGTGCCCAGAAGCTCTACTTCCTGGAGTTGCTCAGCCCCTGAAGCAATGTCAGGGTTCGCAGGGGAGTGGTATTGGTGCCTGGGGTGAGGAAAGAGCTGTTTACTGCTTTTGGACTGCTATGCCTGTCTCTACTGCCTGAACCAGTGGGCCAAGCACACAGGTATAAGCCTCTTTGCTTTGCATTTGTAGTTTCTGTAGATGGGGCTTCCCTCTGGCTGGCCTAATGCCAGGGTAGTGTTTGCTGGTTTGCAAGCCAGGTGGGGCTGGTCGAGAGAAAGGCACAGTAGGCTTCGTATTATGGATGGGGTCCTTCAAGATGTGTAGCCAGCTGGGGAGCTGGAGCACCTGAAGATCACGAAAGTTTCCAACCTGCTGAGCAGAGTGCCCCTGGACAATTTTGTCTACCTGTCCGTTCTCCTGAGCAGTAAGCTCTGTGCCATCTTTGGCCCTTTAGCAGCCCTCTTCCTGTCAGGAAGTCTTTCTGCCTGCCTGCCTTTCTTTTGTCTCAGGGCAGCCAGATATGGATCCCTGCTTTCCACAAGTGGCTGGAATCTCATTCTCTCCAGGTATTCTGCCTGTCTTAGCTTTCCAACACCCTAATCAGGAGAGTACCATGAAAGCACCATGGAATGTAGGTTTGTGCTCCCAGAGCAGATCTCTGGAATTAGGTATTCAGCAGTCCCAGGCTCCATTCCCTCCTTGCTCTGTTTCTCTTCCCCCTGTCAGTGAGCTGGGGCGGGGGAAGGGCTTGGGTCCTGCCACACCACGGCTTTGGTATGTTACCCTGTTCCATGAGGTTTATTCTTTTCTCCAGGTGTATGCAGTTTGGCGCAGCCCTCTTTCCTGTTGCTCTTTCAGGATTAGTCATATTAATTATATTTTCTTATTATATGCAGTTTTAGGAGGAGGAAGCCTCTGTCTCACCTCTCACACAGCCATCTTTAATCCTTTCTCTGGAGAAAAATGTTTTCATACTCCTGCTGCTACATGTTACTTTAAGACTTTTAATACGTTTTCTAATCTGTTGGGTATGAAATTTTACCGCTTTGTTTTATATTGCATTTTCCTTTATATTCGTGAGATTCAAAATCTTTCCTTATGTTTATGATCATTCGAATCTCTTTTGTGAATTTGCTACTCATATGCTGTGTATATTTTTCTTCCCATTTCTCATTTCTTCCTCCTCCTTTTTTTTAATAGTCTTTTACAGTTGTAGGTCTTTATTTGATGACTTGAAGATTTGCATATTTAGCCTTTGCTGTAGATGTGGAGATATTGTATCTTCACTCAGGTTACCAGCTATTTTTTTAACTTTATGATTTCTAAGGAATACAGAAGTTTTAATTCACTGTAGTTACTTATGTACTTTTCCTTCAGAAAGTCTTTCTTAAAAAGAGGTTAAAGATTATGTATATTCTTTTGAAATGGTTTTGTAGTTTTGTTTTTACATTAAAGTAATTGTTCCTCTTGGAATACATTTTTATATGATTTAAAGTAGTATCTACTTTATTTCATATGATTTATTACTTAATCCAAAAAAATTATTCACTTGTCTATTATTTATCACATTAAAATACATGCTACTTCTGTCATAAAATAAGTTTATCTTCCCTATCATCTATCTTTCCAGAAATCTCTATCTTGATCCATCTATTTATTGTTCTACTGAAGCATAATATAATGTCCATGATAGTTTATAAAGAATATGTAAACATATATAATACATGCATTGATGAATTTTTAAATAACATATACTTGAAAGCAGCCATTTAAGAGACTGATTATTATAAGCATGGTACATCCATGTAATGCACTACAATGCAACAGCTAAAGTAATGATGTAGATCTCAGCTCATTCATATGAAAAAGCAATGTAATGAAAAGCACATTGTAAAAATAGATATAGTCATCAAGTTGCATTTTGCACATATATTCCATGCATAGAAAAGTACCATATATGCGTTTTATATACCCACAGATACATTTCATAATAAATATGCATTTAAAAAAATAAGGAAATGTTTATACTAAATTCTTGAGAATGCTGATCTCAGTACAGTTTGGAGTGTAAAGAAAAAAGAAAAGAAGGGCAAGTTGGAGGGGGAAGATATGAAAGAGGGAGGGTAAATGGGTGGGTGGAAAAGAGAAGGTTCATTTGTGGTGTTACATTAAAATCAAATTACAAATAAGCATTTAAGTATAATCTAGGCTTTTAAAAAATAATTAATAAATTAATTTTTTTTACCCAGTGAACAGCTTTATTTTTTTGCCCCTTTATTTTTATTTATTTATTCATTTATTTATTTATTTATTTATTTTTCTTTTTTTCCTTTTGGTATCATTAATATACAATCACATGAGCAACATTGTGGTGACTAGATTCTCCACATTATCAAGTCCCCGCCACATACCCCATTACAGTCACTGTCCTTCAGTGTAGTAAGATGCTAAAGAATTACTTCTTGTCTTCTCTGTGTTATACTGCCTTCCCCATGCCCAACCCCTACACTATGTGTGCTAATCATAATGCCCCTTTTTCCCCTTATCCCTCCCTTCCCACCCATCCTCCCCAGTCTCTTTCCCTTTGGTAACTGTTAGTCCATTCTTGGGTTCTGTGAGTCTGTTGCTGTTTTGTTCCTTCAGTTTTTGCTTGTTGTTATACTCCACACATGAGGGAAATCATTTGGTACTTATCTTTCTCTGCCTGGCTTATTTCACTGAGCATAATATCCTCTAGCTCCATCCATGTTGTTGCAAATGGTAGGATTTGTTTTATTCTTATGAATAATATTCCATTGTGTATATGTACCACATCTTCTTTATCCATTCCTCTAATGATGGACACTTAGGTTGCTTCCATGTCTTGGCTATTGTAAATAGTGCTGCGATAAACATAGGGGTGCATATGTCTTTTTGAAACTGGGCTGCTGCACTCTTAGGGTAAATTCCTAGGAGTGGAATTCCTGGGTCAAATGGTATTTCTATTTTGAGTTTTTTGAGGAACCTCCATACTGCTTTCCACAATGGTTGAACTAGCGTACATTCCCACCAGCAGTGTAGGAGGGTTAATCTAGGCTTCTTTTTTACTAATGCTATAAGGACCATTTATCTTACAGTATTAGTGTAACACTGTTGTGGTATCCTTTTCAATTTATCTCTGTGATAGAGAATCCAATCAAAATACTTGAGAGTATCTGAATTTTCCCCCATTCGTGTTTATGTATTTATTTATTTGCTGATTTAAGCATATCATCCACAATTCTTGTTTCAGACCATTGTTTCATGCTTTCAGTTGAAAATATAATTCTCAGTGATTGCACTTTAATTTTAACTTGAAAAATGTTAAAAAATCACAAGGCATAACTTTTAGTAATGTTTCTATTTAATTCCATGTTGAAAATTATTTCATAGCCTTTCCCTAGTATGTATATTAATGTAATTTATATTTTGCTGTATTTGTTTTTTAATCTATTATCCATCTATCTCTTATCCACCACTCTCTTAGTCTCTCCTCAGTGTCAGGGGTAAAATTTCTATACAGTGAAATGCACAAATCATAAGTGTATGACTATATAACAAATGCATACACTTGTATAATGCAAACTAATTTCTGGAGATACAACATTATCATCAGCCCTGGAGTTCCCTCAAATCCTTTTCCATGAAATTTCCATCTGTCATCTCCCCAGAGGCAATCACTATTGTGATATTTTTCACCATAGTTGAGTTTCACCTGTTCTATAATGGAAACATACAATATTATTTTTCATAAGAGTACATGATTGATTAGAATTTCATCAGTTTGTCCAATAATGTCCTTTTCTTCAACTGCCTCAGTCACTGGCCAGAACTTCTCAGTTATTGGCCAGAACTCATTACATGATCCTAACCAACTTCAAGGAAGATTAGGAAATAGAGAGAGGATATGAATATTTTATAAGAACAAATAACTTCTGCTTACCATTTTCTTTAGACAGTATGTAACCAAATAAAACGCACCTCTTCAAAGATTCCAGGGACACATTTAGCTAGGGAATTCTGATTTCAACAACCTGTGCAAAGTAGATGTTGCCACACCTGGGGAATTACCCATTTTAGCTTTCCCAATCTATTGAGAGTCTCAATAATAGAGACTCAGACTTTTTGAAAAGGTTGCCAGTCAAGGTCCATTTATACCATTTCCCCCAATCAGTCATCTCTGCCTCATAATGAGGCACATATTTGTGCCCCAAATAGTCATGGAGTTACTAATTATCTATATAGAAGATTCATAGATAACCCATTTCCCTGAAATGATCTTTCTTTACAGTGACTTCTAATGAGTTGCTTGACTGTCCTGAGGCTCATTCTCCTCTTCTACAAATAGAGATAATGCCTCATAGGGTGGATGTAAGGATTGTATGAAATAATGTGTATAAGCAAATAGAATGCTCAAGCCATAATACACTTTCAGAAAATGAGAAATGCTCACAGAGTTATTGTGACAATGTTTTTATGCACCACCAATTAAGCAGATTGTTCAGTAACGTCCTTCTCTTTGTAAGGTTGCATGTTTGATATGGTTAGAAGATTCAGCCTACATATCATTAGGAATATAACACTTAAACTTACATTTTAAGGTGTTTTGTAAATTCCAATAAAATCAACTGGATATATGTAATCTATTATGTTAGGAAAATAGGGTCCAAAGAAAAATATCAATAATTTCAGAATTCAATTCCCTGTGATTAATACATCTTTTTATGCTACTTTCACATTGTTTTATTTCCCCCTCCTAACAAATAAGTTGTGTTTGTTTCTGTAATATACCTTCTCACACTATCCACAGAAAACTGTGGTACTTTCATATCAGCTTTTTTTGCTCCCCAGAAATTGGACTAAAGAAAGGTGAGAATCTATCAGAGTTGCAAAAAGAGAGATGTTCAGTGATAAATTATCTATCTGAGCAAGTGCAATGGACAAACAAGATATCATAAAACTGTGAAACCAGATGAGAGCATGGAATAAAGTTTCTCTATATCAGGGCTTTGCTTAAGTCAGGGTGAAAAGTTCTGACAGAATTTCTGCCTGGTGTGGATGAATGACTGAGCAAGCAGCACTGAGATGATTTGCAAAATAGTGCTTTTGTCAGGAAAACATTAAAAAGTTAAAGTTTCTCTGTGCTGTCTGTAGGCAATACTATGGAAATGAAAAGCACAATGCTTTCCCAAAAGCCACACTTTTCAGTGACTCCCAATAGTGTAGTCTTTCTCCCATTGTCTCTCATTCATAATAGGACCTGGGTTTTGATCAGTTGTTGGTAAAACCACTCTGTGGTTGTTAAAACTATGAGGGAAAGCCAGGCTCAAAGGGCAACTGCACCCTGGTCTCCATGGTGTAGTCACTCCCTTCCCCAGTCTGTTTCCCTAAAGAGCAGTTTGCCTTCCCAGAGGCAGTCACATGCCTTCTTAGAGAGGAGGAAGTTGTACTATACCGTTAGAGTGGTTCTTGATCCCAAATCTATTGAGAACCAGCCATATCACTTGAACAGGCCTTTTGCTTTCTCTTTGAGTAACTTTACTCCATATGTAATAGGATAATGTTTTCAACAATTAGATCCATGCCACATGTTTGGTACTATGACAGATATAGAAAATGTACATGATGGACTTCCGGGAACAGGAAGTGAGCAGGCGTGAGCAGGGCGGCAGAAATCTCCTCCCAAAACTATATGTATCTATGAAAATACAGCAAATACAACTATTCCTAAAAGAGAGACCAGAATACACAGGAAAGCGCACAGCATGCAGCTACACCTGAGAGGACATGGCACCCCACCAACCCATGAGGCGGGTAAGATACAGAGCCACGACCCAGCGTAACCGGAGCACTCACCCACCCCAGCGCACCGGCAGGAGGAGAGGATTCAGAGCCTGGAGGGAGTTGAAGTACACCCCACGAAATAACCAGCCCTGGTGATCTGCGTGGGAAGCGCTGACACACATTGCGCAGTGTAGCAGAGATTGGAGAGACAGAGGGTGCAGGATCTGAGCGGGGAACACGCGAGGGTGCTTGCAGCTGGCTCCCGGGAAGGAAATAAAAAAGAAAGAAAGAAAACCGCGTGCTTTTTACACTGGTCTTAAAGAGGCAGGAGCCCAGTGGAGGAGCTGGATCGCCCCGGCACACTCAGTCCAGCAGGTTGGGACTCCTGGGAGTTTCGGACCCCTTAGGTGGTGACTGGGAAAGGGTGGCCGTACTTAGACTTCCCACAGAGATCAACAGCCTCCCATTCATTCCCACCACAGCCAGAGCTATAAAGGGCCCTGCGGAGCGGCATGGCCACAGCTGTGGAGTAGTGGGGCAACAGCACCACCTACAGCATCCCCACAGAATCTACTCCCAGTGGGCATTTATTTTGTTTTGTTTTGTTTTTTGTTTTTTCTTCTCTTTCTTTTTTCTTTTCTCTTTCTTTTTAATTTTCTTTTCTTTTCTTTCTTTCTCTCTCTCTTTTTTTTTTTTTTTTTAAGTCTCAAAGATCCCAGCTGACATACATGGCAACTACCAGCGACCACTTCTATAGCCAGGAAAAGACAGAGGAATATGGTCCAGACTAAGATCGACCAGACAGCCACAGAGAGGGAGCCTGAAGGGATGAAGTGCACAGTCTCCCTGAAAAAGAATTCAGAATAAAATTCATAACCATGCTGATAGATCTACAAAGAAATGTGCAAGAGCTGAGGGAGGAAGTGAGGTAAGTGAGGGAAGACAATGTAGAAATCAGACAAGCTATTGACGGGCTTAACAGCAGACTGGATGAGATGCAAGAGACTGTTAATGGAATAGAAATCAGAGAACAGGAATACAGAGAAGCTGAGGCAGAGAGAGATAAAAGCATCTCTAGGAATGAAAGAATATTAAGAGAACTGTGTGACCAATCCAAACGGGACAATATTCACATTATAGGAGTACCAGAGGAATAAGAGTGAGAAAAAGGGATAGAAAGTGTCTTTGAAGAAATAATTGCTGAAAACTTTCCCACACTGGGGAAGGAAATAGTCTCGCAGTCGACAGTGGCCCACAGATTTCCCAACACAAGGGACGCAAGGAAGACAACACCAAGACACATAATAATTAAAATGGCAAAGATCAAAGATAAAGACAGGGTATTAAAGGCAGCTAGAGAGAGAAAAAAGATCACCTACAAAGGAAAACCCATCAGACTATCTTCAGACTTCTCAACAGAAACTTTACAGGCCAGAAGAGAATGGCATGATATATTTAACGTAATGAAACAGAAGAGCCTCGAACCAACAATATTGTATCCAGCATGATTATCATTTAAATATGGCGGGGGGATTAAACAATTTCCTGACAAATGAAAGTTGAGAGCTTGCCTCTCATAAACCACCACTACAGGATATCTTAAACGGACTGCTCTAGAGGGAAGCACCCCTAAGGCTAAAAAGATGTCACCACAGAAAATAAAATCATAGCAAAGAAAGCACACCATCCAAATACTAACTAAAGGCAAAGAATAAAACACCTAGTATATAAAGAATGCAGGAGGAAGAATAAGAAGGGAGAGATATAAAGAAACACCACACTGTGTTTACAATAACTTAACAAGAAAGTTAAGTTAGATTGTCAGATAGTAAAGAAGCAACCCTTGAACCTTTGGTAACCACGAATCTACAGCAAGCAATGGCAATAAGTGCATATCTATCAACAATCACCCTAAATGTAAATGGACTGAAAGCACCAATCAAAAGACACAGAGTAGCAGAATGGATAAAAAAGCAAGATCCATCTATATGCTGCCTTCAAGAGACTCACCTCAAACCCAAAGATATACACAGACTAAAAGTGAAGGGATGGAAAAAGATATTTCATGCAAACAACAAGGAGAAAAAAGCAGGTGTTGCAGTACTTGTATCAGACAAAATAGACTTCAAAACGAAGAAAGTAGCAAGAGATAAAGAAGGACATTACATAATGATAAAGGGGTCAGTCCAACAGGAAGATATAACAATTATAAATACATATGTACCCAACACAGGAGCATGTGAAACAAATACTAACAGAATTAAAGGAGGAAACAGACAGCAATGCATTCATTTTAGGAGACTTCAACACACCACTCACTCCAAAGGACAGATCGACCAGACAGAGCATAAGTAAAGACACAGAGGCACTGAACAACACCCTAGAGCAGATGGACCTAACAGACATCTACAGAACTGTGCACCCAAAAGCAGCAGGATACACATTCCCCTCAAGTGCACATGGAACATTTTCCAGAATAGACCACATACTAGGCCACAAAAAGAACCTCAGTAAATTAAAAAATATTGAAATCCTACCAACCAACTTCTCAGATCACAAAGGCATAAAACTAGAAATAAATTTTAGAAAGAAACCAAAAAGGCTCACAAATACATGGAGACTTAACAACATTCTCCTAATTAATCAATGGGTTAACAACCAAATCAAAACAGAAATCAAAGACTATATGGAGACTAATGACAACAACAACACAAAGCCACAACTTCTATGGGACACAGCAAAGGCAGTTCTAAGAGGAAAGTATATTGCAATCCAGGCCTATTTAAAGAAAGAAGAATATTCCCAAATGAACAGTCTAAAGACACAACTACTGAAATTAGAAAAAGAAGAACAAATGAGGCCCAAAGTCACCAGAAGGAGGGATATAATAAAGATCACAGAATAAATAAATAAAATTGAGAAGAATAAAACAATAGAAAAAAATCAATGAAACCAAGAGCTGGTTTTTTGAAAAAATAAACAAAATAGATAAACCCCTAGCCAGACTCACTAAGAGAAAAAGAGAATCTACACACATAAATAAGAATCAGAAATGAGAAAGGAAAAATAACAATGCACCCCACAGATATACAAAGAATTATAAGAGAATATTATGAGAATCTATATGCTAACAAGCTGGAAAACCTAGAAGAAATGGAAACTTCTTAGAAAAATACAACCTTCCAAGACTGACCAAGCAAGAAAAAGAAAAACTAAACAGACCAATCACCAGCAACGAAATTGAATCGGTAATCAAAAATCTACACGAGAACAAAACCCCCGGACCTGATGGATTCACCTCTGAATTCTACCAGACATATAGAGAAGAAATATCACCCATTCTCCTTAAAGTTTTCCATAAAATAGAAGAGGAGGGAATACTTCCAAACTTATTCTATGAAGCCAGCATCACTCTAATACCAAAACCTGGCAAAGACCTCACCAAAAAAGAAAATTACAGACCAATATCCCTGATGAACGTAGATGCAAAAATACTCAACAAAATATTAGCAAACCGAATTCAAAAATACATCAAGAGTATCATACACCATGATCAAGTGGGATTCATCCCAGGGATGCAAGGATGGTACAACATTCGAAAATCCATCAACATCATCCACCACATCAACAAAAAGAAGAACAAAAACCACATGATCACTCCATAGATGCTGAAAAAGCATTTGACAAAATTCAGCATCCATTCCTGATTAAAACTCTCAACAAAATGGGTATAGAGGGCAAGTACCTCAACATCATAAAGGCCATATATGACAAACCCACAGCTAACATCATACTTAACAACGAGATGCTGAAAGCTTTTCATCTAAGATCAGGAACAAGACAGGGATGCCCACTCTCTCCACTGTTATTCAACATAGTACTGGAGGTCCTAGCCACGGCAATCAGACAAAACAAAGACATACAAGGCATCCAGATTGGTAAAGAAGAAGTCAAATTGTCACCATTTAGAGATGACATGATACTGTACATAAAAAACCCTAAAGACTCTACTCCAAAACTACTAGAACTAATATCTGAATTCAGCAAAGTTGCAGGATACAAAATTAACACACAGAAATCTGTTGCTTTCCTATACACTAATGATGAACTAACAGAAAGAGAAATCAGAAAAACAATTCCATTCACAATTGCATCAAAAAGAATAAAATACCTAGGAATAAACCTAACGAAGGAAGTGAAAGACCTGTACTCTGAAAACTACAAGACACTCCTAAGAGAAATTAAAGAGGACACTAACAAATGAAAACTCATCCCATGCTCTTGGCTAGGAAGAATAAATATTGTCAAAATGGCTATACTACCTAAAGCAATAAACAGATTCAATGCAATCCCTATCAAAATACCAACAGCTTTTTTCAATGAACTCGAACAAATAATTCTAAAATTCCTATGGCACCGCAAAAGACCGTGAATAGCCAAAGCAATCCTGAAAAGGAGGAATAAAACAGGGGGAATTACGCTCCCTGACTTCAAGCTCTACTACAAAGCCACAGTAATCAAGACAATTTGGTATTGGCACAAAAACAGACCCACAGACCAGGGGAACAGAATAGAAAATCCAAACATTAACCCAAACATATACAGTCAATTAATATTTGATAAAAGTGCCTTGGATATACAATGGGGAGATGACAGCCTCTTCAGCAGCTGGTGTTGGAAAAACTGGACAGCTACATGTAAGAGAATGAAACTGGACTACTGTCTAGCCCCATACACAAAGGTAAACTCAAGGTGGATCAAAGACCTGAATGTAAGTCATGAAACCATAAAACTCTTAGAAAAAAACATAGGCAAAAATCTCTTGGACATAAACATGAGCAACTTCTTCATGAACATATCTCCCCGGGCAAGGGAAACAAACCAAAAATGAAAAAGTGGGACCCTATCAAGCTGAAAAGCTTTTGTACAGTAAAGGGCACCATCAGTAGAACAAAAAGACATCCTACAGTATGGGAGAATACATTCATAAATGGCATATCTCATAAGGGGTTGACATCCAAAATATATAAAGAACTCATGCACCTTAAGAAACAAAAAGCAAATAATCCAATTAAGAAATGGGCAGAGGACATGAATAGACACTTCTCTAAAGAAGAAATTCAGATGGCCAACAGGCACATGAAAAGATGATCCACATCGCTAATCATCAGAGAAATGCAGATTAAAACCACAATGAGATATCACCTCACACCAGTGAGGATGGCCAACATCCAAAACACAGACAACAACAAATGTTGACGAGGATGTGGAGAAAAGGGAACCCTCCTACACTGCTGGTGGGAATGCAAATTAGTTCAACCATTGTGGAAAGCAGTATGGAGGCTCCTCAAAAAACTCAAAATAGAAATACCATTTGACCCAGGAATTCCACTCCTAGGAATTTACCCTAAGAATGCAGCAGCCCAGTTTGAAAAAGACAGATGCACCCCTATGTTTATCGCAGCACTATTTACAATAGCCAAGAAATGGAAGCAACCTAAGTGTCCATCAGTAGATGAATGGATAAAGAAGAGGTGGTACATATACACAATGGAATATTATTCAGCCATAAGAAGAAAACAAATCCTACCATTTGCAACAACATGGATGGAGCTAGAGGGTATTATGCTCAGTGAAATAAGCCAAGCTGAAAAAGACAAGTGTCAAATGATTTCACTCATATGTGGAGTATGAGAACAAAGAAAAAAAACTGAAGGAACACAACAGTAGCAGACTCATAGAACCCAAGAATGGACTAATAGTTACCAAAGGGAAAGGGACTGGGGAAGATGGGTGGGAAGGGAGGGATAAGAGGGAAGTGGGGCATTACGATTAGCAGATGTAATATTGGGGGGACACAGGGAGGGCTGTACAACTCAGAGAAGACAAGTAGTGATTCTATAGCATCTCACTATGCTGATGGACAGTGACTGTAATGGGGTTGGTGGGGGGGATACCTGATGAAGGGGTAGTTTAATAACCATAATATTGCACATGTAATTGTAGAATAATGATACCAAAATAAATTATTAAAAAAGTGTATATGATGAACTCTCTACTCCTCAAGGCTTCATGGTCCTTCTATTTATGAGCAATGAGATGATCTAAGACAATGTTTAAAACACAAAGCTCTATGTCAATGTAAGGATTCACCAGAAAATTAAATCTGTATATATGCATACACATGCACAACCCAGAGACTTACATGAGAGGAACAAGAAGACAAAGAAAGAGGGACTGGTTAGGAAAAAAAAACTTGCCATAATTACAATTTTTTGGTGTGATTCTATATATTCAATTTTGTACTTATTGTGCTATTCAAGAGGAATGGGCATTACTTCTGCAATAAAATAAGTAAATAAATGTTATTTCCTCTATATTTGGGAAAAACATTCTTACAAGGATGCAGTTTTGCAGTTTCTCTCATGATCTGATGCTCATATTCCCTATTTACCACATGTGATCTCTTGCAGACTATTTTACTGTAATATGAGGGTTAAGAGGCAGGGAGGTGATGCAAATTTTATATCAAGATAGTTTTGGGATTTCTAGTAATTCAGTGAGCAGATGAGGGAAAATCAGACCTGATGTCCAATACTTAGTAAAGGATAGAAGCTATTTTATTCAGTCTGATCCTAAGACCTATAATCATGCTCATCGCATAACCGGTGCTCAGAAAAACCTTTGCTGTAAAAATATAGCTACAAGCTTCTAGACCCAAGTTTTGGCTTTGGTATGAATCAGAATTTTTTTTTTATTTCTTCGTTAACAAGAAAACAGGGAGACAAGGCACAGACTGGGAGAAAATATTTTCAAAATATACATCTGATAAAGGATATTATAGATTTTTGGATACTTTCTCTGTATCTAAAATATACAAAGAACTCTTAAAATTCAGTAATAAGAAAACAAACAAACAAAAAATGGGCCTAGGCCCTAATGGACACCTTCACCAAAGATGTATATATGGCAAATAAACATATGACGAGATGCTCTGTGTCATATGTCAGCAGGGAAATGCAAATTAAAATGACAATAAGATATCACTACACACCTATTAGAATGGCCAAAATCCAGAACACTGACAACACCAAATGCTGGTGGAGATGTGGGGCAACAGAAACTCTCATTCACTGCTGGTGGGAATACAAAATGGTACAGCTCCTTTGGAAGACAGTGTGACAGTTTCTTATAAAACTAAACATGTCCTTATGGTATGATTTCATGATCATGCTCCTTGATGTTTACCCAGAAGATACAAAAACTTAGGTCCACACACAAACCTGCATATGGATGTTTATAGCAGCTTTATTTGTAATTGCCAAAACCTGGAAGCAATCATGAAGTTCTTCAGTAGGTGAATGGATAAATAAACTGGTGCCTCCAGACAATGGACTGTTATTCAGTGCTAAAAAGAAATGAGCTATTAAGCCATAAAAAGACAAGGAGGGAACTTAAATGCATATCACTAAGTAAAAGAAGCCAATTTAAAAAAGGCTACGTATGGAATGATTTCAACTATATGACATTTAGGAAAAGGCAAAACTGTGAAGACAATAAAAAGATCAGTGGTTACAAGGGGTAGGGAGGGAGGGATAAATAGAAAGAGAAAAGAGCATTAAAACTACTCAGTATGATATATATCGATACATGCAAAATATATATATTGATATATATCTATCAATATATATCAATACATGTTAATATATATTTATATAAACTCAAAGAATGTACAACACCAAAAATGTAAACTATGGACTTTGTATGATTATGCCGTGTCAATGTAGGTTCATCAATTTTAGTAAGTGTACCACTCTCATGGTGAATGTTGGTAACTGAGGAGGCTGTGCATGGGTGAGGGCAGGGGATATATGAGAGATCTCTGTGTCTTCCCTTCAGTTTTGCTGTGAACCTAAAACTGTTCTAAAAAATAAATTCTTAAAAAAAGTCTCAGCTAATAAAGAGCTACTTTGGAAGATTCAAATCTTTTAGTAGAAAAAAAGCCCTTGAACTGGCTATGAACAAGTATTCATTTCTATTCTCTGCATGAAACACCTGTCTAACCATCTGGGAATCAATTGAAAGCAAAAGACTTTAACTTAAACAACCATTTAACTGTGACAAGATATTAGCTGTCTAGTGTTGTGTAACATATTTCCCCAAGCCTTAGTGGCTTAAAACGAAAGACTTAAAATCTCATGGCTCAAGTGGTTGTTGGCAGGCTTCAGTGTATCATTGGTTGTTGGCCAGAAGCTTCAGTTACTTGCCTTGTGAACCTTTCTACGAGGTGCTTACAGCATGGCAGCTTGCTTCCCCCAGAGAAAGTAATCCGAGAGACAGAAAGAGAAAGAGAGCGAGAGAGAGAGAGAGAGAGAGATGGAGAGAGAGGAAGTGAGTGCAAAAGTCCTGAGGCTTTTGTGGCTTATCTCAGAGACACACATCATTAATTCTATTTAGAAGCAAAACACTAAGTCAAGACCAATTCATGGGAGGAGTAACAAACAGCTGACAAATTTTAAAAACCATCACTGATGGACTCAGTTCTTGCAGAAGAGTCAGGATCATAGGTCTGGCTCTGGCAGTACTAACTGTCCCTTACCCTTTCCCTTGCCAGGACCAGCGTCAGCTATATTCTCACTCAGTTAATATTGTTGAAACATATGTCCCAACACCCAGTGTCCATCTAGGAAGAAGCTGGTGAGCATGGAGATGGATTTAAGAGTCCATAGAGACAAGTATCATTTTCCTGGATGGTTTCACTAACACTCAGGTCATCTAAAAGCATGATGAGGTTGTTTTTCAATCCTTTATTTGTTCATTCCCACCTTTTCCAACTGGTGGTTTTAAGAGCCCCAGAGGAAACTGATGTTGTGCCCAGGAAGAAACAGAAACCTGAGACACCTTTCCAGGTTAAATACTTCTTAACACTTTAGCTCCTGTTATCAAAGCCAGAGGGGACACTAGATTTATTGAACCAGAATGCCTCTTTTTTTCCTAATATGTTATTTTCTCTTTCTCTCACTCTCTCCCAATATATGAGAAACATTCACAGTACAAGGTATTATTTTACTGAGGTCTCCTTACCAAAAATTACACAAGGACTGAGCAAGCAAAAATTGTGATTTCTGTGAGCTAAGAAAGTCTAGCTAAGAGTTATACTATTTGTATTCTCATGTTATGATTACATAGCACTTCACAGTCTATAAATAACACTGCATATGCGATTTTATTTCAGCTTCATAAGAAACCTGTGGGAGAGGTAAAATAGGTATTAATCCTTCCGTTATATATACATATAAATGGGAACATGCAGATGTCTAGTTGCGCTCAAGTCATATAACTGACACCTCAAGTCATATAACTAACCTTTTCTGAAAGATATTTCAGAAAAGGTTAGTGTCAAGAAAGAGAAAGAAAGACTGAGAGTGAGAGAGAGGTGAAAAGCAAGCCATCCCACAGCAGGTACCTGACGGAGCTCACACGGGAAATCAGGCTTTGAAGGTCACCCTGATGGCGCTCAAGTTTAGTAACAAAGCTCCTCTTTGAAACAAGGGAGGAAACTGTGAAGGTTTTTAGACTTGGTGAATCACAGCAGTGTGGAAAATTTTGATCCTTAAAATCTGCCTTTCATTCTGGGAATTCTCCTCTATGCGCTGGGAAAGTAGTTCTTTCTGACTACAGTCAAAAGCATTGCAAAATAAAAACAAATCAGCTAGAAATATCTTGTCCAAATTAATTTATCCCAGTAATTCCACAACTTGAAAAAACATCAGAATTACCTGAAGGGTTCCTTAAAAACACAGAATAGTGGTGGGGAGGTGTCCCTGCACCAGGCTATCTGATTCAACATCTGTGGGATGGAGCCCATTTCTGACAAGTTACCAGGCCATGCTGATGCTACTGGTTTAGGGGATTTGGTGCTGAGAACCTCTAGTCTATTCTATTAATTTCTACACTTCTTGAGCTCTCTCCTGCCCCCGCCTCTGACACCGCCTTGTTAGTGAGCTTCTGTGCCGTGTCCTTCTGGCGCCTTCAGTGCTGACCCTGCCTAAGGGTATATTTTATCACCTAAACTGAGATGCTTTTGAAAGTGAAGAAGGCACTAGAATAACTACACTTGGATTATCTGGGTAAACAGGAACATATATTCATGCCCTAGTATCACTGCTTTGACTCAATTCTCTACACATTATATATGTGTATATATATTTACGTGTGTGTGTATTTATATGTAAAAACAGGTCATCTTATGTTTGTTTCTGGGCAAGGTATGAAACTTCTCTAGGCCTTCATTAGTTCATCTGTAGAGCTGGAATGATAACCTCTTGTTGGGAAAGTTTAAATAAGGAAATGCACATTAGATGTTAAGCCCAGTCCCTGGTACATTGTAGTAGATTGTTTGAGGAGCATCTTCAAGATGAAAGAATGGATTTATTCCCTCAGCTCCTAGCTGAAGATAGCTAATGGTGCATTCCAGCTTCTCAGGAGGTTGCCTCAGCTAAAGCAGACCTGCTCACCCGAGGTCATGTCTCACCTAAGAAAGCCTGCATCAGTGACTGATCAACATGGAATATACAGGCCCCAACCCTTGTCCCAATTCAGGTGCAACTCCTAGCTCTGGGAAGTCCTCCTGGGGTTGGTTGAACCATTTGCTGAGTCTGTATCATATCTCAACTTCTTCCTCTACCAAATTGCTTTCTTCCCTTCAATAAGTATTGATCCCTTTCAATAAGTACTGATCAGTAAGTACTGATTCCCTTCCATAAGTATTGATCTGCTTTTCACTTGAGTATGTCTATAAATTGTTCTACACTGCCTTATCCACAGGCATTTCTAACTCTTCCTTCTCAATTCTTTCCTTAGTCATTTCTGAGTGGTTGTGCTTTTAAGTGTGAGAGAGGGGTGTTGGAACTGGAGAGGCTGCAGGGCTCCCTGCTCACACACAATTTACCCTTGCCTATGGTGCCTTGGGGTAAAGGTCGCAGCTTCTCCATCTCTGCTCACAATCACCCTGGCTGGACAATTTATTTTAACACAACCCCTGGCTTCTTTAGAATTAACAAAATGTCACAATTTCTTTTAGTGTTATTGTGTGTGTATATATATATATATAGTAATACTGTTTCCAAAAACAAGTGAAAGAATAACACAGTATTGAATCTGCCTTTGAAAACCATAATTACCCCACCCCTCTGAATAAAATTCTGTCCAGGGCTTTTCTCTGTAAAATTTCCTGGTGTTTCCTCTCTATCACTCCACATATAGTTGCATACTAGAAAATAGGTCTGGAATAGAGGAGAGTACCATCCCTCTGCAGTTGGGGAAAACAAACTTCCTTTACTACTTTGTAACTAGACTACAATTTACCAAACTATCATCTACTTTAGCTTAGCTCTAAAGGCCCTAATGAGGTACAAAGTTGACAGAGAGAGTAACACATTAGACCTTTTGATCTTCATTACCATGAAAATCACCATGGATTAAGTTAACCCACAAGTGGGAAAGAATTGGACCCTGATATAATAGAACAGAGGAGAGATTCACATCAGTGCGGGTGATAGGAGTGTCAGGGACAGGCCCTGGCCACCAGGAAAGGCAGGTGGGGCCAACAAGGATACGTTCACATCCTGCAGCAGGGACAGATGTAGGAGAAGAGGGTCGCGCAACTGGAGGAGGAACACACAGATGATCAGGGAACTGGTACCGTCCCCACATTTGAGATGGTCACAGCTGCGAGTGACTAGCCACACTTCTGTGCAGCTGTGAAGCTGCATTTAATTCTTGGTTTACTGCATGGCTGGCTGTACTATATTTATTTAATAACCAGTGCCCAAGGGTCAGGGACCTTTCTGTTAGTGCCTTCATTTTGTCCTGTCCTAGGGTGTGGAGGCTAAGACGTTAAACTGCTGTTGCTGAGTCTCTCAGTGTCCACCAATACTCACTAACAAGCCAGTAATTGAGACCCAACTGAGATTATATCGGGCAGTGGAGTCAGGCAAGTGTCATGACCAAAAACCAATGGGGCACCGTTGCCTTAGTGGCAAGATCTTTCCGCCATAGGACCCAATCTACAAAATTGTCAGTCCCTGACACCTGTATCTCAAAGGCTTATTAGAGTCTGTACAGCTTGGTGGATAGATCCTAGGGCCTGTTGATGGCCACAGGCCCTCTCAAAGGTGGCCGTCTTTCCAGCGTTCTTAAGTAACTGCTGGGTCGTATCCCCATGGGAAGTATGAACCAACTCTGGTACCCCAGTAGGTCCATGGGATTCTGTGCCTTCTTTTCCTTTGTTGGAATTTTTAAGGCTGGCCGTTCTTCTTTAACTGGTTCACGATTGTCCTTCGAGCATCAGTCCATACAGTTCCTAAGAACTTGACTTGGATGACTGGCCTCTCTAACTAGTCAGGATAAATCTTCCAGCCCTAGTTACTCAGAAAATGAAACATTTTATCTAAGGCAGCCAACCCTTGTGTTTAACCCTTCCAATCAGAATAATGTAACCAGTATGACCTGGTAGAATCCTAGTATAATTAGGTTGTAAAATTAGGTTATAACACAAGCCACGAAAAGGCAAATTGGTTTTGATCATTTGGAGGCACTGGGGTGCTTAAGAAGGCATCAGTGATGTCCACCACCATGTACCAACACCTTCAGTATGTGCAATGGGCTCATATTGTTAAATCTGGAACTGCAAGAACAGGAAGGACTACAGACACATTGGCCTTGCAGCAGTCCACGGAGAAGCAGAGAACTTTGGAATTTTCACTGGCCACACAGGCTGTTCTAAGCTAATAATGTTTCTTTAAGCAGATCTGCTTCCACTAACACCTCAATGAATGCCGTGATTTCCTCCTACCCCTGCCCCTCTTCTATCCTATACTACTTCACAGTAACCACATGACTAGGCAGAAGACTGATGTGTTCCCAGTTATGTAATCTTCCTACTGCCACTACTCTAATCATGGTATTTCCCCACAGAGAACATTCTTCATATGTTCTCAGAGCGAACTCTACATCCTTACCACATGTAAATCCCACAGTTTATCCAGCATTAGCAGTTACTATATATATTGATTGTATATGCATTGACTGTAAACTGGCCCAAAAGACTCGCCCACATAGTTAATTAGCTCATTGTCCAATCTGAGAGTTTTTCCAAATCCAGGCAACACATTTTAACCAGTGAATAAGGCCTCCCATCCTCTTTAGATAACTTCAGAATCTACCCTAGTCCTATTTGTTCTTGAAAAATGTAAAATCTAGGTAGAGAGGTGGCATCAAAGATATTGAATCTATACTGGTCCGAACAGCACAGACCTCAGTGAGGGACTGAGATCCTCTTGACTCACCTCCAGTTTGCCTACGGTAAATGGCAAAACTAGATAGGGACTTTTATTTTTCTGTTGCTCAGATCTTCAAATTCTGCCTCTGTTTCATCGCCTAAAAGTAAAGGATAATATCATGAGGGCAAATCATTACTCTCCTCCTTGGGAATTGATTTAATAGCCAGATCCACATGACCCTACTGTTTGGACTTTGTTTTCCTTTTTTCTCTCATAGCTTGTCGGTCACTTTTCTCGACATTTGCCCAAGCTTTTTCAGTAACTTGTTTCCTGGTAGCTGAATAGTTTTCTGGAGCTTATTCCCAAAGCACAATAGGACAGTTAATTTTTCCCAGTAGCATGGTGGTGCTAATCAAAGACATTGATCAAATTGACCCAAATGACTATTTCATTATTATCTGGATGCTCATGACTGACATTTTCAGCCCAGGCTGGAGTTACAGTAGCTCTCAGGGAAGCTGTACCTTCTCTTACAATCTTCCATGGGTGCTTCTCAGAGGAAGGAAACATCCTGGGCAGGCCATTGTTTCATATGGATGTGAAAACTCACTGTAGTAAGTCCTTATCTGTCTTTACGTTTCTTCCTCTGTGCCCCTGTCATGGAACAAAGTGGCTGTGGTCAGCCTGGGTTGGAGCACAGGACTGATTGTTAACTGACTAAACAAATGTCATTCCTTTTTATCCAGCAAAGTTTGTGTCGTTCCCTCATCTACTCACCATATGCTTTTGGCAGATTGATCTCCAATTTCTCTCTTTTTTGTGCTCCTTTAAAAGTAAGCAGTAATTCTCTGAGTAACTAATTGCTCTGAAATACTCCAGGAAGTATTTCATCTTTTGACAACCACAAGCTGAAGAAAAGTAGCTTCCATTTGCCGGTGGTGCAGAGGAGTGAGTAACAATTGCTATACACTCTTTAGCTTCACCGGATTCCCTCCCTGCTTTATTGCTAATTCTAACCACCTAGGCAATTCATCTGCCATCTCAGGGATGATGATTCAGAGCTAGTTGTCTCTGTTGCACATCTACCCACCAGGACACTGCCGTGACTGGTAGCCCATGGAACTCCAGTGGTCGTTCTTCCAAAAGAGCATTGTGACATGGCAGGCCCAAGGTTGGGAGTCAAATCTGTCAAGAAAGCTTACACATTCAACCAGTACAGAAAATATAAGCCCAGCTAGGTGCATATTTATTGCTCATGTTTATTCACAGTTTACTGCTTATATAGAACAGCAAAAACAAGATCAGCCATGATGTCAGCTCCCCCTGTCATAGGATGACAATGATGCAAAAGGGACCAAATGACATGCAAACAAGTTATGGAGGAGCCAGTTACATACAGCCACTAAGTGGTTTTGTAGGAGTAGTAAGTGAGAAATCACCTTGCAGCAGCTGCTCACAAAACTGCTTATCTTTCCACGATCCTGAAGGCTCACAGCGTGTGTGATAAGATGTATGTCAGTTGGGGCTGAACCTAGTATATGTGGTCTATATTGCACAAGGTCAACAAAGCAGCACCATAAAATAGTTCTGCTATATCCACCACTAAGAAAGTTGGTCCAAGTTCTAGGAAACCCATCCCGAAACTAACCTTGACTCAGACACCTTTTCTTTGTAGGGCTCACGGCTGCACATCGTGGGGTCACCCAGTAGTATCAGTGCTAAGTGTGATCGAGGGATAGAACGTTTCAGTCTCAAGTGTCCAATTGGAATGGTTGTATCACATGGATTATTCCTAAGTATTCCCATCATGGAGCATGTTAGATATTACTGTATGTTACCTGAACATAGAAAGGTAGGAGAGTAATCTAACGAAAAGGATTCTTGAGAGCCTTTGTTTTATCTTCTAAGTATTCTTATTAGAAAGAAAATACATTCAGCCATTTTAATTACAATGGGTCCTGAGAAGGGAAAACGATATTTACTCTAACCATTTTTCATCTGGAAAGAGCCCCCCATCCTTTGGTCACACAGAACAACCAGCATGCTTTTCATTCTGTCTGTACTTTCACAAAGAAACTTGGCTGAAAGTAGTATATATCTACTACCACACAAAATGATAGCAGGTGTTACATGGAGTAATATTTTAAATCTTGACATATGTTTATTTTGTGATCATCTTTATGGTGTTGATGTGAATATTCTTTTCAAAATAGGTTAAAATACTAAGTATAAAATAGTGTAGCAATGTACAAGTATAATAAGTCCATAAGGGTGTTAAGATGTGATTGGAGTTTGGAGACACTAAGATAGAACACCAACCTGAAATGGTAGATCACACTTTGGGCCCCGTTATTCACCTTTTTTATTCACCTGTATTATTACTCTTACATGAAACTTTGAAATTCTTCCCACGAAAGGAATTATGTGTATTTCTCTGACTCTTCATGTCATTTCTGACATGTGACTTCTCTGGCCAATAGACAGAAGTGACATCAGTCAGCATATGTTGAGTCTAGAGCTCAAGATGCCTTGCATATTTCCACTCACTCTCGTGCATGTTTACCATCAGCATAAGAAGAACATGCATCAGCTAGTTTGATGGTCTAAGGACAATGAGAGACACATAGATGGAGGAGAGCCACCCCAACTGAACCCAATCTAGATCTGACTAACTCCCAGCCAGATACAGATGAATGAAAAATAATAAATATTTTTAAGTCACTGTGTTTGGAAATAATTTGTGATGTAGCAATAGATTTATCACTGGATAAAGAAAAAGAAGCAAACCTTTCTACCAGCCATTTTGTCTTAATCTGTAATAGTTTCTTAAACAGTTTCATATCTACTATTCCAATTCATCGTCACAATAATGCCAGGAAGTTATCAGGGTCAATAGCACAGCCATTCTATAGAAGAAGAAATTGAGGTTCTGCAAAATTCACTGCATTTCTTTTAGTCACTCCCATGACTTCACTATAGAGGAGCAAAAATATTTAATCCTTAATTAGAACCTTGAATTAATCCTTTGTCATTGGGAATATATCACTAGGAGTATGTCTTATGTTTTCCGTGACAAATTTGAGTTTTTTTCAGAATCTCATTTAGACAGATGAGGCCATCTTGGTCTAAAAGCTAATAGAAAATATTAATCTTAGTTAAAACTATTTAAATTCTTCCCACCTTTAAAAACTATCTATGCAGCATAGTAATATGCTATACAATAGCTAAAAGAGGATCTATGTGAATATGGACTCATTCCAAGACAGTGTATTACATTTTATGAAAAAAGAAAGTTCCAGGGCAGTATTTATAATGTTGATACCAGTTACGTGGGAAATGCAATATCCTTTATGGATTTATTTATTTATGTGAGTATGATGCACGAGTGTAAATATGAATAAAAATGGCAAGACATTTTTCACTACCTGATTGACAAATAGTCATGTCAGGGTGAAAGAGAAGCACCTAATATTATAGGTAATGGGGAAGTGGACTGCAGTCTTAGGAATAAGTTAAAATTCTTATATGGAGAATCTACTCATCTATTATTTGTGCAACGAAATATTAACATGAAACAAAGTTATTTGGAGGAGCACTAAATTATCTGAAGTGAAAGGCATGGCTCCACATTTCGATCCAAACTAGCTTATACAACACTACAAATTCAGTATGCTAAGACAGACAGAATATCACTTGCTCAAAGGGAGACCAGGAGAGTTGAAAAGTTTCCTGTATTAATGGTAATTAAAAGAAAAGCATTCTTCATTACTTAAACACATGTTTTGCTTCCTCAGACACAGAGATACAAGTTTATTGTTCCTTTCTGATTTAAATATTTTAATTCTCTCATATGGCTTCAACACTATAAAAAAATTAGCAAAGTTGATTAAAAGATGGCGGTGTGAGAGGTGAGACAGAGGCTTCCTCCTAAAACCGCATATAATATGAAAATATAACTAACACAATTACTCTTTAAAACAACAGGAAACAGGACTGCAACAAACTGCATACACCTGGAGACAAGAGCAGCCCTCACGGAAAAGGGTAATGTACTAAAGCAGTGGTCCTGTGGGATCCAAGCCCTTTCCCCACACCAGCTCACTGGCAGGAGGAACAGGAATGGAGCAGGGAGGGAGTGGAGATCTGGGACTGCTGAATACCTAACTCTAAAGATCTGCTCTGAGAGCACAAACCTACATTTCATGGTACTTGCATGATACTCTCGTAATTAGGGGGTTGGAAAGCTAAGACAGGCAGAATTCCTGGAGAGACTAAGATTCCAGCTGCTTGTGTAAAGCAGGGATCCATATTCAGCTGCTCTGGGACAAAAGAAAGGAAGGCAGTCTGAGAGACTTCCTAACAAAGAAGCCCTTAGCAAGAGAGCTGCTAAAGGGGCAAGGATTGCACAGAGCTTACTGCTCAGGAGAAAGGACAGGTAGACAATATTGTCTCGGTGCACTCTTCCCAGAAGTTTGGGAGCTTTCAAGATCTTCAGGTTCTCCAGCTCCCTGGCTGCCTACACAGCTCCAAGAACCCCTTCTGTGACAGGCAGACTAGTGCGTCTTTCTCCTGGCCAACCCCACAGGGCTTGCAAACTGGGAAACCCCACCCTGGCGTTAGGTCAGCCAGAAGGAAGATCTGTCCACAGCCACTAAAAACGCAAAGCACAGAGGCTTATACCCGTGTGCTCAGCCCACTGGTTCAGGCAGTGGAGACAGGCACAGCAGCCGGGAAGCAGGAAACAGCTCTTTCCCCCACTGAGGCACCAATACCACTCCCCTGCAATCCCTGACATTGTTTCAGGGGCTGAGCAGCTCCAGAGAGTAGAGCTTCTGGGCACTAGAGGGCGCCATACACAAATATGAAACGCCAAAGGCACCTGGTCCAGAGTAAAATCATGAATACAACTCCTGAGAAAGATTTAAATGATATTGACCTCATGACTCTCCCTGAAAGGGAGTTCAAAATAAAAATCATTAACATGCTCATGGAGGTACAGAAAGATATTCAAGAATTCAGGAATGATTTAAGGTCGGAGATTCAATCATTAAAGAGCACAATCGATGGTATTAAAAGCACATTGGATATGGTGGAGGAGACGATAAATGAAATAGAAACTAGAGAAGAGGAATACAAAGAAGCTGAGGCACAGAGAGAAAAAAGGATCTCTAAGAATGAAAGAATATTGAGAGAACTGTGTGACTAATCCAAATGGAACAATATTCGCATTATAGGGGTACCAGAAGAAGAAGAGAGAGAAAAAGGGATAGAAAGTGTCTTTGAGGAGGTGATTGCTGAAAACTTCCCCAATCTGGGGAAGGAGATAGCCTCTCAGGCCATGGAGGTGTGCAGATCTCCCAACACAAGGGACCCAAGGAAGACAACATCAAGACATATAATTAAAATGGCAAAGATCAAGGATAAAGACAGACTTTTAAAAGCAGCTAGAGAGAGAAAAAACATCACATACAAAGGAAAACCCATCAGGCTATCATCAGACTTCGCAACGGAAACCTTACAAGCCAGAAGGGAGTGGCATGATGTATTTAATGCAATGAAGCAGAAGGAATTCAAACCAAGAATACTTTATCTGGCAAGATTATCATTTAAATTTGAAGGAGTGATTAAACAATTCCCAGATAAGCAAAAGCTGAGAGAATTTGCCTCCCACAAACCATCTCTACAGTGTATTTTGGAGGGACTGCTATAGGGAAGTGTTCTTACAGTTTAATAGCTGTCACCAGAGGTAATAAAACCACAGTAAAGAAAGTAGAACAGCTAATTACTAAGAAAATGCAAAATTAAATTAACTATTCCCAAAGTCAATCAAGGGATAGAATATGATAATTAATAAATAAAGAATGGAGGAGGAAGAAAAAAAACAAACAAAAAAAGAGAACTTTTAGATTCTGTTTGTAATAGCATATTAAGTGAGATAAGTTAGACTCTTAGTAAGGAAGTTAACCCTGAACCTTTGGTAACCATGAATCTGAACCCTGCAATGCCAATAAGTACATACCTATCAATATCACCCTAAATGTAAACGGACTGAATGCACCAGTCAAAAGAAATAGAGTCATTGAATGGATAAAAAACAAGACCCATCTGTATGCTGCCTTCAAGAGACTCACTTCACGCCCAAAGACATACACAGACTAAAAGTGAAGGGATGGAGAAAGACATCTCATGCAACTAACAGGGAGAAAAAAGCAGGAGTTGCAGTATGAGTATCAGATAAAACAGACTTCAAAACAAAGAAAGTCACAAGAGACAAAGAAGGATATTACATAATGATAAAAGGCTTAATCCAACAAGAAGATATAACCATTATAAACATCTGTGCACCCAACATAGGAGCTCCTACATATGTGAAACAAATACTAACAGAATTAAATGGGGAAATAGAATGCAATGCATTCATTCTAGGAGACTTCAACACACCACTCACTCTGAAGGACAGATCAACCAGACAAAAAATAAGTAAGGAGGCACTGAACAACACATTAGAACAGATGGACCTAACAGACATCTACAGAACTCTGCACCCAAAAGCAGCAGAATACACATTCTTCTCAAATGCCCATGGAACATTTCAAGAATAGATCATATCCTAGGCCACAAAAAGAGCCTCGGTAAATTCAAAAAGATTGAAATTGTACCATCCAGTTTCTCAGACCACAAAGGAATGAAACTAGAAATGAATTACTCAAAGAAAATGAAAAATCCCACAAACACATGGAGGCTTAATAACATGCTACTAAATAATCAATGGATCAATAACCAAATAAAAACAGAAATCAAGTAATATATGTAGACAAATGACAACAATAATTCAAAACCGCAAACACTATGGGATGCAGCAAAGGCCATGCTAAGCGGAAAGTATATTGCAATACAGGCCTACCTCAGGAAAGAAGAACATTACCATATGAGCAGTCTAAACTCACAATTAATGAAACTAGAAAAAGAAGAACAAATGAGACCCAAAGTCAGTTGAAGGAGCGACATAATACAGATTAGAGCTGAAATAAATAAAACCGAGAAGAATAAAACAATAGAAAGAATCAATGAAAGCAGGAGGTGGTGCTCCGAGAAAATAAATAGAATAGATAAACCCCTAGCAAAAAAAGAGAGTCTATTCACATAAACAGAATCAGAAATGAGAAAGGAAAAATCACTCCAGACAGCACAGAAATACAAAGAACTATTAGAGAATACTATGAATAATTATATGCTAACAAACTGGATAACCTAGAGGAAATGGACAGCTTTCTAGAAAAATACAACCTTCCAAGGCTGACCCAGAAAGGAACAGAAAATATGAACAGACCAATTACAAACAATGAAATTGAACTGATAATCAAAAACCTACCTGAGAACAAAACACCTGGACCAGATGGCTTCACTGCTGGATTTTATCAAACATTTAGTGAAGACCTAATACCCATCCTCCTTAAAGTTTTCTAAGGAGTAAAAGAAGAGAAAATACTTCCAAACTCATTCTATGAGTCTATCATCACTCTAATACCAAAACCAGGCAGAGACACCACAAAAAAAGAAAACTATAGACCAATATCCCTGATGAACACAGATGCAAAAATATTCAACAAAATAATAGCAAACTGAATTCAAAAATACATCAAAAGGATGATCCATCATGATCAAGTAAAATTTATTCCAGGGATGCAAGGATGGTTCAACATTCGAAAATCCACCAACATCATCCACCACATTAACAAAAGGAAGGACAAAAACCACATGATCATGTCCATAGATGTTGAAAAAGCTTTTGACAAAATTCAACATCCATTCATGATAAGAACTCTCAAAAAAATGAGTATACAGGGCAAGTACCTCAACATAATAAAGGCTATATACAACAAACCCACAGCCAACATTATACTTAACAGCGAGAAGCTGAAAGCTTTTCCTTTAAGACCGGGAACAAGACAAGGATGCCCACTCTCCCCAATTCTATTCAACATAGTGCTGGAGGTCCTAGCCACAGCAATCAGACAACACAAAGAAATGAAAGTCATCCAGATTGGCAGGGAAGAAGTTAAACTGTCACTGTTTGCAGATGACATGATATTGTACACAAAAAACCCTAAAGACTCTACTCCAAAACTGCTAGATCTAATATCATAATTCAGCAAAGTTGCAGGATACAAAATTAATACGCAGAAATCTATGGCATTCCTAAACACTAACAATGACTTAGCAGAGAGAGAAATCAGGAAAACAATTCCATTCAAAGTTGCATCAAAAAGAATAAAATACTTAGGAGTAAACCTAACCAAGGAAGTGAAAGACCTATACTCTGAAAACTACAAGACACTCATGAGAGAAATTAAATAAGATGCCAATAAATGAAAACACACCTGTGCTCATGGATAGGAAGAATTAATACTGTCAAAATGGCCATCCTACCTAAAGCAATCTACAGATTCAATGCAATTCCTATCAAAACACCAACAGCATTTTTCAACGAACTGGAGAAAATCATTCTAAAATACATATGGAATCACAAAAGACCCCAAATAGCCAAAGCAATCCTGAGAAAGAGAATAAAGCTGGGGGAATTATGCTCCCCAAGTTCAAGCTTTACTACAAAGCCACAGTACACAAGACAATTTGGTACTGGCACAAGAACAGACCATAGACCAATGGAACAGACTAGAGAGCCCTTATATTAACCCAATCATATATGGTCAATTAATATAAGATAAAGGAGCCATGGACATACAATGGGGAAATGACAGCCTCTTCAAAACCTGGTGTTGGCCTAAGTGGACAGTTACATGCAAGAGAATTAGACTGGATTATTGTTTAACCCCATATACAAAAGTAAACTCGAAATGGATCAGGGACCTGAATGTAAGTCATGAAACCATAAAACTCTGAGAAGACAACATAGACAAAAATCTCCTGAATATAAGCATGAGCAACTTCTTCTTGAATGCATTTCCTCGATGAAGGGAAACAAAAGCAAAAATGAACTCATGGGACTACATCAAATTAAAAAGTTTCTGTACAGCAAAGCACACCATCAACAGAATGAAAAGGCATCCTACAGTATGGAAGAATATATTTGTAAATGACATATCCAACAAGGGGTTAACATCCAAAATATATAAAGAACTTACATGCCTCTACACCCAAAAAGCAAATAACCTGATTAAAAAATGGGCAGAGGATATGAAGAGACAGTTCTCCAAAGAAGAAATTCAGATGACCAACAGACACATGAAAAGATGCTCCACATCACTAATCATCAGGGAAATGCAAATTAAAACCACAATGAGATATTACCTCACACCAGGAAGGATGGCTACCATCCAAAAGACTAAGAACAACAAGTGCTGACAAGGATGCGGAGAAAGGGGAACCCTCCTACCACTGCTGGTGGGAATGTAACTTAATTCAACCTTTGTGGAAAGCAATATGGAGGTTCCTCAAAAAACTAAAAATAGAAATACCATTTGACCCGGGAATCTCACTCCTTGGAATTTACCCAAAGAATACAATTTCTCAGATTCAAAAAGACATATGCACCCTTATGTTCATTGCAGCACTTTTTACAATAACCAAGATATGGAAGCAACCTAAGTGTCCATCAGTAGATGAATGGATAAAGAAGAGGTGGTACATATACACAATGGAATACTATTCAGCCATAAGAAGGAAACAAATCCTGCCATTTGGAACAACATGTTTGGAGCTGGATGATATTATGCTCAGTGAAATAAGCCACACGGAGAAAGACAAGTGCCAAATGATTTCCCTCATTTGTGGAGTATAACAATGAAGCAAACTGAAGGAACAAAATAGCAGCAGACTCACAGACTCCAAGAAGGAACTAGTGGTAACCAAAGGGGAGGGGTGTGGGAGTGTGGGTGGGGAGGGTGGGAGAAGGGAATTGTGGGGTATTATGTTTAGTACACATGGTGTGGGGAATCACGGGGAAAACATTGTAGCACAGAGAAGGCAAACAGTGAATCTGTGTCTTCCTACTATACTGATGGACAGTGACTGAATTGGGGTATGGGTGGGGACTTGATAATATGGGTAAATGTAGTAACCACATTGGTTTTTCATGTGAAACCTTCATAAGAGTGTATATCAATAATACTGAAAAAAATTAATTAATTCATTTAAAAAAGTTAGCAAAGTTAACATGAACTTTCTATAAATACCCTAGGGATTCTTTGTATATCACTTGGGTCTAGTGTCAAAGAAAGCCTATGCTCATCTTTCACTTTTAATTGACAAACATGATCTTGGATAAGTGAACCGACTCAGCTGCATCGTTCTCTGCTCTTTGCTGTGCACATACCACTGATGATTCATTGATGAGAGAAGCAAAGAGGGAGGTGGACAGATTTGATACAATTGCTAGATGAATATATCAAGCACTTTAGGAAAAGCTTACTGCAATTATTATTTTTTCTTTGATATTGTTTTTTACTCTGTTTTATGTCCACCTCCCCACTTCTGCTATACTTGTCTCCCCACATACTTAATGAATAATTTAATGAGTAATGAAGGGGACACTGACAGCAGGAAACAGTAAAAGCCAAATCTTGGAGTCAGAGAATGAAAAAATGCAGTCAGGGAAAACAATGAGCTAGGAAAGTGGCTCCATGGAAAATATGTTTCTCCTTTGCTCCTTCTGTTATTCTGAATGACTTATTTCTATTATTCTCTACTTTTTTGATTTCCTGAATAGACCAAGCTCCTTTCATAACCTTAGAATTTTCCCCCATAAATTTCAACAACTATTCTAACATCTTTATTTTTTCTTTACATTCTTGCCTCAGGATTTCTTATAAAGATTCTTGTTGATGGATAAAGATCTTGGGTCGGGGTAGTATTAAAGATGGTAGTGTGAGAGGTGAGACAGAGGCTTCCTCCTAAAACCACATATAATACGAAAATATAATAAGTACAACTAATGCTGAAAAAGCAACAGGAAAGAGGACTGTGCCAAACTGCATACACCTGGAGAAAAGAATAAACCTCACGGAACAAGGTAATGTACCAAAGCCATGGCCTGGTGGGACCCAAGCCTTTCCCCCACCCCAGCAGTGGGAGGAAGAGAAACAGTGCAGGGAGGGAGTGGAGGCCTGGGACTGCTGAATAGCTAACTCCGGAGATCTTCTCTGGGAGCACATTTCATGGTTTTGCATGGTACTCTCATGATTAGGGGGTTGGAAAGCTAAGACAGGCAGAATACCTGGAGAGAGTGAGATTCCAGCTGCTTGTGGAAAGAAGGGATCCATATCTGGCTGCTCTGGGACTAAAGAAAGGTGGGCAGTCTGAGAGACTTCCTAACAGCAAGAGGGCTACTAAAAGGGCAAGGACTGCACAGAGCTTACTGCTCAGGAGAAAGGACAGGTAGACAAAATAGACCAAGGGCACTCTGCCCAGCAGGTTAGGAACTTTCAGGAACTTCAGGAGCTCCACCTCCCTGGCTGGCTACAGAGCTTCAAGGACCCCTTCCATGATATGTAGCCTACTGAGCCTTTCTCTCTGGCAGCCCCACCTGGCACACAAACTGGCAAACCCTACCCTGGCATTAGGCCAGCCAGAGGAAAGCCTCATCTACAGCAACTACAAACACAAAGCACAGAGGCTTATACCTGTGTGCTTGGCCCACTGGTTCAGGCAGTGGAGACAGGCATAGCAGCCCAGAAGCAGGAAACAGCTCTTTCCTCCCCCCAGGCACCAATACTGCTCCACTGCGACCCCCAACATTGCTTCAGGGGCTGAGCAGCTCCAGAGAGTAGAGATACTGGGCACTATTATATATAGAGCACCATATGTAACTATGAAGTGCCAAAGGAAACTGGTCCAAGTAAAATTATTAATACAACACCTGAGAAAAATTCAAATGAAAGCGACCTCATGAATCTGCCTGGAAGGGAGTTCAAAATAAAAATCATTAACATGCTCATGGAGGTACAGAAAAATATTCAATAACTCAGGAATGAATTCCAGTTGGAGATCCAATCATTATGGAACACAGTATCAGAAATAAAACATACAATGGAAAGTTTTGAAAGCAGATTAGATATGCTGGAGGAGACAATAAGTGAAATAGAAATTAGAGAAAAGGAATACAAAGAAGCTGAGGCACAGAGAGAAAAAAAGATCTCTAAAAATGAAAGAATATTAAGAGAACTGTGTGACCAACCCAAACAGAACAATATTCGCATTATACGGTATACCAGAAGAAGAAGAGAGAGAAAAAGGGATAGAAAATGTCTTTGAGGAGCTAATTGCTGAAAACTTCCCCAATCTGGGGAAGGAGATAGTCTCTCAGTACATGGAGGTGCACAGATCTCCCAACACAAGGGACCCAAGGAAGACAATACCAAGGCATATAGTAATTAAAATGGCAAAGATCAAGGATAAGGACAGACTATTAAAAGCAGACAGAGAGAGAAATAAGATCACATAAAAAGGAAAGCCCATCAGGCTGTCATCAGACTTCTCAGCAAAGCCCTTACAGGCCAGAAGGGAGTGGCATGATGTATTTAATGCAATGAAGCAGAAGGAACTCAAACCAAGAATACTTTATCTGGCAAGGTTATCATTTAGATTTGAAGGAGGGATTAAACAATTTCCAAATAAGCAAAAGCCGAGAGAATTTACCTCCCACAAACCATCTCTACAGTGTATTTTAGAGGGACTGCTATAGACGGAAGTGTTCCTAAGGTTTAATAACTGTCACCAGAGTAATAAAACCACAGTTAAGAAGGTAAAACAGTTAATTACTAAGCAAATGCAAAATTAAATCATCTATCCCCAAAGTCAATCAAGGGATAGACAAAGAGTACAGAATATGATACCTAATATATAAAGAATGGAGGAGGAAGAAAAATGAGGAGAAATAAAGAACCTTTAGATTGTGTTTGTAATAGCATATTACGTGAGTTAAGTTAGACTCTTAGATAGTAAGGAAGTTAACCTTGAACCTTTGGTAACCACGAATCTAAAGCCTGCAATAGCAATAAGTATATACCTATAGATAATCACCTAAATGTAAATGGTCTGAATGCACCAATCAAAAGACATAGAGTCACTGAATGGATAAAGAAACAAGACCCATCTGTATGCTGCCTACAAGAGACTCACTTTAAAACCAAAGACATACACAGACTAAAAGCGAAGGGATGGAAAAAGATGTTTCATGCAACTAATAGGGAGAAAAAAGCAGGAGTTGCAGTACTTGTATCAGACAAAATAAACTTCAAAACAAAGAAAGTCACAAGAGACAAAGAAGGACCTTACATAATGATAATGGGGTCAATCCATCAAGAAGATATAACCATTATAAATATCTATGCACCCAACACAGGAGCACTTACATATGTGAAACAAATACTAACAGAATTAAAAGGGGAAATAGAATGGAATGCATTCATTCTAGGAGACTTCAACATTCCACTCACTCCAAAGGACAGATCAACCAACAGAAGTCCTGAACAACACATTAGAACAGATGGACCTAACAGACATCTACAGAACTCTACACCCAAAAGCAGCCAGAATACACATTCTTTTCAAGTGCACATGGAACATTTTCAAGAATAGATCATATCCTAGGCCACAAATAGAGCCTCGGTAAATTCAAAAAGATTGAAATTGTACCAACCAGTTTCTCAGACCACAAAGGTATGAAACTAGAAATAAATTATGCCAAGAAAATGAAAAATCCCATAAAGACATGGAGGCTTCACAACATGCTCCTAAATAACCAATGATCAATGACCAAATAAAAACAGAGATCAAGCAGTATATGGGGACAAATGACAACAATAATTCAAAACCGCAAACACTATGGGATGCAGCAAAGGCCATAATAAGAGGAAAGTATATTGCAATACAGGCCTACCTCAGGAAAAAAGAACAATCCCATGTGAAGAGTCTAAACTCACAATTAACAAAACTAGGAAAAGAAGAACAAATGAGGTCCAGTCTGTAGAAAGAGGGAGATGATAAAGATTAGAGCAGAAATAAATAAAATCAAGAAGAATAAGACAATAAAAAGAATCAATGAAAGCAGGAGCTGTTTCTTCGAGAAAATAAAAAAAAATAGACAAACCCTTAGCCAGACTTATCAGGAAAAAAAGAGAGTCTACACATATACACAGAATGAGAAATGAGAAAGGAAAAATCACTATGGACACCACGGAAATACAAAGAATTATTAGACAATACTATGAAAAATTATATGCTAAGAAACTGGATAACCTAGAAGAAATGGACAGCTTTCTAGAAAAATATAACCTTCCAAGGCTAACCCAGAAAGGAACAGAAAATATGAACAGACCAATTACAAGCAATGAAATTGAACTGATAATCAAAAACCTACCTGAGAACAAAACACCTGGACCAGATGGCTTCACTGCTGGATTTTATCAAACATTTAGTGAAGACCTAATACCCATCCTCCTTAAAGTTTTCCAAGGAGTAAAAGAAGAGGAAATACTTCCAAACTCATTCTATGAGTCTATCATCACTCTAATACTAAAACCAGGCAAAGACACCACAAAAAAAGAAAACTACAGAGCAATATCCCTGATGAACATAGATCTAAAAATACTCAACAAAGTATTAGCAAACCGAATTCAAAAATACATCAAACAGATCACCCACCATGATCAAGTAGGATTTATTCCAGGGATGCAAGGTTGGTACAACATTCAAAAATCCAGCAACAACATCCACTACATCAACAAAAACAAGGACAAAACCTCAAGGTCATCTCTATAGATGCTGAAAGAGCATTTGACAAAATTCAACATCCATTCATGATAAAAACTCTCAACAAAATGGGTATAGCAGGCACGTACAACATAGTAAAGGCCATATATGACAAACCCACAGCCAACATTATACTTAACAGTGAGAAGCTGAAAACTTTTCCTTTAAGATGGGGAACAAGACAAGGATGCCCACTCTCCCACTTCTGTTCAACATAGTTACTGGAGGTCCTAACTACAGCAATAAGACAACACAAAGAAATAAAAGGCATCCAGACTGGCAAGGAAGAAGTTCAACTGTCCATGCTTGCAGGTGACATGATATTGTACATAAAAAACCCTAAAGATTCTACTCCAAAACTGCTAGATCTAATATCTGAATTCAGCAAAGTTGCAGGATACAAAATTAATAAGCAGAAATCTGTGGCATAACTATAGACTAACAATGAGCTAGCAGAGAGAGAAATCAGGAAAACAATTCCATTCACAACTGCATCAAAAAGAATAAAATACCTAGGAATAAATCAAGACAATCATGAGAGAAATTAAAGAAGATACCAATAAATGGAAACACATCCCATGCTCATGGATAGGAAGAATTAATATTGTCAAAATGGCCATCCTGCCTAAAGCAATCTATAGATTCAATGCAATTCCTATCAAAATACTAACAGCATTTTTCAACGAACTAGAGAAAATCATTCTAAAATTCATATGGAACCACCAAAGACCCCAAATAGCCAAAGCAACCCTGAGAAGGAAGAATAAAGCTGGGGGGATTATGCTCCCCAACTTCAAGCTCTACTACAAAGCCACAGTATTCAAGACAATTTGGTCCTGGCACAAGAACAGAACCATAGACCAATGGAACAGATTAGAGAGCCCTGATATAAACCCAACCATATATGGTCAATTAATATATGATAAAGGAGCGATTGGCATACAATGGGGAAATGACAGTCTCTTCAACAACTGGTGTTGGCAAAATTGGACAGCTACATGCAAGAGAATTAAACTGGATTATTGTTTAATCACATACACACAAAAAAAGTAAACTCAAAATGGATCAAAGACCTGAATGTAAGTCATGAAACCATAAAACTCTTAGAAAAAAACATAGGCAAAAATCTCCTGAGTATAAGCATGAGCAACTTCTTCGTGAATTCATCTCCTCGAGCAAGGGAAACAAAAGCAAAAATGAACACATGGGACTACATCAAACTAAAAAGCTTCTGTGTGGCAAGGGACACCATCAATAGAACAAAAAGGCATCCTACAGTATGGGAGAATATATTTGTAAATGACATCATATCTGACAAGGGGTTAACATCCAAAATATATAAAGAACTCACACATCTCAACACCCAAAAAGAAAATAACCCAATTAAAAAATGGGCAAAGGATATGAAGAGACAATTCTCCAAAGACGAAATTCAGATGGCCAACAGACACATGAAAAGAAGCTCCATGTCACTAATCATCAGGGAAATGCAAATTAAAACCACAATGAGATAACACCTCACACCAGTTAGGATGGCCACCATCCAAAAGACTAAAAACAACAAATGCTGGTGAGGATGCAGAGAAAGGGGAGCCCTCCTACACTGCTGGTGGGATGTAAGCTAGTTCAACCATTGTGGAAAGCAATATGGAGGTTCCTCAAAAAACTAAAAATAGAAATACCATTTGACCCGGGAATTCCACTCCTTGGAATTTACCCAAAGAATACAACTTCTCAGATTCAAAAAGACATATGCACCCCTACGTTTATCACAGCAGTATCTACAATAGCCAAGATATGGAAGCAACCTAAGTGTCCATCAGTAGATGAATGGATAAAGAAGAAGTGGTACATATACACAATGGAATACTATTCAGCCATAAGAAAGAAACAAATCCTACCATTGGCAAAAACATGGATGGAGCTGGAGGATATTATGCTCAGTGAAATAAGCCAGGCGGAGAAAGACAAGTGACAAATGATTTCTCTCATCTGTGGAGTATAACAATGCAGCAAATTTGAAGGAACAAAATAGCAGCAGACTCACAGACTCCAAGAAGGAACTAGTGGTTACCAAATGGGAGGGGTGTGGGAAGGCAGGTGGGGAGGGAGGGAAAAGGGTATAGAGGGGGGTATTGTGTTTAGTACACATGGTGTGGGGAGTCATGGGGAATGCAGGGTAGCACAGAGAAGGCAAACAGTGACACTGGCATCTTACTACCCTGATGGACAGGGACTGCATTGTGGTATGGGTGTGGACCTGATAATATGGGTAAAAGTAGTCACCACATTGTTTTTTCATGTTAAACCTTCATAAGAGTGTATATCAATAATACCTTAATAAAAAAAAAGACTCTTTATTCCCCATCCAAGAAACTGTTATCTCCATTTGACAGTTGTGGATGCTAATTAAGGCTTTGTGCATGGCCCCAGAGTAAGCTTACACCGTAACACCCTTTAGCACATGTCCCCTCAATTGCAAAAATACTTTTTAAAATGTATGTCTGATCATATAGGCTTTCTAGTTAAAATCTTCCAATAGCTTTCAGTACCCATAATCTAAATTCCAACCACTTAGTATGTATTTAAGGTCCTATTAGGATCTCACCCTGCAAACCTCTTCAGTCTCATCTCCCACCATTCCCCTATCTATAGATATCCTTCATTTACTGTCTTCTTTCAGTTGCTCACAAAATGCAAATTCCATTCCTGCCTCATTTACATTTTCACCCTAGCCTCTTTCTCGACATGGAATCCTCTCCTCAGGTTTCCACAGAACTGATTCGTATCATGTCTCAAACCAAATATCACCTCTCTCAGGGTTTCTTTCCAGATTACTATGTTCTATGTTACTAGATTCACTAGAAAGATGTGGGTTGTGAATAGGAAAGAGCCCCATTCCATGTTGGCAATCAGAATATGGATTTCCCAAAAAGCGTAGAGAATTCTAAGCTGTGAAACAACACAAGTCCACTGTAAAAGTTAATGAATAAACTCATCTCAAATTGGTTAAGTTCTCAGCCAGGTGTCAAAATAGTGAGCTTGTAATAGGGTAGAGGAATAAGTAAATGTATGTACAAAACGTTTAGTTAGATATACCTAAGCGTTGCTTTAAGAGGTAAGAATAGATGGGTTGAGAAATAGAGGATAATTAAAGAAGGCCCTTGAATGTCTGGCTTAAGACATGAGATGATTTATTTTGTTAATAACCAGGTTTTTAAAGACAGTTTGCCACTGAAGGCTTCTGAGAAGAGGAATGATGTAGCAAGAACTTTATCAAAGGACATTTGCCTGCTATTTGTAGAATGATATAACAGTTACACTAATTACAGAAAATACATAACAGAAATAGTAAATACTTATGAAAGCAATGAGACTATAGCTCAGTAATATTTAATTTGGCTATTCTAAAATGCTACATGCAGTGCTGAGTCCTTTGGTGAGCATGCTTATTAATAAGAGTTTTCAAATCAAGAACTTCTATTTCCTTTTTTCTCTAGAATTAATGTAACTTTATGGAGTATCTTGGGAAGTAGTTTAAAATTTCAGTGAAAAGTTTCCTTTTGGGAAAAATCTGAACTATTTTAATTAACTCTCCTGCTTCTTTTTATTTAACTTCAGAAAGAAAATTCAGCATATATTCAGAAGATCTATTTTTAAATGTTTTCCCATTAACATTGAATAATTTTTCCCAAATACACTGAATAAGTTTTATACCCACAAGCAAATAGGGCCAAATACAAGATAACATCATAAGTTTCCCCAAATCATACTTTCTGTATTATGAGATATCCTCCTAATTTCCAATACATAGAATAGGTGAAATATGCCAAAGGAAAACGCACTGTCTGAAGTTTATATAACAACAAATAGTTGATGAATGTCTACACTAAACCAGCAATTTACTAAGTGTTGAGATAAATTTAGGATTACAAATGTGCCAGCCCTCAAAATAATTATACTCTTATAGTCAAAATATTTTCTACAGTCTAGTTATATACCATCTTCTCCATAGCTATGAATGCACTATTCATTTTCAGTCTGTTTAAAGCTATTTTATAAATCATGGAATGAATTTCATAGAAATCAAACTGATGACAGCATTAAGTTAATTAAGCCAGGAGGCCACTAGACTGGGGTGGCTCTAATGCCTTGTGTGATGTACATAAGCAAACCCTAAGCCAGAATCAACACACTCCAATCTGAGAAGATAAAACAAGAGCAACCAATAACAAATAGCACCTAGGAATTCCCAGACCAGAAAAAGGCTTAAGCTATACCAAATAATTTATTTGCTTTGCTTCAGTGTCTTCCCTGTAAAAACCTTGCCCAGTCTTCCTATCTGCAGAGTGCCATGAACCACTCTTGGTTGGTGCCACCCCACTCAGATAGATGTGTGTGTGCTCAAATGAACCCCGGAAAGCTTTAGTAAGCCTCATTTTATCTTTTAACCACGGTAATACAGGCCAGAACTGTACTTCTAGAGTCAGTGAATTGACTTTTCATTCTAGATGAATTGCCCTATTATATAAACAACATATTTGACAAGACTAAGACATGTTTAGAATAAATGGCACAGCTTTATCTTAAAATGTTCCACTCTTCAAATGATGCTATAAAAATATAGAAGTATTTTTATACACCTGGCATAGACACAGTGATTACCAAATTTAATTTTCTTTGTGTCATATCATTATCCTTCTATTTTAATGAAAGACAGGAAAAAGTACTTGGAACTAACTGAAATGTTTATACTATGCCATATGCCCTTGTACATTTTAAAATAATAATTAGTATTATTATGATAATAAAAAAATTATCATGGTCTTAACTATGTGTTACATACTTTGCTTTGCATCTTATGTACATTTTCTTATTGAATTCACACAGCAATCTTCTAAGGTCAAAATATATAATAAATACATTAAAGTGTTCTTGCTTAGTTCATGCTCCCTTCTTTGAAATTGACTTCTACCAGAAGAAGAGGTGGGACTTAGACACTGGAAGTCCAAGGAAATTAAATGATGAGTGAATTTAAATTAAAGGACAATGAACATTATAAGTCAGAATCTGTGTCTTGTCAGAATGAAGTTGTAAAAATTGCAATTTTACATGTTCATAGAAGCCATGAAAACCAGAGAAAGCTGATCCATAAGTAAACTATGGAGAACTGGAAAGACTCAGAAGCAGAAATCCCAGGTACTATGTGTGCTGGCTGAATGTTTTGTTCTTTGAGTGAAATTGCTTTTTATGCATGTCGAATAATCCCTTACTTGAACTGTATTACTATATTAATATACTGTATGACTACATTACTTTTCGTTAACAATCCCTGATGAAGAATGATGATACCAGTTGATCCACATTCTTGCCAAAATTTGGTATTTTAGTATTTATATGAGCCATTCCAGGGGTTGTGAAATCATGTATTTTTGTAGTTTTAAATTTATTTCCCTAATGACTAATGATTTTTGAGCAATTTCCCAAGTTATTTGGCCATCTATTTATCTTCCTTGAGAACCATCAGAGACTTTGTCTACTTTTAACTGTGTTGCTTGACATTTTTATTATTTGTATGTTGAAGATTTTTATACATTGTAACTGAGTCCTTTGTTAGATATATGAATTACAAACATTTTTTCCAGGGTGTAGCTTATTACTCATTTTTCTACTGGTGTCTTTTGAGGGGCATTTTTATTTTGATGAATACAATTTATCACTTTTCCTTACATGATTAGTACTTTCTTGTCCTGAGAAATATATGGTTGCCTCAACATTGTGAAGAAATTCAATTTACATTTAAAGATTTTATTCTGACTTTATATTTATGCCTATAATTTAAATTACTTTTGTGTATATAGAGAAATGTAGTTGATTTATTTTTAATTCAAATACCCATTTTTCTAGCTTTTTCATTATATGAAAATGGGGGGGTACTTCTCTTGTATTTCAGTTGGATAATTTCTACAGACTTGCCATCCAGTTCATTGATCCTTCCTCTTTTGTTTCTAGAGGTACTGTTAAATGTATCAATTGAGCTCTTCATTTGGTTTATTTTTATAGTTTTCATCTCTCTAAGGATATAATCTATTTGCTCATAAATATTAAAAATAATTTCAACTAAATACATCAATATATCTATCACGGTTCTTTAAACTTTTTATATGGAAATTCCAAAACCTAGACCATCTCTGTGTCTGCTTGAATTTATGATTTCCTCTCTTCACCAAGAGTCACATTTTCTTGTTTCTTCATGTCTGATAATCTTTATCATGCATTAGAAATTGGATATAAAAGTACCTAACATATTAAGAAAGTAATATTTAGCCTAGAAAAGGGCACACTCCTGTTTGTATAAGGTTTCTAGTATTGGTCCTGAGTTTACATGTACTTCATCTGGATCTGGACCTCGTTGCAGCTCGGTTTGTTTGTTTCACTGCTGGCTTCAAGTATGAGAGGAAAGAATGATACTTTCTTCATCAAAGGTTGAGATTTGAGCACCAGCAAACTGTGGGAAATCACTGTCTGATTTTAGTCTATGAGCTCTTTGGTTCACTGGAGAATTCTCTTTGATGTCCAGGCTAATTTGGGGGAGTTTTTCTGCACTTAGGAATCTATCTTTCTCAGCTACCCTACAATTTAACCCTTCAAAGTGCCACAACAGTGGCTCTCAGTAAACACCAGGACTGCAGGGGATTCAGCAGTACTCAGAAAAAATTGGGGGCGCCTCTGAAGATCTATCTCAGCTTTCCTGCTCTCCTCCCAACATTTGCAGCTACTACTCAGCATTTGTGATAGCCCACTGCATCTGAAGGGAGTGTTCCTAGCTCTCCAGCCCTGCTCAGCTCCCGTAAGCCACGGACTCGCACGTGGGAAGGAACCTCTGTTGGGGGAATCTCCCCTAACTCTTCTGTTCTGCCTCAGCCTTTGACCAAGGAGAAGTCTTGTAGAAGAAAAGTTGATAGGAGGCGGCAAGGTGGCTCAGGGGCTGAAGCTCCTCAGTATTCTGATACATCAAACCAGCCCACAGATTGCCATTAAATGTTCACCTGATTTCTCCTTATCCCCCTCTCTGCAAGATTTATCCTCTTCTCTACCAGAAATCAACACAGCTGTGGGGGGGTCTTCTCTTTTTGGAAGATCCAATGCTTTCTGAAACTGGGTTCATACAAGTTTTGTTGTAGTTGGTGTTCTTATTGTTTTACACCCTCACTTCTTTGATGGGTTTTTTTAAATGATGATTTTGTAGCTTCTTTAGATTTTTGTTGTTATTAGCGTGAGGGCAATAGTCTCTGGAAACTTTCTACAACCTAATGGAAAGTAAATATTTACTATTGGGCTTATAACTTAATTATTATTTTTAGGCTTTTCTGAGTCACATTTATAAGACAGGCCAGTTGATCTTAAAGAGGATCATAGTATTTCCTGACATAAGCTTATCTGAAAATAGTTCACTATAAATCATTTAATACATTTCTCAGCTACTCATATTTTCTTCTCATTTTCTCTTTTGTACTATTTCCACAAGTAATTTGTATAAATTCCAATAGATAAAACTGCCTATATTGGGAACAGATAATTTTATTTATATGAGTAGTGGGGCCCCATATTCAGTTGCTTTTCTCATGATTTCCAAACTATAATATTTCCAAGAAGCTTTTGGGTTGATAGACATATTGTTAATTACAGGCCATTCCAATTTTTCTGAGCAAAGAGAAAATAATAACAGAAAAGTGCTTCCCAAATCCATAATTTTATTTTTATGGAAGTTTTTTTTCAGCAAAAATGATCTCAGGAATTTGTCAAATCTTAAGGTGAATGAAGATCTTTGGAGAAAGAGTCTTTGTATTTATGGGTACACATAAATAGTTCTTAACAAAACTGTTTATACTAAGAATCTTTTTAAGAAAGAAAAACCTAAGGTGATTTCAAATATCTCCACTGACTGATGTAATGTTCTATCAGGTTGTTCCCTTCTATCATTTATGATTTATTTCTGAAACACTCACCAAAATGTCATTTTTCTTTATGCTTTATTATGACAAGATGGTCCATAAAATGTCAACTAAAAAGGAGATATAAAATCATTCAACATAAAAGATGGAGTAAAACATAAAAACTTGCAATAAAAAACATTCATTTCAAGAAGAATTAATACCTAAAAACAATGAGACTAATTTTGCATCTAAATTTGTATTTTAAAAGTAATGTCCCTTAATATAGTACCTCTTTTGTGTCATGATAAAACTTCAGAAACAGCAAGGAATCATTTGATTCCTTGTATTTTTTTTAACTTCAACATGGATTTTAAAAATACATGCAGTTTTCTGCTTGAGCATATAACAGTACAATGTGACACACTGTGGAAGAAGGGTGCAAACTGCTTTTCAGTTTTCAAAGCAGTGTATCGAAGAGCTGGGGTTCAAAAACCTTCTGCTATATTTTCTTTACAGCACCTTTATTTATAGAATTAAATTATTGGAGTTGTTCATGCCACTATGGGAAAACATAATGTTACAATGATAATAAAATTTATAATTTAGTGAGGGCTTATATATATATTGTGCCAGGTATTCTGCCATAGGCATTAATAAACAACCTCCTTTAGTCTTTATAACAGCCCTGTGAGGTAAGTTTTGGGTGTTCTTCCCCATTTCATGAATGAAAACAGGAAGTCTAAGTGACTTGCCTAAGGTTACACAGCTACTAAATGCCAGAGCCGGGATTAAAATTTAGCATCATTGTTTTTTTCCCCATACTATCAGTATAAGCAAAACCTTAGCCTATGTTGCAAGCATCAGTATAAGAAACAATGCCCGATTCTTCATCCTTTCTATAAAAGCAATAAAGCAGCTATAAACTAACATAATTGATCAATAAGTAGGTGTGATTTGTTTAAAAACTGTTATTTTGCATTAGAAAGGAAAATTGAATCTTAAAGACAGTTTGCTAATTGCTTTTTCCCCGTGCTGGTATTAGGCAAGGTTAACAAGATAAGCATTAAGTATATGAAAATCTATATGTGGTAAATACTATAGGATATTTCATCAACAAGTATTTTTATAGATAAAAAGACATGAAATTATCATTTTCAGTCATCAAATGAACAGTTCTAATCAACAGCTTATTTTAACTGTTGGACCTCAAATTTCAAATACAAATGGAGCTCCCTTTCCTCTCTTCTCTAAATATGAACACTACTTACTGTTGAAGGATGCATTTTACTTCACAAATACTCAAAATTTAAAGGTAACAAAATGTAGCCATCAAAGTGTTAAATAATGATGAAATCTTTGCTTCCTGGATTTTGAACTGGTATTTTTCTCTCTTGGCTTATGCAGATTACAACTCCCAGAAATCATCAGCTTCTCCTTTTCTTTTTAAAATATTTTCTGGGGACTCAGATGATGCAATGTCATCTTTCTTTTCCCAATATCATGGTGATAAATGATAAACTACAGAGCTAAATTCACCAAATTCTGAAAACAATTTCACAGTTCACAGGAGAGTGATAAATGAAACTTTCTAAAAGGTCAGTCAATACCTCAACTGGGCTACAGATAACTCATTATGGGTAAATGCCAGATATAATCATGCTCATGATTCTGTTTTATTTTGTTTTGTTTATTTAATTTAAAGTTCCTAAGCAGGGGGAAAGTGTCATGGGCTGTGACTGACACATGTCTGTAGATAACAGATTGTTTTTCTCTTTAGAGGGACAGATGGTTCAGCTTAAAACCTCCTAGAACTTCTATAGTATTTAAATATGTGAGATAGGGAAAAATAATTCCTCTCTTCATTCCTCAAGACATATGCAAGTGGTTATTTTTTAAAGTTCATTGCTTTCTTAGAAATATTTCAAATAGATGATAGTCCAGGGTTCTTTCTGGAATGCTGAGAAAGGAAACCAACAATTGGAAATACCCAAGTTGGGTGGTGAAACCCAAGGAGACTTAATATGCTTTAAAACCTGCCAGTTCATGTACCGTTATTGGGAAGGCAGGGAAATTGTGCTCCTTTCCACATTTTGAATCAGTGGTCCTCAAGTGTAGAGCAGGAGAAAGCAGATCGGCTGGTGACTTCGTAGAAGTGCAAATGATCAGGCTCCACCAAAGATTTAGTGATCCAGAAACTGTGGGTGGGATGATCTTAGTTTTAACAAGGACCACTGTTCAGTCTAGCTCCATGGTACTCAAATGCTGCCTGAAATCCAGCAATATTGGAATTGCATGGTAGCTTGTTAGATCAGCAGAATTTGCGCTCCACCCCAGGCCTACCGATTCAGAATCTACATCTTATTAGGACCCCCAAGTGATATGCTTGTACATATATATTGGAAAAGCATTATTCTACAAGTTTAACAAAGATGTGGAATGAATATTTCTGCCTGTGCAACAAGGTAATGTCATTCTTTCACACGGAGTCTAGAGGATGCAAAAAAAAAAATCTTCCTCAAGACAATTCTCTGTCAAGCACTATTCACCCAACCATCCATTCATTAAATAAATATTTATTGGATACCTACTAGGTACTATACGCAGCAATAAACACTGATTTCAGGAGTAGCAAATAGAGGAAATGAGCTTACAGTCTGCAAAGTAATCAGCGCTGAAATAAAAATTGAAATCCATTTCTATCCTTGCTGTAAACAGGACTAAGAAATTCTGAGTAAATTGTCATTGAAATAGTCATTATTATAGCTATATTGGTTAAAATCCATTGAGGTATAATATTTGTGCTTTTACATCTATGTTACACAGTATTCTACAAGCTTGATCTTGATGCTATGAGCCAGAATTTTAATTCTAGCACCTAATTTGTGTCCTGGGTAATAAGCCAGAGGGAAAATGCAAGCTAATATTGCATTTCCAGCAGAAGGCGGCCCACCCTTTTGTTGACAACACCGTCGAGGTAGGGAAATTTTATGAAGTCATGCTTCCATGGTGGTTTAACAAAAATTTACCTATGAAATTTCAAATTAAAGATGATCCAAATGAAATATTTGGCATTATATATGTTTGGGGAGGAAAATAAATGTTTATGCAAATGTAGCCCATTACTATATGGGCATGAAAGCAGAAAAGTGGAAGAGGCAGGGATATCTCATTGATGAACTTACCTTTGCCAGTTTCTTTGTGTCCATGATTTTTTGTACTGTTAAATGCAGTATTAAACAAAAGAAAAGCCCACGTGGGCTAGTGAAAAAACAAAAAAATGTGGTGGGGGAGCAATTGCTCTGAAAGTAGAGAAGCCAAGTACTGTAAGATAAGCAACCAACATAGACAGGCCTCAGCTAAGAGTATAGTGTGTGAGAGTTTTTTAAAAAGCTGCATGATATACCTGAGCAAATCAAAGAACCTCTTTGTAATTGTTTTCTCATCTGTACAATGCAGATAATTTCTACCTTTAAGGGTTATTGTTAAAGATTAAATGATATAAAATGTGTCTAAGTATAAAGTAAAAGGCTTAGAACTTTGAAAAATATTTATATAACAGTATCTATTAAACTCACAGCAAAAATTCTGTAAACGATGAATTTGCTACTTACATATGTATGCAATTTGTTTACCTTACAGCAAGAGAGAAAGCACTCGGAGAGGATGATGGGACATCCCGTAAAAGGATTTGGATCAAGCATCTTATGGGATTTGGGATTATACTGATTGATTCTATGGCAAATTTAAGTAAGGCAGGGCTAGTTCTGGGTTATATATTGTCGAAAAGCAAGGACAGTTTGGTGCCTGCTTATATTATTATATTTTTGCTTTTTACAAAAAATTTGGCAAATTATACACAACATAAAATTTATTATTTTAGCCATTTAAAAATGTTTAAGTCTGTTCACACTATTGTGAAATCATCACCACCACCCAACACTAGAATGTTTTTATCGTCCACAACTCAAATTCTGTACCCATTAAACAGTAACTCCCTGTTCACCTCTCACTCCAGCTCCTGGCAACTACCAACTTATTTTCTGCCTCTGTGAATGTGACTACTCTGCATACTTCACATAGATGGAATCATTATTTGTTCTTCGTTACTTATTTCACTTAGTATAATGTTGTCAAGCTTCACCATCTTGTAAGGCATTTAGGGGGTGGGGGAGTGGAAACATATTCCATTCTTGGATATTATGACATTGTTAATAGATGGGTCCTTAATGACATCAGCCATCAAACTCACTGAAAGTAAAAAAAAGTCGTTATCTAACTCACCCCTGGTTTTGTGATACATCAGAGATTTTAATCATATATCCCATCACTCAGTGAACATTGTCAGTATTTGCTGCATACTGAACATTGTGCCAGGTTTTGAGGAGAGACTAATGAGAAATGATTCTTTACCTTTTAAAGCTCACAGTGTGATGGTTTCAAAGAATTTTATTACATTAATTCTATAAATCATGCATCGTGCTGTATTTTCAGAAAGAAGGAGGTTATCTTCAAATCTAGTAATTGCTGACCTGAAATCTTTTTCAAAAGATAAGTTTAATGGCAACAAAACTTAAATTATAATTAAGATACATTTGGTACTTAAAAAGACAATTTCTAATAAAATGAAATCAGCATTTATATTCACTGTCATTATCAAGTTATATCAACCACACTGTTTAACCCAATTTTCCTGTCTACAGTTTCTCTGCCACATCTCCCTAGGCATCATTCTCCATCCTGTGAGAGTAAGTCCCAGCCAGTAGGCATGCCTCCTATATATATATTCAGGCTGTACTGCTGGCTCTTATTTAGGCTACTTTTTTTGTCAGATACCTAAATGCTGTTCTAGCTCACCAATAATTTCCAATTCCTTAACTTCTGCTGGGTGACTAAAGATTCCTAAGATATTTTTTAGCCGAGTATATGCATGATTGCCTCAGATGTCATGGATATTTAGGAAGTTTGGGCTCATTTTCTTCAAAGGTGATCCCAAGAATCTTTTAACCTATTCACCTACTTTTAACAAAATGTTTTACACAACCTCTTCTGCAGATTCTCCAGCTAAACAGTATCATCTTGGGTCCCTGCAGAGACCTGTTTTGGCTGACTGCCACTCATCTCTTACCCTATTGCCACTCTAATTGCACTGGGGCATCACCCAGCTCAGCGGCTTCATGCACACTCTGTATTACGGAAGGAAGAGATATTCCTGTTAAGATGAGTGATGCACATTAAAATTAATGTCAACTTTCTTCCTTTGAACCTCAATCTGCCATGCTATATTCAGCTGGAAGAGTACAGGTAACATTGATCATTGTCAGTTCTATTTTTACACCTGTGATCAAGCTGAGTTCTCATCTAAGAACCTAACATCCTGGAGATAGTAAGATAGTAAGAGGTAATTAATTAGCTGTTTTTCATTCTTCTTCTTAAACCCCTGAGTTCTGACCTCTTATTCCAGCAAACTGTTAAATAGCAGGAAATCTGTCCTTTGGATAACAATTACTTGAACCCATTGTGTGGGCAGGTATCAAGACCTCTCCTTTTATATATGGCCCCTTCTACCACTTTAGAGGCAGTTTAGATCATGGAAAAAGCACAGGGTTGCATTTCAAACCATGGTACTATGGCTCTCCATTTTATTCACTGAGTAGAATTATTAGCTTCTTTAATTTGAGCTTCCTGATTGATGAAACTGAAATAATAATTCTTCTTTATAAAGTTCTAGGAATAAAAATGAAGCAAATATATGTATAATACGAGGCCCATAGGTGTTAATACATTTTAGTAATTAATGATATTTCTTTGCGTTCTTATTCATTCAAAACATACTTATTAAAACACTATTATTTGTCAGTGTTTATGATTATTACACTTTAAGGGTAGGACTATGTCTTTTTATCTCTGTATCACACAGTATCTATTAAAGTATATATTTTTTACTAAATATTTATAAATGTGAATATAGCATTATTAGAGTATCTGTTGTACACTATTTAGAGTATACTTTAAAAATGCCAGATATTTCTAAAGAATTTTTTTTTTAGCTGGAAATATTTAGAAGGTATATACCAGAGTCAAGAGGTGTCTAAACATTCATGGAAGAGTATTTCAATGGCTCACTCTGTTCCTATATGACCTGGCAAATTACATGATGCCAACTTTCAGTGATTCTATTGTTTCAGATTTTCATCTATAAACTTCATTCATTCATTCCACTTACATGTTTTTATTCATTATACTCACACAGTCAGTATTTTTTAAGCATTCCTTAGGTACAATAAAGACTATGTCATGAGATAATTTCAAAGTCCAAATTATTATAAGTTATTTCTTACAATGAATTATCTAAATGCAAAGTATTATTGTTCTTAGAGCACATGCTTTTTTGGTTTTTCCCAAAGTGAATAATAGAAAGGGATTTTACAAGTGCATGCCAGAATAAACTGATGAGCTATTGAAAGAAGAAATTCCATTAAGGATTAAATACATTTTAATATCCTGTGAGGAGATTTGAAAATAAAATGTCCCCAATTAAATATTGGTGTAGGAAAGATCTAGGAGCCCTGATATACTTTCTGAACAGTAACAGTAAAATTACATCATATTTTAAAATAATTTAATCTTTATACATTCCCTGTTGCTTCAACAATAGCTCAGTGAACTCTATTAATGATATTAGACTTGAACCCTCAACACATAGGCATCACACAATATTTTATCATTTTACAGGCCACAGAGAGTCTGAGTGACTACTTCATAGAGAGTTGGGATGTTCTATAATTCCCATTGTACCTTCTCCATGATATTATTGTTGAGACTATTAATTCTTTAGGTTACAGGTATAATGTTAGGTCAACCAATCAACCTTACTATGTCCATGGCTGTTTCCCACAATGTTGAATGCCTACAATGTGCCATGTACTAGGGTAGATATAATGATGAACAAATGAACAATACAGAGTTTTTATATTCAATGATATCATATTAAATATAGATAGATAGCAATTAAATAGGCAATTTCATCATTTTATAAAACATTCTCTATCGGGGTAAATATGAGATATTAAAGGAGCATGGGCTGCTCTTTGCCTAGAGACAGCCACTCACTCTTTCAGCCATTAAAATCTCTTGCCGGGGAACATGCCTCCCTGAATTATTTCAGGGTAGGGCCGGTAGCCACGAGTTGCCTTTTCAATGGTGCCGTGACTCGGATTGAGGCTCTCCCATTGACCTTGCTCTTCCTCCAGGAATTTGAGGTGCATTGGGGGCCCTCTCTCCCCAATCCTCCTCCACAAACTCACCTTCCCTCTCCCCGGTCGCTCGATCTTCCGCCCAACACCGGCCTCTGATTAATTACTCCTCCGGGACTATCAAAGCCTTCTCACGAAGAATAATGAAACCAGCCATGATGACATCACAAATCATCTCAAGATGCCCGCCCTTCCAACTCTACAGCAATCGTCTCACCAACCCCAGAATCTGCGCCCCCTTCCAGCAGGAAGTAGCTAGAGAATGAGATTCTTGCCCAGTTCCCAAGAGACCCTATTAAGAAAAGCAAAAGATGGGAATGAAGGCAAATTCTGGCACTAAGATGTACCACCCCTTAAGATCCAATAACCAACGTTCCCGTAGCAGAACACACCCTATCCCTACTCCTTAAAAATGCGCTTCCTCACCCAGGAGCGGTTGCTCTCCGCCTAGAGACAGCCACTCTCTCTTTCAGCCATTAAAATCTCTAGCATGTGTTTGTGCCTCCCTGAGTTATTTCAGGGTAGGGAGGATTGTGACGAGATACCCTTTCAATATTCATATATGCAAAGCACTGAGAAAGATGACTGGCACATAGCAGTCAATGAATGTTAGTTATGAGTATTTTTCTTTTAGCATGAAATCTTAGTGGGACCTTTCTCAATCCTTCTCAGAAAAGGCCTTTATTTCTCATTTTAATTTTGATAGTTTAGCTACTTTCAGTACATTAAAGATATTCGACTGCCTTTCTTCATAAAGAAAATTCTTAGTTTCATCACAAACTGCAGCACTGGATATAACGAAATATTTTAAAATAAAGTTTGTTTATGAAACAACAACAACAACAACAAAGGAGCATGAAACGTGGAATAGACCCCAATAGTGTGCTATCTGGCATGGTTTTTCAAAGGTGGAGGCACCAAAACTGATCCTGAAGAAGGAAGAGAAGTTAAATTGTGTAGGTTGGTGTTTGGGCCCTGTTTGTAATGTAAGAAGGCATGGAGCAAATAAGACAATTTGGTACTGGCACAAGAACAGACCCATAGACCAGTGGAACAGAATAGAGAGTCCAGATATAAACCCAAGCATATATGGTCATTTAATATACAATAAAGGAGCCATGGATATACAATTGGGAAATTAAAGCTTCTTCAACAACTGGTGTTGGCAAAACTTGACAGCTACATGCAAGAGAATGAAACTGGATTATAGCCTAACCCCATACACACATAAAAAGTAAATTAAAAATGGATCAAAGACCTGAATGTAAGTCATGAAACCATAAAACTCTTAGAAGACAACATAGGCAAAAATCTCTTGACTATGAACACGAGCAAATTTTTCCTGAACACATCTCTTTGGGCAAGGGAAACAAAATAAAAAATGAACAAACAGGACTACATCAAGCTAAAAAGCTTATGTACAGTAAAGGATACCATCAGCAGAACAAAAAGGCATCCTACAGTATGGGAGAATATATTTGTAAATGACATATCTGACAAGGGGTTAACATCCAAAATATACAAAGAACTCACATGTCTCAACACCCAAAAAGCAAATAACCCTATTAAAAAATGGGTGGAGGATATGAACAGACACTTCTCCAAAGAAGAAATTCAGATGGCCAACAGGCATATAAAAAGATGCTCCACATCGTTAATTATCAGGGAAATGCAAATTAAAACCACAATGAGATATCACATCACACCAGTTAGGATGGCCAACATAGAAAAGACTAGGAACTGGCGAGGATGTGGAAAAAAGGGAATCCTCCTACACTGCTGATGGGAATGTAAGCTAGTTCAACCATTGTGGAAAGCAATATGGAGGTTCCTCAAAAAACTAAAAATAGAAATACCATTTGACCTGGGAATTCCACTCCTTGGAATTTACCCAAAGACAACAACTTCTCAGATTCAAAAGACATATGCACCCCTATGTTTATCACAGCACTATTTACAATAGCCAAGATATGGAAACAACCTAAGTGTCCATCAGTAGATGAATGGATAAAGAAGAGGTTTTACCTATACACAATGAAATACTATTCAGCCATAAGAAAAAAAAACAAATCCTACCATTTGCAACAACATGGATGGAGCTGGAGGATATTATGCTCAGTGAAATAAGCCAGGCAGAGAAAGACAAGTGCCAAATGATTTCCCTCATTTGTGGAGTATAACAACGAAGCAAAACTGAAGGAACAAAATAGCAGACTCACAGACTCCAAGAAGGGACTAGTAGTTACCCAAGGGGAGGAGTGTGGGTGGGTGGGTGGGGAGGAAGGGACAAGGGAATTGTGGGGTATTATGATTGGTTCACATGGTATGTGTGGGGTCACAGGGAAGACAGTGTAGCTCAGAAAAGTCAAATAGGGACTCTGTGGCATCTTCCTACAGTGATGGACAGTGACTGCAATGGGGTATGGGAGGGGAGTTGATTATAAGGGTGAATGTAGTAATCACATTTTTTTCTTGTGAAACCTTCAGAAGAGTGTATATCAATGATACCTTAATAAAAAAAAAAAGAAGGCATGGAGCAGGCTACTCAATTCTTCAGAATAGTAAACAGAGCTACTTTTAGAAAACCCTGTAAAACCAAAATAAGGGGAACATGATGATAGTATCTAACTAGAAGGACAATCCAGGAAGTCTAGCAGATCCTTGCTGTATTGGCTGCGATTTGTGAAATAGAAGGAACTTCTTGCAATAAGTTTCTGAATTATTCAAACAAGATTATTCACTCACCAGAAGCTAGATAGTGTTACTGATTTTTGAGATCTGGTCATGTTTATATTAGTCAGGGTGCCAGCAGGAAACAGATGGCACTTTCAAATTAGGATTCCTCAAGGGAGTTTAATAAAGGGACTGTTTACAAGGATGTGGCCAGGTCAACATCAGGGCTGTTTACACCCCTGAAGGGGTGAGAGGACAGAGAAATTATTGAAATTCTTAAAGAGAATTGTGTGGAGATGGCCACCTGGAGAGGATATTTGACCTTTAAAGTTTGTAGCCAGGCCAAGGAGAAATCACAGAGCTGGGAGAATAAATATCTGAACACCCTCTCTCTTTTTCCAGTTATCAACCCAATGGAAGAGAACAAGGGAAAGGATCCTTTGGGTCAGCCTGGGGGAGGTCAGCCTTTGGGAGGTAGAAAGCAGGCTGATCAGGAAAGATGATCTAGAGGGCAAAAGAAAGATATCCAGCACAGTGTAGTTCATGACTCAAAAAGAGTACCAAGCCACATGGACCCACTTATATTTCAACCTTTCAAAAAGCACTGCTTATGAAATTTTTTCCAAAAATGTCTTATGAAGAAATTGCAATTACTAAAGAGTTCTGTGTGTGTGGTGGGCTGGAAGGGGGAAGGGCATGGTATTCCACCTTTCTAATTCTCCTGAGTCTATACTGCAGGTATTTTATCTGACCTATTCTTTGCCTTCAGGGATATCATTGGATGAGCTGAGTAAATTTTAGTCTCCTGTTCCGTGGGATTATCATGTGAGAGCGAAAATGCCATAGACTTCACAAACAATAAAATTAACCATCAGGAAGTATTTTATAGCCCTGTAAAACTGATCTGGCACAGCTAGTATTACTGCTAGATATTATATATTCACGATCTGTGTTTGAAGACTAAAGCCAGATAGTTTTAAATGGAGACATTCAGTGGTTGAAGAATGATAGATGCCAAGGAAAATCCTAGGACTAGAGCCAGGAACAATTTTCTACTGACTAACTCTGAGCTCCTAAATTTGATCTTCATATATTATTTCTTAGTCCAGTTTCAAGACACATATTGCCAGTTCCACATTAGATGGCCAATGATAGATTTCAACAAAAAGGTCACATGCTCTCTCTTTGGTTCTAGGAAATAGCAACCCTATAAACAGACTTTGAAGGTATATTCTGGCCATTGTGTGAGAAGATGGACACCATTTCCCATTGTTCACACTGGGGATTTAGTTCCTGTCCAGACCAAAGTCAATTTCAGTGTATTGTCCTTGCATATAATAAATACAAAATAAATGTAATTTATTATTATTATATAGCAGGTTTTTAATTTGCCTTTCTTTATACACATCCTTTTTATGATTTTTTTTTACATCTTTACCATGTCCTGTCTTATTCCTAACATTATGAAATACATAAAGTTTATCCTTTTAAAGCAGAGCTGTTCTCTTTATTTTGATGATGAGCCTTTATATCATTCAGGAGATTTAGATAAAGTCAGGCCATATTTGGCTGCTACCTCCCACTAGAACACTTCCAGTTTTTTATTTTATTTGAGTTTGGTTTATTGCAAACTTTTCGAAAATACTCAATGAATGAATAATTGAAAGCACTTGAGGATGGAAAAATTAGGATGAAATTTTGAAACAGTTATTTGCTATTATGTGTTTTTTATAATTTTATTTTTTAGCTCTTTGTAGGAATACTTCTACTGCCACAGTGAAAACATAAAGCACAGATATGGTTTTATAGTTCATTTCCTCTTGTCTAATATTTCCATCCGATATATTAACTTCCAGGTTGTGAATTTTCTTGGTAGTATTAATGAAAGTCTTCTGCTGGGTCCACCTGCAGATCTGAAGTGCCAAAGCTCACTCAGATGATTATGACTATGTGAACACCTCCATTATATTATTCTGGAGTGAATAACTTCACCTTTGGGAAATGTATTTCTGGGTGGTGGTGGTAGTGGTTGTTGCTGGGTGGGTGTGTGTGTTTCACAGATTTCCTGGTGAGACAGGGTAGGGGAAGGAATAGATTCTAGTGTAAGACCAAACCCCAGGGGTGGATGCTCAGAATGATGGAAAGAATGATAGGAATTAGCCATTTGACTACAAGGAAAATATTTAGAAAAGCACCCAGAACATAGTATGTAATAGTATCACAATAATAATTGTAATGATCGACAGCACCCTTAGTTGTAGTATAAGAGTGTAAAGAAAGAATGTATTAGGCATAGGAGAAAAGAAGGCAGGAAAGCAGGTAAGAGTACAGGCGGGTAATCATAAGATAACCTATAAATATTTTCATCCATGTTATATTTTTCCTGTAGAACTTGGCAAACTATTTTTTTCTGATTATACCATTTTTTTACTGAAGTATAGTTGATATACAATATTATACTTGTTTCAAGTATACAACAAAGCGATTTAACAGTTATATATTTTATTAAATATCACTCCAAGTAGTGTAGTTACTATCTGTCAATATAGAATGTTACAGAACTACTGACTATATTTTCTATGTTGTACTTTCATCCCAGTGACTAATTTACATTATGATTGAGATTTTGTGTCTCTTTATCCCCTTCACCTCTTTCACCCACCCACCCCAATTCCTCCCCCATGGTAAGCACCAGCCCATTCTCAGTGTCTATGAGTCTACTGCTGTTTTGTTCATTTTGTTTTATTTGTTTGTTTTAAATAAAATATTCTACATATAAGTGAAATCATATGATATTTGTCTTTCTCTGCTGGTTTATTTCACTTAGCACGATACCCTGTAGGTACATTCATGTTGTCACAAATGGCATGATTTCTTTCTTTTTTATGGCTGAATAATATTCCATTGTATATATATATGTGTACCACTGCTTCTTTATCCATTCATCTATTGATGGACACTTTGGTTGTTTCCGTACTTGGCTACTGTAAATAATGACCTTTGCAAACTACTGTTAGTATTGGGTGCCCTCCCATTGTCAGCCTCTGCTTTTGTCTGCACTGACCTGGAAGTAGTAGCATTTTGTCACATCCCTAAAAAACAGAAACATAAAGGAGACTGCAACAGTCATGATTTTCCTTTATCAGCATCATCTTTGGAGGTAAGCTTCAAATCCCTCTACAGCTAACTACCTACAGAGTAGAAAAAAGGTTTATTATGAAGGTTACCTAAGAGACTCATATGTTATATTTTGACCCCTTCCTAAAAATACAGATTAGGTATATTTGTTTACTTGGTAATTTTCTCTTTTGCCCTCAGCCACAATGGCCTCTCTCTCCTTGCCAACTTCTTTCTTATACAACCAATAAACCTTCTCTTCAAGCAAATCTGCTCTGTCCCCCAGTGACATACCCTGTTCAGCAAAACATTCACCCTCTTGAAAAGGTAGCTCAGTGACCATCCATCATTACTTGAGGGAACCCCTTCAGGGACTCTCGTCTCACTGAAAGCCATTTAACAGATTATTTGTTCCCTAAAAGCAGGTTGCTTTATGGGGAGACAAGAGAAGGGAACTCCATTACTAAGAGAAGAAGACTCAGTTTCAGATTTTATACAAACATGACAATATATTAAAGGGAAATGTAATATTTAAAAAATTCCAGATGTTTTCTTAGTTATATTGATTTCCCTTGATCACAGATTTAAATTAGGCTGCAGCAATGCATTTGGTACATGGGTTAACTTGAAAAGTAGGAAGGGAAACCTAGTCTTCCAAGCTATACCTCTTGATACAACTGTCATACTAATTCAGGCTGACCATTTGTTTTTCTGTTTTTCTTCTTAAATGAAATATACCATGAAAATAGAACAATCACTCCTTCCTAATTCTTTTTTTAAAAAAGGATGTACATTCTAGAGAAAATACTGTTACTCTTTTTCATTCAGCTTTTAATCTGCAAATTTATCTTAGGTGTCTTGTCAAAAGCCCAGTTTACCCAGCACTAAATATATGAATTAGCATTTTTGTTCACTGAAAGCAAAGGAAAAGAAAATGAGAATGAAAAAGGAGATAGGAGCCAGAAACTTTCGTGCAAGTACTGGGCTAAATATGATATATCAATAAAAACGCTTATATATATATGTGTGTGTGTATTTCAAAGAAGGACACAGAGTTAAAAAAGAATACAAAAGGAAATAAAGGATCATCTAGATTAAGTAGCTTGCCCAAGACCACATACTGGAGAATGGTAGAGATTCAGTTCAAATCTAGGGTGTAAGGATAACTCTCAAGAGTTAACAGGAGGTAAGTTAACTGGTTAATTATATCAGTCTAATGACGCCTGCAAATCAGAGATAAGAGAATGTAAAAGTCCATAGTTCATGAGGGATGAAGAAGTAGGAGACAATTTCCTGGAAGGAGAGGACTTGAAAGGATCCTTAAAAGATGACTATACTTTGAGCCAGTGGATGGAAGAATGGGGTAACTGACAAAGAATACTCTGATGACAAGATGCTGGGTAAACCATGGAAACACCCATCTGATTAAAGCACTTGAGCAATTCTGCCAGTGATCTCCGAGGATGAAGACTATCAGCATCATTTGCCAATGGGGTTAGTATTGCTCAACCATAATTAAGCCTAGCAGATGCTAAGAAACATTATTGAAAAAAGTTAACCTTCTAGTTTATAAGAAGACTTATGAAGAAGAGTCTCAGGACCCCCTTTAAAACTAACAGGATTAATTACATGAAATGAAGTGTAATTATTCTCCATTCACATCTTTTTAAATGTATTCTGTTTAATGTACATTTTGTTTGTCACAGTGTTAAATAAAACCCAGCTTTAAAACACTTAGTTTGGTTTTTGGCTAAGCATAGCCTGGTAGTAAATTAAAAATACATAAGCACACACACCCCTTTACCAGCAACAGGATTTGTCATGATTTACCAACACCATTCTCCACCTTCTCCCTCTCTCCTTCAACAAAAAGCAATTCTCTTAAAAGGTAGAAGCCTGTTGTAATTGCTTTCTCAGGAAGCTGAAATTAGTATACGAACCTTTCCCTATTTATTTGCTCTTTGAAATTTCTTACACAATCAAGGAAAATTGAAACTTCACACTCTGGAGCCTGATAGGGTGTTGCTGTGAATGCTGAACATTTTGAGAAGTTCCTGGGCTAAGTTCTGTAGCCTCTTTATATATATCCCAGCTAAGGGTATATAGTGAAAAAAACTTTTTCATAGCAATCTTTTACATTAAGTAATGCTCGAAGCCCTTTTCTGTGCAATACTCTGTCCCAAATACTATTTCCACAGAGCTCCCAGAAGGAGGGAGTCAAGATAAGCATTTTCAATGTCTCTTACCCTTGAAAAGAGCTTTTCTCATGAAGACTCCTAGAATCTCAGGGAGGCTGAGAAGGCTTTATTTTTTTAAATGCATAGTTTAGAACTCTATTTTTAATAAAGGTTGGTAATTTATTCTTAACTTTGGAAGTGAAATAGAGATGGGTTTGACTCAATAATGACAATGAACTTACGGTTCCAAGAGGACAGTCCCATATTAATTGTAAATTAGCAGCTAAGGGGGCCACTACACAATCCTTCTGTTTTCTGGGAATGTAAGATTAGGAGAGCATATAATCAAGGATGAATATTCAAATGGGAAGTAGAATTACTTCATTAATTACTTTATTAGTCTGGAATAGTCCTAATTTACTAAGCAAAGGGCTTCTGAATGTTGGAGAAGGTGGCTTAATCCTGAACTTGAAATGAAACTTCCTCCTTTATTCTCCTCTTGAATTTAAAACAGTTGTATCCAGAGAAGATTCAGTTTTACAACACTACATTTTGAATAATGAGCCTCACTGAGCATTATTATTCTGTACTGTCACTTGCCTAATCTTGAATTTTTAAATCCATTTTTAGACAGCTGTGTATGTATGTGTATTTCCTTCATAAAGGATTTATAACAGATATAGGGTTTTTTAATTTGTTTATTCCTATGATTTATGCACACAAACACACACTTTCTATTTATATATGTATATATATGTACGTATATATGTTTGCAAATAGATGACACCTTAAATCACTATAGACTTCTTGAATCACAACTCTTTCCCCAAAACTATCAATGTTGAATTCCTTTCAGTGTTTCATGCTAGAGCAGAAAAGTCTGAGAGCTTTATTTTTCCGTATATATACATGTTACATATATATATATAATACATAACTTTATTTTCTTCCTTGATATCTAAAGGCTACATTTTCTTTATTCTTAAATTTAAAATAGGATTAAAATAGAATATATAGGTCTGAATTTTTTTTAACTTTGTGAACTTTTTTGATCTGCATATTCAAGTCTTCCTCTCAGGAAAATTTTTAGTATGCTCAATGATCTCATTGAACATTTCTTCTCCTCTGTGCATTCTTTCCAACACTTTAGTCCCACCACCCAAATCAAGTAATCTTCACATATAGAACTGGGACTCCTGTATCTACTAATGTTTTTCAACTACTATATCACTTTGTTCTTATTTTCTGAGTTCTCAGTGAATATCTAAATTTTGTCTTCTATATTTCTTTGATTTCCTCTATCTTCATGTATAATTTAGCAATTGTGTTTTCATCAAATATTTTAACATATTTTTCTAATTTAGGTTTCCCCCACTTCATAGCCGCTTGCATTTGATTTCACAGATAAGACATTTTTTATAATCTTCTCTTGTTTTTACACTAAACAAAATATTTTTCAAATATGAAGTATTCCTCTGAGTCCCCAGGATTTTTTTTTTGTGGGCTGTAATATGTATTTTGCATAGGTTACCTGCTTTTCTTCAGTAGTAGAATCTGACCAGAAGTTCCATTCAATAACATATATTTTACATGTTTCTGTAAAATACATATTTTGTATTTAACATGAACAGTAGCTATTGGAGCCCACCAGCAACAGGGTTTCTGCTTATCTCAACATCTGCTTTGAGACAAACAACTGCTCTCCCTCCCTTCATCAGTCCCTTCCTACTTTCCTTCTCTTGCTTCCTTCCTTCTTTCTCTTGTTTCCCTTCCTCTCCCTTCCTTTCCCTCCCCTCCCTTTCCTTCTTTCATTCACTCATTCATTCAATACAGTACTCCTAGTAGGGCCCAGACATGTGCAATGGACATACAATGGAGAGCCAAGTAGGTTGCCTTGTTTGGCTACCTGATCCCCCAAAAAAGAGAAGAAATAGAGAGAATAAATCCAGTGTATCAAAACATCTCAGAGGAATAATAATACCATTATTATTAACACTGAAAGTTCTCTCCCTGCCAGGCTGTGCTATTCTTTAAAAAGGCGAAGTGGAGGGAACAAGAGGTCAGCCACCCTGTCTTCTCATATAATTAGGTACAGTTTTACTTCTTGCCAATATTCTCACTGCTTTGGTGGCTTTTTTATCATTGTTTTCTAAAGCTTGATGTTTGACAAGGTCTTCCCTGAAATCAATACATATTAAGAGATAGAAGTCAGGAGGCAACTGTAGAAAGGAATTATAATTAATCAATATATATTAATATATAATATATATTGATTAATTAATACAATGAATTATGGTATTGTGTCTTCAGAACACCAGGTGGAAGAGACTTTATCTTGTCTCTGATGGAGTGAAAAAACTACATTTTTAAAGGACTTAAGCCAACTACTACCACAAACTTATGTACTGATTCTAAAACTTCAGATTCAAATTTGACAATTATTTTCTGACTGCTTATTATATGCCAGGTACTGTGCTTAAATGCTTTCATATTACTGATTTTCTTAACTGTTACCAAAATTCTATAAAATAACGCCAAATCTCTCCTTATTACAGGTGAGGAAACTAAGACTCAGAAAAGGTAAGGGATTTGACCAACTTCACAGGAACAGACCTAGAATTTGAGTGCAGTTTCTAATGAAAATCTCTTAAAAGTCCAATTCAAAAGAAGCAACAAGAATATTAAACATATACAGCTTTGAGGGATAGTGTATGTACATTCTACAGAATGCTTTCATGAACTGATTTGATATTCCAAACAATCATTATCTTTGGCATCCTCCATATTTTAGCAATAATTTATAGGATGTTTTTAAACATACCAGCTTATTTAAGCATCAAAACTACTAATTAAGAAATGCAGGGCAAAGGCAATTAATCTGACGGTACAGACAAAGAAGTTAAATTGAGAAAACTGAAGTGTCTGGCACTGTTTCCTCAGATAGGTCAGGTCTCTCTTGCATGTATCACACCGTATTTTATTAACTGCTCCAAGTTGTCTCATTACCTACAAGCAGTTATGCCTAATGCAGTTAACTTTGCATTGTTACCAGAGTTCAAAAACTTTTATAATATATCGAGTGATACAATATATGGGGAAAAGGAAAAAGCCAGCATGGAAATGTGCTGAGTGACTCTCTCTGGGATAACCAGTAATGTAGAAATAAAATCATTGTGGTTTGGATGGACTGAGAAAGGAAAAGTCAGCGTTTTGTGTTAGAGTGAGGTTTTCCCTATTCAGAAAGAATCTCAGTGGGATGTAAATTTCTAAATGAGGATCCAGACAGTGTAATAGACAACATTTGATTTTAGTCATGAACTTCCTCCCAATATGATTTTAGTCACGAGGAATGAAGCAAGCGAGAGAAAATGTAAATTGGGACCACATATCCTGTTGTTTCAAGGAATAAGGAGAAGAAATGGTGGGCTCTAAATATGTCTCATAGTTAGCTTTCTAGTGCATAGAGAACCGACCTGGAGTCTGAAAACAACAACACTGGCTGGAACTAAGCAATCATAGAACATAGAATCTTGGAGTTGGAAGGGCCTTCAACATTCAAACATTCTACCCTCTAATCTCCCTAAGATACGACAATCCAACTTCCGCTTGAGTCTCTCTAGTGAGAAGGAACCCTCAATAAGTTTATCATAGCGTTGGAGAGTATTCATTCTTAGAAATTCCTCTGTTCATAAATTGCATCCATGGTTCTCAGCTACCTCTCAAGAGACTCATTGCTAAGTATAACTTATGAAGTGGTGTATTATTTGTTCTTACTCATTAAGAACTTCAAATATTTAGTGATAGTTATATCATCCTAGGTCTTTCCTTCTTCATGCTAAACATCTGTTATTCTATCAACTTTTTCTCATGATACAAGGTTCTGATTCTTCTACGTCTAAGTCCTTTGCCTTTTTTTACCTTTAAATTTGTTCACACTCTGTTTAAAGTCCTACTTGTGTGTTCTAATCAGGATAGGAACATGGGATCATCATTAAACAAACCCAATGGGCAGAAGAAGGATTTTCAGGTAGTTGCTAAGTCTATGATCTCTAATGTATAGGACTCATTTACTCAATGAACTTATTTGTAAATCACAAAGATTGCTCCAATTATAGTCTATAATAATTTATTTAAATAGCCATTTTCTGTTTTAGTATTTCATCCAGAAAATAGAAATTCTTTGTATTTCATTCCGTTCTTTCTTTTTCACCCACTTTGTACTCATATTTATATCCTCTCTGAAAAGATAACACACATAATTATTCTGAGATAATAACTGGGCAAAGCACCCTCCAGCCCCAAGAGGAACCTATTGGTTTGCTTTTCACATTTGTGCTTTGTCTCATTTTCTCTCTGTTTCTTCTTTCAGTGTCATTCACCATCATTTCTTAATGCTCTTATATTGAGGAATGGAATAAATCATTCATTCAGCCAAGAAATACTATTGATTGTCTACTATGTATAAGGCATGCACTAGGCATTGGAAATCAGTGAAGACATCTGATGAGGGGCTTCAGGTCAAGCTCTGAATGTTTAATTACTACATCAACTAAAATAGTGTTTATTGTACATTTAGTATTTGTCAACAACATTTTCATGCTTTATTCACCATCATAAGACTTCATGAATTAAATATCACCATTTAATTTAAGAGATGAAGAATCTGATGCTTAATGTAGTTAGAAACTTGTCTCTTTTTTACAGTTAGTAAGTGAATGGTTTATAAACAAAATCTAAGATGATCCAATGCCAAAACCCACTATCTCCCAACCAGGATATTGTAAATACGTTGCATTATTGGGGATATCATTTCAGCAGTCATCATTCCACCTCCTCCTTAGTTTGGTCAGTTTTAAACTTTCTTCAAACACTTGAGTATGTTTAAGGCAAATCATACCTTACTTCAGAGAATGTAATTCTGGCCAGAGGTGGCCATCTAGTGCACTGCCCATTTAACCAGCCAAAGACAGGGATATTTGTCACTGTTCCAGGTAGTCAGGCACCTCTGATTTGAAGTTGTTTAGAACAGATTTTGAATTTCATTGAACAAATAACACACCACTTCATAAAGCATTAATGATTGTCACAGGCACTCACAAGCACAATTGAGTGGAATACAACAGCAGTTTAAAAGACTCCATAAAAAACAGAAACAAAAGCCACTATGTTCCATCTCTAAAGCTAATATACTGGAGGAATTGATTTGGTAGCAATTGCCTTACCTGCTGAAGTATGAGATCGTTGTGTACAAACAATGCAATGCAGTGTATACTTTTCTTTTTAGATTGGATCCTCTAAATGCAAGGTAATTGCAAAAATTGTTCAAACAGAAGGAAATGAACGAAGGAACACCAAAGAAACTAGCAGCCTCAGAAGGAAGCTGTGAGGGCTCAGCTCCAGGGAGTCACTTAGAAAGCAACTATTGAGGAAATAATTAACTTCCCTTGGAAGAACAGAAAAGCTTCACTATCTAGCACTAGAAACTACTCCTGAGTTGCACCGTAGGAGAGCTCAGGTGTCTATCAGATTAGCCATTTACATAAACATGAGCATTACAGGATATGCCTTTGTATCTAAGTTCCTACTCAGGGATTTTGTTTTGCCTTATTTTTTATAGTACAAGTGCTAAAAGATACATTTTCAAAAGAGGGAATAATCATAGCTATAAAATGAACACATGTCAAAGCCTATATTTAACTCATTAATTAAGGAGAGAACTAGGAAGATGTTACCTTAGAGTTTCAAAGGAAAATCTAAGGGAAGATGACTATTACCCCATCAGCAATCAGAAACAAATGTGCTTCACAGATACAGAACTGGCACAACTGGTCAATGTCCACAGGGCAATAACCAACTGAATCTCCACTGGATGCAATTTACAGTGTTAGGGGCCAGAATCTTCCCATAATCATCTATTTTCTACAACTTATAGATCCTTGAAATAGCTCAAAACAATGAAAAGCAGAGATAAGTTGGAGAGGAGTTACTTGACAGACCACTCAATAACTTTTTTCATCCATTTCAAAGTCTTTCATAGTTTTCCCCCACATTAGAATCTTGTTTTAAATGAAGTTTACAGCTTTATGGAAATGCCCTAATGTATATGTGAGATATTTTTAAAACTTATTTAATATAAGTTTTGCATCTTCAGAAACATTTCAATTTCTTAGTGAGAAAAGGTTAATGGATCAGGTATTTCCTAGGTTACAAGAACAGATACATCTGAACATAGATTCATGTGTTTAACACATATACCTATGGAGAACAGGCCATAAATAAAGCGCTTTAAAGCAGAAACAGAATTAACCTGGGCTAAATAATTTCCTTTAATATTATTTTTCAGTCTGTCACAGTAGATGCTAGATAAAGAAGGAACACATATTGAATTTAGTCTCTAATATTTCAAAGGGTCCCCTGTTGTGGTTGATTCCCAAAAACTAGTATGAAGGCTATTTCCATATTGTTCAATACTCCAAAAAGGCAAGATCCACCCTCTCCCCAAATCCTTGGTACTCCTTGAGCCAAGGATTCATCTTAAATACTTGTCTTTTGCCAAAGAGGCTTCTAACAGCATGCAAATTGCTAAAGAGAAAAAAACATCACACCTTAGTAAGAAAAAAGCCTCAGGAAGCTTGCCAACAGCATTAAGTGGCTGATAGAACATGATATATCTTCTGTCCTCTATTAAAAAGTTAAGGACACCTAACCTTGAGCCCTGTCTTAACCTATTTTGGCAGTGTTCCAGAGTCCCAGGACTGTCCATTTACTCTGGATCATGTTTTTCCCATTATATTTAATTAGCATGTTTATGTACATTTACATAAACAAATTCCTATTAGGGAAGGAGATAGGAGACATACAGAATGAGAGTATATATTCATTCAGATTTTAAAAATGCAGACAATTTCTCCAAAGAAAGATAAATGTCAGTGCATCTTAGATATGCAATAATTCATTCATTCAATAAATATTTACAGAGCAACTACTGGTAGGTGCAGATAAGTTCCTGTTCTCAAGGTTCCTATGGTCAACTGGAAGAGACTGTCTTTGTAACTGTCTGGAATTACTCAATATTTCAAAATATAGGTTTTAGTGTTATTTAGGTAAGGAGAGACCAATAGATCAGGAGATGACCTCCACAGAAAAGAGTTTGTTACACTCACAGATCCCAGGAGAATGAGAATGCCACACTCAGGAGAGGCAGGGGGCAGAGGCACACAGGGAGACACTGGGATGGGTCGGGAGGCAGAGGAAGGTGGGGAGATGAGGGCGGGAGCCTTCACAGTGGTTCCCACGGGAAGGAATGGGTGAGGTCAAGTAAGCACGCTTAGGATTGGCCAGTTAAAATAATTGCAGTGGTTTGCAGGTCACAGGGGATGTCCCTAGATGTCTGGTAACTGGCCCTGGGTGATTAGAGCAGGTGGATAGTGGCCCTTTATGGAGAGCGCCCCATAAAAGCTGTAGCTGAGGGTGGGGCTCTGGATTACTGGTGTGCATTTGAAAAGGGTGCTCTTGGGAAAATTGTTCATTATCTCTAGGAATTGGCTAACCCAGGGAGGGGCAGTCCTTCTAGGATTAGTAAGGCCCCAATATCAAAGTATCAAATTATAGAAAATTTTAAAAAATGGCTAATACATTTATACCTAATATTTTTCTTTGTGCTCAATACCAAAAGTTGTTAGCACTATAGGCAGAGAGCTGGTGATGATTCACATGATGAAGAAGGGTGAAAATGAGTGGTGATACCATCACAAATGAAACTGAAAAAAAAATTTTGAGAAACCTTTGTAATCCTTGCCAGCTTCGTATAACATGAATAAGACGGACATATTGAGCAAGCTGTGATTCCAGAGACAAATTAGGAATAATGACAGCAACTATTCAGGGTTTGCTCATCACAAGCCAGGCACTATGTTTAGTTCTTTGCACGCATTTATTTACTTTGTTCTTTCCAGCAACTGTAAGAGCTTTAGGAAAATGAGGCTTAGACAGTGTAAGCAATTTTCCCAAGTTTACACAGCAAGTAAGTAGTGGAGCTTGGAATTATGCTGAAATCTGATGATCTCTAAAGTTGGAGCTGTTAATAATCACACACACAGATATACACTTATTTCTACTTGCATGTATGTGTGTGTCTATCCACACACATTTTATTTGAGGGAAGAGGAAGGACTTTTAAACACATCATTCGAATTACATACAGTAAGACTACTTTTCTAGAATGATTTAGATAATGTAGCATGAGAATTAGACTATAAAAATATTAAAGAGATAACTATAAATTTCTTTCTTTCAGGAATGATAATTGAAAATCTTAAACCTTATATTCTTTATTACAGTGAATCTTTTTTAAGGAATCTAATGTTATCTTTGACGATTAAATATCTAGGAAGGCCTAGTGCCATCATTGTTAATGTGAGTTGGAACTGGATTCTCCTAAAATAATAGGTATGAACTTAAATGAACTGACTTTCCTACTCATGGTGCAAACTGTACTGGTTGTTGTGGCTGTGATTTTCTCACTTCTTATTCCTAAAAGTGTTGTGACAGGAAAAAGAAAAAGTGATATATAGATATATGATATATAATATTTAATTGCAATATATATAATTTGATGTATACATAAAATATTTAATGACATATTATATAATGTGATGCATATATCAAGCAATATATACTATATGTAACACCTACTCCATATATGTCACTTGATTTATATATAAAAGGGCTTGATACAGATTAGTTCTTAAATATCATCTATTTATCATTAGCTGAAAACTGAAAGGAAGCAAAAGGGACATTGCCTCTGAGATCAAAGAAAACTGGGAAAAAGGGAGTTTAATATGTAATTGTCCCAAGATCATACACTGTAATGGATAGAGCCCTGACTCTGGGCTCAGCCTGATTTGGGTTTGAATTCAGGCTACAGCTTCTTGGCTCTATGAACCTGTTCCTACTCTGTGAAATGGTGGAAATTCCGATCTCATGGGATAGCTGTGAGAGTTATATAAAATGATGAATGTAAGCTCCCAGGATAATGTTTGGTCCATATTAATCACACAGTCAATCAACCTTAGCCATTATCGACCTTAGTGATAACTGCCGCCAGAGGATGATGTGGTCTCTCGAAATTAAACATCAAATTTGCCATTAGTGTCCTTTCTTGCCCAATTCTCCATTGAATTTCGGCATCTCTGATGGAACCAGCACCCTTAGGAAAGGATCCCCTCACATACAAGTGTCTAGGACCATACTGGGACCTTCTCACCCCATTAATTTCAAGGGTAAAGTGAGTTGTAGCTGACAAGAAGCAGAATAAAGCGCAACCTTCAAGCCTCGGGCCCGACAGGCCCCACATTTCTGAGACAGAAGGGTACTGTGGCAGAATGCAGCAAGCTGGGGCTTAATTAGCCCAGGTAGAAAATGAGAGGCTAATTGGCTTGCTCCTGCCAACCCAAGGGACTTGCATTCTCCACTCTTATCAGATGGTCCCTTGGCTCCAATTTCTTTGGAGGAAGAATCTCGCTGCTGATAACTTCCTTACACTGGGAAGGTTACTGCCCAGAATCCCAGAGTTTGGTGCAGAGATGGCTCAGTTCCCAGTTGTAAAGTAAGCAAAGTCCTTTAATTATCTGAATGTCAGCTGTTCAGCTTCCATCCTTCTCATGGACACCCCAATGCATTCTTTACCCTCCATGCTGTTGTCCTGGAAACCTCTTGAATAATTACCAACAAATTGGATATCACTTTATATTAATGAACATAGTTTCCCATAGTCTGACAACACTTTATGAAAATTCAAGATGTAAGAGCAAAATCTAGGACAAGATATAGTGATTCCTAGGGTCATGGCTTTTCTAATCACTTGGCTTTACTAGCCATAAAAAAAATACATAGTGAACTTCATGTACCTACCCTGTTCTCCCCACAATATCCTTTTAAATACCTGCTTATATACTTCCCGGAAAGAGTATCCTTATACAATAAGTTCCCCTACTCTCAGGCCATTCCTGATATAACCAGGAAGAGTATACTATATGAGGAGTACATATTATATTACTGTACATTTCTCTTTCACATTTCCATGTGCTTGACACCCTCCCTGGTGAGTCCAAGACCTCCAGCTACCTCAGAGAAGGGCCAAGTTGATAGGGAATTAAACTGTTACTGTAATATTCACAATAATAAAAGGAGAAGTAGTTAATATTTTGCTTTAATATTAAGACAGGAAGACAGGTAGAGTTCTGAGCCAGCTGTTTCTTAGGAACAGTGTTTCTAAATACATACCATAGTCATCCTAAAAAACAAGATGCTCTCCACAGGCAACTGAAGATACAAAAGACATCCTTGGTGATGACCACGAGGGATGGCTTCTGAGTAACACATGTAGGACCCCTTGCAATTGGGAGTCAAATGAAATAACTGAAAATTCATAACTTGAGGACATTTCAACATTCTCAAGAGCTGAAAGCATCAGCTAAGGAGTCATATCATTTGCTCATATACATTATTTGTATATTATTTGTTCAAGGAGTTGGGGGAAGGGAAACGCTACACATTGTTGATGATTGTGCTGCATGATTCTGGCCAGTGTTTAATCTGAATCAGGATGGTAAGTACATACATTATATAAATGATAAAACAAATACATGTATATTTCCCACAATAGGATGTGCAGGAAAGAAGAACATAACAGAGGAATGGAAGCTGAGGAAATAGCTGGATAGTGTGCCTAACACATGGTACACGTTCACTACTTCTTCGTACACACACTCACACATACATGTAAATGCAAGCCGAATGATCATACACCTAAGGCAGGCACAGGAAGAGCAGTCTGCTCACTTTCCAATGTTCCTGAGGCCAACTTTTTGTAATTTCATTCCTTACAACTTCCCTACATCCTTAGTTTTGTTCAGCTTCCGTTCCTCCTAATCAAGTCATGCCTGAGTAAGCACTTGTCTCTCCTAAGCCTCAGTTTTTCCTGTTTGGAAACTGACAGTCTTTCATTTTACAAGGAGAACAGAAGTTGACCCAGAGTGCTTAACTCACTTTGTCACATTTACTGAATTATGTGGTTTTACGAATCCAGAGTCTGTGTTCGCATCACCTTCCCAAACTATCTTCTCCAAATCTTCCCAAGCATTTCAGCCTTAGTGATGGTGAGGTGACTCGCCCAATGCCACACACCAGCATGCTGCAGAGTCCCTGGACTCCTAACGCAGAACATTTTTCTACCACACCTTACTGACTCCCATTCTTACTGAATTCTAATGAGTTCTATTCTATTTTAATGAGTATGCTAATGTGTTAGTGTTGGTTTCAACCTGACCTTGTATATGTTTGTCTTTGGTGCTGTGTTTCTATTTAAACTGCAAGCTCTTGGGAGGAGGAAAAGATGCCAATTTAACCACGCCACTGCCTCGTGCTCCTGGAGGCTTAGCAAACACTATTTGGTGCTGCTGATGATGATAGACTAGGCATAATAATATTCCCCTTTCTCTTTAGGGAACTGTGTGGTAGCTGTATTTTGCTTTTTTTTTTTTTTTTTTTTTGCTCAAGAAATAGGTACTTTCAGAGCCTTCTAAAGGTCAGTAAAAGGGAGCAGCATTTCCCATCAACAAATCTTCTCACAAGAATTCTGAAATTTCCCCAGATTTGCAAAGGGAAACAGAAGTGTGAAACCTAGAGATAGTGTGGAGTGGGGCTGTCATTTTATATTTGTTTTCCAGGACACTGCTGAGTATGGCAAATATAAATGGTAAATGCCATGTTTCATTTCAAGAGAGCAGGTGGTATTTGAGGCTGGGGAATTGAAAGGATGTAGGATGTTCAGGAAATCAATAACAACAACAGAGGAATGGAAGCTGAGGGAATAGCTGAATTCTGTGCTTAACACATGGTACATATTCACTGCAAAAATATAGAATTTCTCTAACTTGGAGAAAAGTTACAGTAGCTGAATTCTCACAGGCCACTTAATGCAGTTAGAAGTAGCATGGCACCGCATTTAGCTGAAGCCAAACTACAGACTGGAGTTCCAGCACCAACAATTTTTAGCTAATAGCTATTAGTTAGGGTTTTTGCAAAGATTAAATGAAATAATGCATGTTAAATTCTTCAAACAATGCCTTCATCATAGCAGGTACTCAATAAATGTTAGTTATTCCCCGTTCTTCACACTTAAAGTTACAAAATTTGGGTCACCGAAACATCGACCTAGGAGCCACTGTTCAGTGAGGTGGGATGTTGGATGCTAAGACCTCTAAATCCTCCCACCAGTGAATAAAAATATTCACTGCTCTGGGTTGAAACATTATAATATCACAAATGTATAATATAGAATTCAGACAATCACCAATTAATGCATAATTGTTAACCCATTTATCATATTTACTACTAATAGCCTAAGGGGCCCTAGGGGATTGAAGAAGACAAAATATAAATGTGCAAGGCAGACAGTGGTTAGCTATTCCCATATCTGTTTCCTCTCCCATCCACACACATGTATCCTTCATGTCCCACACTACCCTCGAGTTAGGTGTGAACACAGACTTCAGTTCTACTCAGTGTCATGTGATCAGAAGTGATAAGTGCTCCTTCCAGGTCCAGGTCAATAAAAAGTTTCCCATGTGCTATCTTCCTTGCTCTTCCCCTGATTTGATAAAGGAGCATAGGGATATGGGAGCTGCATGTTGTAAAGGGAAAGAATTCAGGTCACTGTTACCATTTGGAAATTTAAAAAAAATGAGAAGTAAACTCCTAGTGTGTTCAGGCCATTATACATCTTTGCAGTTTATTTATTACAAAAGCTAACATTAAGCTAAATCATAGAGGATACACATGTATTTGTATATGTGTAAAATTCAGAGCATGGAACATCATAGGAGATATGGAAAAGGAGAAATAGAGCAAATAAACCATAAAAAATACACGATGGTGCCATTTTTCTAAGTAAAAACCTGTAAAGTTAGAGGGAGCACAGTCCACAAGCCCCTTACGATTTTTACACCATTTTTAAATTTGGGGGGGCCACAAAGAGGACACTCAAAGGTTCAAAGCTTAGTTAGAAAGACTCAGAACTCGCTATAAATTGCTAGGCTCATTGTTACAGTTTATCACAGGTAAAAGGCACAGATTAAAGTTAACAAGGGAAGAAGCCCATAGTGAGAGTCCAAGGAAGTTCCAGGTAGAAAGCTTCCAATTGTTCTCTCCCTGAGGACTTATGGACAGTGTTATTTTCCAAGCATTAACTTGTGACAATATGCATGTCCTACTACCAACCAGAGATACTCACCCGAATTTTTACTGGAGCTCCATTATGCAAGTATGACTGACTGCCCACGTGACTGTTCTCAGTCTCCAGCCCCTCTGGATGTTGAGCTGATACCGTGTAACCCAAAGCCCCAACCCTAAATCACATTGTTAAACTATCTGGAGTACCTAAACCTCCAGGAAAACAAAAATCTCCTACCAGGAATGTCATTCCAAGGCCTTAGGGATTATCTCCCAGAAACCTAGAGAAATTCCAATTCTTCTTGTGGATAAAATTAAATTCTTTACTCCAAAAAACCCTGCTGTTATTCCTGTAGCATCTAGGAGAACAGATACAGTTACTTTAATAAAGAAGATAATGTTTTATTAGCCAATCAATAACACTCATGCAAACTTTTGTAGATTTTGCACTTACATGGCACAGGATTGAATTAGAGATGAAATTCAAGCCTCACATTCCTGGTCAACTTGTATTTCATGGGCCTGTATAAACCGAGAGGAGGTATCTCTTTCTAATTCATATGCACTGAGGAGGCAGATAAATGCCTTTTTTGAATGGTGCAAAGGCACTGTATGTGTGACAGTCCAAATAATATTTAAACAGGATTTCATCACTTCAGTCCATACAGAACCTATACATGTGGACATCAGTGAACCCCTTCTCTCTCTGATCTCATTTCCTTTTCCTTACTTCCTTAAATTTCCCTTGGATTCTTGCCTCAGGTTTTGGCTTCATCCTGAAAAGGCAGAAGCATATCTTTAATCACCATAGAATAAGGTAACGGTCTTGAAGATTTTTCAGAGAAAGTATATACAAGATAAAGCATTTTCTGGCTTCTTTGACTTCATCTCATAGTCTAATTTCGATGTGTTTTCATGATCACCAGTTGTTTTTGTCTTTATTTAGTCTTATGTGAGACCATTTGAGTGAGGGGATGAAAACAATAAAGGGTTTTAAATTCAACCTTGCCCCATACAAATGTCTCAGGGCATTAAAAGGTATAAAGGAAATGTTAAAAAAAAAGAAAGAAAGAAAGAAAGAGAATTTAATATCACCTCACATTTACGAAATACTTTGCAGCTAGAAATAATATTCCTATAACAAAGGTAGGGCATATATAATTACTTCCGTTTTATAGATGAACTGGTAGCTTACAGATGCTACATGACCTGTCCAAAGTCACACAGTTAGCAAGTGAAAGAGCTGGTCCTGAGAAGTGGTAGAGTAAGGATGCTATAGCTACTTTTACCATGATTTCACATTTCCTTTGTAAAAATGAGTATGAAACTTTACAAAATACCTACTCTTCACCAGGTGATGCTAAGGGCCTGTGTGTGTGTGTGTGTGTGTGTGTGTGTGTGTGTGTGTGTGTGTGTGTGAATGCATGCATGTAAACACACTCATGCATATATACTCGCAAGTACTTATATTTTTAAACTAGGGAAGTGCTCCCTCTTCCAAAATGCCTCTGAAAGCTGTCTTAGCCAGAATTAATGTGATATCTTCTCAAATTTAAATTCCTATTGAAATTTTTTTGATGTCATCTACCACGGTCTGCATGGACTGTTCTCTAGAACTTTATTCTCCTTAAGTGTGGTGGGTAAGGTACATAATCCTGGCATAACACAGGGCTCCAGCTCTCTGGCCACAATTATAGCTTCTCGGATGGCTGCGTGTCTCACACTGGCCCAATTAGAGTTCTTCATGAAACTTGCCACAGCTATCAGTGAAGATGGTATCTTTTTCCGATAAAGAGCTCTAAGGATAATGGAGGTTTGTGGCTATCTGTAATCACATTATTGACATGTGAAAAGAATGTACCTGAGAAAAAAGACAAGTAGAAAAAGCAGAGCTGAGAGTCAAAACTCTGTGATCACTGTTTGAATTCTCTGACCCAGGCGTGTCTCATGAACGTGCCTTTGGGCTCACTGCAGAACGGGCACACACATTTCCTTTTTGATTTAAGCTGCTTTGAGGTAGATTATGAAAATTTTAAATTGAAATACTCCTGACTAATGAAGTACAGAAAACATTAAAAATAAGCAAAAGCAGATTGAATAGAAATTAAAACCCTCCATTTCTCAAGTGACTGTAGAATTGACTGGAAGTAAGTGGCAATGTTCCTCTCTCAACTTCCCACTTGCCTTCATCATTTTCCTGACCTTGATCACGTCACAAAGGCTTGTTTGTGTTTCTTGCAGTTGATTCCCCTGCCTCAGGATATAGCTGGTAACCAGGGACCCTGTGTGTGTAAGGGTGACTGAGTTAGCTTACACAGGAACGTGCCTATCAACACATCCTCTCCACAGAAAGTGGAGTGATGATTAATGAGCTCATTTCTCTCATAATTCAGAAGTGACTTAACAGGGTGGCCTATGTGGTCATAGGGACACAAAGGAAGAGGTGATTTGTGTGTGCCCAACCCCTTAGACTCTGACAGTACCAGAGGACTGGGACAGGCATGCCCTTCAAATTAGGGAGGCATCGAGTAATTTGTTTCTCATTCATTACATGGCAGATTTTAACAGGGGAAGAAACTGTTCTCTCAACTAAAATAAAGTTCTTTTCTTAGAGATCGTAAAATAATAATGCTACAGCTACTGTTAACTATTATCTTATAATTTTTTGAAAAATCCTAATATATGCAAAATATCTATTATGCACAGGTTGCCAGGTGGTGACAGGCACTCATATGAAAATGTTATGGTATTGCTATCTGGCCCTGAATGATCTGGAAGCAGAAGAATTTTGATCTTAATTACCTAAATAAGACCAAAGATCTGAATAAACAGATACCTCAATTTACTTAATTCATATCCAAAGATATTTTTTAAAAACCATGTTTAACCTCCATATCATAGCTTCTCCAAGTGAATGTGAGATTATAAACACACAGAGTTTGTCTTTTATATGTACTGTTACATTCTTTGAATATCTAAAGATATCTAATATCTAAAGACATGAAAGCTTCGAGAATTTAGAATTCTATGTGTAGTGGAGCCCGTACTGTAGTGTCAGTTCTTTTCAATCTGACAAAATTCTAGTGTGATCATATGCTGACACGCTAAAGTAGAAATGACTTTCACTTTCACAATGATGCTTTTTAAAATTTACTAGGCTTTCTCTTATTTTATCTTTGGAAAAGTCACAGCTATGTCTAAGGTTAATCCAAGAAAGGGGCTGTTAAAACAATTTTTAAGTGTGTCCTACATTCTTACTATTTAGTTCCATTTAAAAATAATCAGATAAGCTCTATTATATACAATTAAAAAATCTATAATACAGAAATACATAATAATATGTTAAGATAGTAGATAGGAAAGGATGATTTCCAAATTGTTAAGAGATAATTTTCATACAAATAGACAGTAGGCATGTACAGAAGTTTTTATTGGCATCCCTAAGGAGAGAATCAGAAGAATGTAAGAGATGGTATGGAAAGGATTTGAGAAACTGCCATATATGTCCAGTGGAGAAAGGACTGTTCAAATAAGAGTGTATTAGAAAATGATCGATTACCTAGAAGACAACAAGGCATACTCTTTCAGATTATCATCTCTGTTTGACAGGAAAAAAAAATCATTTAATACTAGTTTCTATGAGTTAATGGCTAAGTTATAAAATATTCAAGCTTCAATCATTAGTCAAAGTTACATTTTCTGAGAGCCTCTAATATTGCTCAGATGGGCTTATTAGAAAATATAGATTGAAGTCACAACTGAACTCATATTGAAGTTTTATTTTAAAATTTGGGATAATTTTCCTACAAAGAGATAACTCAGAATAAAGGTAAGCTCAATTAACTGGTCTTCCCTAACTTCAGAGTTGCTAAGATAACTGAGGGGCCTCATTGATTTTTTATCATTCCATGCTGATAAATAATAAAAATATAAATTTTCAATTGTTCTAAGCAAAAATGTATCTCAGATGTTTGTTGATTTGCCATTGGCTACCAAACAAACAAGTTAGAAGCTCAGGCAGATATACTAAAGAAAAGACACAAATTAAATTGTTTATAATGTGTGAGTAGAGGGAGGGGAAAGTTTAGCTCAGAAAATTAAACAAATGAGAAATGTAGTCTGTGTTTCTAAAGGAACAAATCACCAGCAGATGCATCAACAATAAGAAACTACACATAGAAATCTAAGATCTTCAGGACTGTTTTTCCCCTGACAGGAAAAATTTTTTAAGATGCTATTTTTCCCTACTTTTCCATACAGTGTTTGAAATGTCACACAACTCCAGAATTTAAAATGAGAAGAGAGAAAGGATGGGAGGGAACAAAACACCATGAATCAAATCAGAACCATGAGTCTCTGTATTTAACTCGGATCTTCATCAGCATCACCTTAGAGTGCTCTCATTTACCTTCCCAAAGCACCTTTTCCTTCAAATGACAATATTTGATTAAAAATACAAATTACAGATACAGTTTTTTTGTTTCATTAAATGAGGATTTTCATCCTTTGGATACTCTACCTTTTCTAAACCCTTTCCTTCCCCATTCTTGGGAACAGTCATCGTCCCTATTTCTAGCAGAGTTAACAAGTCACTGCAAATTAACTCACCAGATAGGCAACCATTAACTGATAGTTTCAGGATATCAGAGACAGGCAGGATATTAAGCTGTTCCAGAGAGATAAAGATTATACAGGACCCAGTTTATCTCTCCTAGTTGAAATCAGTAACATGAGAGGAGTTTCTACCTAAATGCAGGCTAGAAAGGCTCATAGGAAGAAATAATGAGAAACACAAAATCAGCTCAGCTCTGTGCAACTATAAACAATGAGTCGGGTAAGTTTGGAGTGTGTAGCACTGGGTGAGTTTGAGCCTGGCTCAGTGGTTATTCTGGGGTTCAGTGGAAGATCGATCTTCAGACCAAGCATTCTCATCCTTGTGGCTTTGGGTTAGCAAAGCCTACTATCCTTAACAGAGAAATCCTACTATCCTTAACAGAGAAAAACAATCCATGAATGCCTGGTAGTATACAACCTGCTGTGGGTATAATGCTAGGAATACAAATTATTAGTGGTTTGAGTATTCCTATTGAAAATTCTTAGGAGAAAAACTTTTTATAACCAAAATTAATGATGGCATATTTTGTAATCATGGTATATGCTTATCAGTAAGAATATAAGGCAATTAAAGCTTGAGAATGTCAATGATGATGACACTCACAGAAAATAAATGAGTGGGACAACTGAATGGTAAATAAAATGTCTAAACCAGGAAGGTATCCCTTGAGAAAGGGGCAGCCTTCAACATCATCTATGTGAAGAAAAGGGCCAGGTTCGGAAATAGGGGCCTCTGTAAGCATAAATCCTCCTAACTATAAAGCCACAGGTGGACAACAAGTTATCAGGCTCAGCTTCACAGAGGCTGAATAATTGATTCCACGGCCTATTGTTAAATGCATCCTGGGTCTACAGAAGTTGATTCCTAATAAACTGAGATTAAACTCCCATTCCTGGTGGCAAAGTGACAATTTACAATTTCAATTATAGCTAAACAGGGAGAAAGACTGCAGCAGCAGAAAACAAAACCAACCAGCTGTGTTAAAACCAAGACAATCAATAAACTGATCTTTAATAATAGCAGGAAAGAAGGTGATTATTTTGGAGCTTAAATGCTATGATTTCAGAAGGCTGTAATTCAAAAGGGAATAAACACAAGTGGAAACCCATCTTCAGTAAGATATTTAGGGCTGGAATAGTGTCTCCTTCTTAGTGACCTAGCACACTCAACTTACCACTTAGAGACAAGGCAAGAAGTAACACAGTGCTGACCAGGCACCACCTCTTCAGTGCACCCTGTGAGTCGTCACCCACCCACCAAGCCCAGAGAAATGTCACCAGTTTGGGAATTCTTTCCTATATGCTGGCGGACAGAGTTAAGCATCCTTACTTTGGTTTTGTTATTTGTTTGTTTTGAATAAAATCTTCATTCATATATCATGTATCAAAAAATGTTACATATCTACAGTGTGCTAAGCATTTAACAAATGTAAGAGATAAATAGCAATGGACAGGACTTCCGGGAAGATGGCAGCATGAGCAGGGCGGCAGAAATCTCCTCCCAACACTATATTTATCTACAAAAATACAGCAAATACAACTACTCCTAAAAGAGAGACCAGAATACACAGGAAAGCGCACAGCGTGCAGCTACACCCGAGAGGACTCGGCACCCCAAGAGGCGGGTAAGATACGGAGCCGCGACCCGGTGGGACCCGAGCACTCCCCCACACCAGCGCACCGGCGGGAGGAGAGGATTCAGAGACTGGAGGGAGTGAAAGTACACCCCGTGAAATAACCAGCCCCAGTGATCTGCGCGGAGACCACTGACACACATTGCGCAGTGTAGCGGAGATTGGAGAGACAGGGAGTGCAGGATCTGAGTGGAGAACAAGCCAGGGTGCTGCAGCCGGCTCCCGGAAAGGAAAAAAAAAAGAAAAAGAAAAGCACACGCTTTTTTCAGTGCTCTTAAAGAGACAGGACGCCAGCGGAGGAGACGGATCACCCCGGCATGCTCAGCTCAGCAGGCTGGGAGTCCTGGGGAGTTTCAGACCCCTTAGCTGGCAACTGAGAAAGGGTGGCCGCACATCAACTTCCCAAAGAGATCAATAGCTTCTGTTCATTCCCACCCCGGCCAGAGCTATAAAGGGCCCTGCGGAGCGGCACGGCCATGGCTGCGGGATAGTGGGGCAACAGCGCCACCTACAGCATCCCCACAGAATCTACGTCCGGTGGGCATTGTTTTTTTGTTTTGTTTTGTTTTTTGTTTTTTCTTTTTTCTTTTCTTTCTTTTTGGTTTTTTATTCTATTTTTTCTCTTTCTTTCTTTTTTTTTCTCTTTTTAAAGTCTTAAAGAGCCCAGCTGACATATGAGGCAACTACCAGCGACCATTTCTATAGCCAGGAAAAGACAGAGGAATATGGTCCAGACTAAGATCAATCAGACAATCCCAGAGAGGGAGTCTGAAGGGATGGAAATGCACAGTCTTCCTGAAAAAGAATTCAGAATAAAAGTCATAACCATGCTGATGGACCTACAGAGAAATGTGCAAGAGCTGAGGGAGGAAGTGAGGGAAGTGCGGAAAGACAATGCAGAAATCAGACAAGCGATCAATGGGCTTAAGAGCAGACAGGATAAGATGCAAGAGACTGTTAATGCAATACAAATGAGAGAACATAAATATAGAGAAGCTGAGGCAGAGAGAGATAAAAGGATTTCTAGGAATGAAAGAATATTAAGAGAACTGTGTGACCAATCTAAACGGAACAATATTGGCATTATAGGAGTACCAGGGGAAGAAGAGAGAGAAAAAGGGATAGAAAGTGTCTTTGAAGAAATAAGTGCTGAAAACTTTCCCTCGCTGGGGAAGGAAACAGTCTCGCAGTACACCGAAGCCCACAGATCTCCCAACACAAGGGACCCAAGGAAGACGACACCAAGACACATAATAATTAAGATGGCAAAGATCAAAGATAAAGACAGGGTATTAAAGGCAGCGAGAGAGAGAGAAAAGATCACCTACAAAGGAAAACCCATCAGACTATCTTCAGACTTCTCAACAGAAACCTTACAGGCCAGAAGACAATGGCATGATATATTTAACGTTATGTAACAGAAGGGCCTCGAATCAAGAATATAGTATCCAGCACAATTATCATTTAAATATGATGGAAGGATTAAACAATTTCCAGACAAAAGAAAGTTGAGAGAGTTTGCCTCTCATAAACCACCTCTACAGGATATCTTAAATGGACTGCTCTAGAGGGAAGCACCGCTAAGGCTAAAAAGATGTCACCAGAGAAAATAAAATCATAGCAAAGAAAGCAGACCTTCCAAATACTAACTAAAGACAAAGAATAAAACACACAGTATATAAAGAATGGAGGAGGAAGAATAAGAAGGGAGAGAAATAAAGAAACATCAGACAGTGTTTACAATAACTTAACAAGAAAGTTAAGTTAGATTGTTAGATAGTAAAGAAGCAACCCTCAAACCTTCGGGAACCACGAATCTAAAGCAAGCAATGGCAATAAGTACATATCTATCGATAATCACCCAAAATGTAAATGAACTGAACGCACCAATCAAAAGACAAAGAGTAACAATGGATAAAAAAGCAAGACCCATCTATATGCTGGTTACAAAAGACTCACCTCATACCCAAAGATATACACAGACTAAAACTGAAGAGATGGAACAAGATATTTCATGCAGAAACAAAGAGAAAAAAACAGGTGTTACAGTACTTGTATCAGACAAAATAGACTTCAAAACGAAGAAAGTAGCAAGAGATAAAGGAGGACATTACATAATGATAAAGAGGTCAGTCCAACAAGAAGATATAACCATTATAAATATATATGCACTCAACACAAGAGCGCCAGCATATGTGAAACAAATACTAACAGAATTAAAGGAGGAAATAGACAGCAATGCATTCACTTTAGGAGACTTCAACACACCACTCACTCCAAAGGACAGATCAACCAGACAGAAAATAAGTAAAGACACTGAGGCACTGAAAAACACACTAGAACAGATGGACCTAACAGATATCTACAGAACTCTGCACCCTAAAGCAGCAGGATACACATTCTTCTCAAGTGCACACGGAACATTTTCCAGAATAGACCACATACTAGGCCACAAAAAGAACCTCAGTGAATTCAAAAATATTGAAATCCTACCAACCAACTTCTCAGATCACAAAGGTATAAAACTAGAATGAAATTTTAGAAAGAAAACAAAAAGGCTCACAAATACATGGAGACTTAACAACATTCTCCTAATTAATCAATGGGTTAATGACCAAATCAAAACAGAAATCAAAGAATATATGGAGACTAATAACAACAAAAACACAAAGCCACAACTGTGGGACACAGCAAAGGCAGTTCTAAGAGGAAAGTATACTGCAATCCAGGCCTATTTAAAGAAGGAAGAACATTCCCAAATGAATAGTCTAATGACACAATTACTGAAATTGGAAAAAGAAGAACAAATGAGGCCCAAAGTCAACAGAAGGAGGGACATAATAAGATCAGAGAATAAATAAATAAAATTGAGAAGAATAAAACAACAGACAAAATCAATAAAACCAAGAGCTGGTTCTTTGAAAAAATAAACAAAATAGATAAACCCCTAGCCAGACTCATTAAGAGAAAAGGAGAATCTACATAAATAAACAGAATCTGAAATGAGAAAGGAAAAATCACGACCGACCCCACAGAAATACAAAGAATTTTAAGAGAATATTATGAGAATCCGTATGCTAACAAACTGGAAAACATAGAAGAAACGGACAACTTCTTAGAAAAATATAACCTTCCAAGAATGACCAAGCAAGAAACAGAAAAACTAACCAGACCAATCACCAGCAATGAAATTGAATCAGTAATCAAAAAACTACCCAAGAACAGAACCCCCAGACCAGAGGGAATCACCTCTGAATTCTACCAGACATATACAGAAGAAATAACACCCATTCTCCTTAAAGTTTTTCGAAAAATAGAAGAGGAGGGAATACTTCCAAACTCATTCTATGAAGCCAGCATCACTCTAATACCAAAACCGGGCAAAGACCTCACCAAAAAATAAAATTACAGACCAATATCCCTGATAAACGTAGATGCAAAAATACTCAACAAAATATTAGCAAACCGAATTCAAAAATACATCAAGAGGATCATACACCATGATCAAGTGGGATTCATCCCAGGGATGCAAGGATGGTACAACATTCGAAAATCCATCAACATCATTCACCACATCAACAAAAAGAAGAACAAAAACCACATGATCATCTCCATAGATGCTGAAAAAGCATTGGACAAAATTCAGCATCCATTCATGATTATAACTCACAACAAAATGGGTATAGAGGGCAAGTACCTCAACATCATAAAGGCCATATATGACAAACCCACAGCTAACATCATACTTAACGGCGAGACGCTGAAAGCTTTTCATCTAAGATCGGGAACAAGACAGGGATGCCCACTCTCTCCACTGTTATTCAACATAGTACTGGAGGTCCTAGCCACGGCAATGAGACAAAACAAAGACATACAAGGCATCCAGATTGGTAAAGAAGAAGTCAAATTGTTACTATTTGCAGATGACATGATACTGTACACAAAAAACCCTAAAGACTCCACTCCAAAACTACTAGAACTAATATCATCTGAATTCATCAAAGTTGTAGGATACTAAGTTAACACACAGAAATCTGTTGCTTTCCTATACACTAACGATGAACTAACAGAAAGAAAATCAGAAAAACAATTCCATTCACAATTGCATCAAAAAGAATAAAATACCTAGGAATAAACCTAACAAAGGAAGGGAAAGACCTGTACTCTGAAAACTACAAGACACTCCTGGGAGAAATTAAAGAGGACACTAGCAAATGGAAATGCATCCCATGCTCTTGGCTAGGAAGAATAAATATTGTCAAAATAGCTATACTACCTAAAGCAGTCTACAGATTCAACACAATCCCTATCAAACTAACAACAGCTTTCTTCAATGAACTAGAACAAAAAATTCTAAAATTCATATGGAACCACAAAAGACCCCGAATAGCCAAAGCAATCCTGAGAAGGAGGAATCAAACAGGGGGAATTACACTCCCTGACTTCAAGCTCTACTACAAAGCCACAGTAATCAAGACAATTTGGTATTGGCACAAAAACAGACCCACAGACCAGTGGAACAGAATAGAAAATCCAAGCATTAAGCCAAACATATTCAGTCAATTAATATTTGATAAAGGAGTCTTGGATATATAATGGGGAGATGACAGCCTGTTCAGCAGCTGGTGTTGGAAAAACTGGACAGCTACAGGTAAGAGAATGAAACTGGACTACTGTCTAACCCCATACACAAAGGTAAACTCAACGTGGGTCAAAGACCTGAATGTAAGTCATCAAACCATAAAACTCTTAGAAAAAAACATAGGCAAAAATCCCTTGGACATAAAAATGAGTGACTTCTTCATGAACATATCTCCCTGGGCAAGGGAAACAAAAGCAAAAATGAACAAGTGGGACCATATCAAGCTGAAAAGCTTCTGTACAGCAAAGGACACCATCAGCAGAACAAAAAGAAATCCTACAGTATGTGAGAATATATTCATAATGATGTACCCGAAGGGGTTGACATCCAAAATATATAAAGAACTCATGCACCTTAAGAAACAAAAAGCAAATAATCCAATTAAGAAATGGGCAGAGGACATGAATAGACACTTCTCTAAAGAAGAAATTCAGATGGTCAACAGGCACATGAAAAGATGCTCCATGCCACTAATCATCAGAGAAATGCAGATTAAAACCACAATGAGGTATCACCTCACACCAGTGAGGATGGCCAACATCCAAAACACAGACAACAAATGTTGGCAAGGATGTGGAGAAAAAGGTACCCTCCTACACTGCTGGTGGGAATGCCAATTAGTTCAACCACTGTGGAAAGCAGTATGGAGGTTCCTCAAAAAACTCAAAAGAGAAATACCTTTTGACCCAGGAATCCCAGTCCTAGGAATTTACCCTAAGAATGCCGCAGCCCAGTTTGAAAAAGACAGATGCACCCCTATGTTTATCGCAGCACTATTTACAATAGCCAAGAAATGGAAGCAACCTAAGTGTCCATCAGTAGATGAATGGATAAAGAAGATGTGGTACATATACACAATGGAATATTATTCAGCCATAAGAAGAAAACAAATCCTACCATTTGCAACAACATGGATGGAGCTAGAAGGTATTATGCTCAGTGAAATAAGTCAAGCCGAAAAAGACAAGTATGAAATGATTTCACTCATATGTGGAGTATAAGAACAAAGAAAAAAAACTGAAGGAACAAAACAGCAGCAGACTCACAGAACCCAAGAACCGACTAATAGCAACCAAAGGAAAAGGGACTGGGGAGGATGGGTGGGAAGGGAGGGATAAGAGGGAAAAAGGGGCATTACGATTAGTAGACGTCATGTTGGGGGGGCACGGGGAGGGCTGTACAACTCAGAAAAGACAGGTAGTGATTCTATAGCATCTCATTATGCTGATGGACAGTGACTCTAATGGGGTGGGTGGCGGGAACCTGATGAAGGGGTAGTTTAATAACCATAATATTGCACATGTCATTGTAGATTAATGATACCAAAATAATTATATTAAAAAAATAGCAATGGAGAGATGAATTACCACATTGATCCATTCTATTTCAAATTTTTGTTTTTATATCTGTCTCTTTAGGCATCTTAAGGGAGGAAATTTCTGTCTAACATTTTTATATCTCCCATTGCTTAGCAGGATTTCAGAGACACTCCAGGATCATAATAATCTTTTAATGTTCATATTACCTCATACCCAGTTCAAGTCACATATCTTGAATGACCTACTTTTAGTACCTCCTAACTTAACTTAACACGATATGCTTTGCTATTTTTATCCTTATGTTGCTTATCTATACCTTTTGGGCATTGGTTATGTGTGTATATTAGCCTAGCATTCTTCATTATATGTTACTTTGTTTATGCATTTGATAAATGTTTATTGAACACTGACTATGTTATAGGTCTGGTGTTAGTTTGCCCAGATTGAGAGCCAGGGTTATCTTATTTATACTTAATATTGTCCCTTTTCCAACTAGATTCTGGGGCCCTCCAACCAGTTCATAGAGAGCAGGAACTGATTATTTTTGTATTTTCAAGGACAAGAATAAAATAGGAAGTTGCTAAAAAATTAAATTAGCTGGTTTTAAGTCAATAAATGCATTTACATTTCCTCTCTTTCCTCTACTTATAGCACTTGTATTTGGAACATAGCTAAACATAAGGTGGAACTACAAGTAAGAGCTAATGCTTAATTAGTTCTTATATGTCAGATGAAAAGCTAAGGTCTTTGGAGAGATACTATTATTTAATTTTCCTAAAACTTTACAAAATTGGTCTATTACTAGGAACTATTTTATAGATGAGTAAACTAGGGGTTAAAGGGTTCTAAGTCAGAGGTAAGTGGTAGATCCATGACTCACATGGGTCTGTATTATACTATTACAGAATAACAGACAGCTGGATTAATTGTAAAATTTTAACGTGATGCCTTACCTTTAGGATTATTGTCTGAATTGGCTCAGTATCTACTCATAAACAAAATGCCCCCTGAGTCAGAGTGGGTGGGGGGAAGCTAAAATATGGACATGAATATTCCTTGATGCTCTATTTGTTCATTCTCTTGGACCCACATCCAACTTTTAGCTATACTGGGTTGCAGATTCCTGGACATAAAACTGGCTTTCACTTCTATTGGCTCTCTTCTTTGATTTGCCATCCTTTCATTTTCTGACATTTGTTCTATTCTGGGACTCTTTCCTACCTATGTTTGCAGCCATAGCCTTGCTGGGGAGCTGAGTTTTGACTCTGGCATCAGGACCCCTTCCTTTGCCCTAGAGAAGTAGAGAAAAATCCCCTTAAAAAGCAAAAAAAAAAAAAAAAAAAGAGAGAGAGAAAAGAAACAACATTTATTCTAAACACAATGATTTCATAAATGTTCTACATGATTATTAAAAGAAACACTCTTTTTATGACAAAAAATTTTCCCCAACAGTAACTAAGTTATACTATGGCTATTTCTTCTTATTCTATTTTCTCACTTGTTTCCAAAAAATTACAAGTAATATTCTATTTGTAAATTCTTACCTAAATTACCTGTCAATCTCCATTATCTACTGTGTTTTGTAAGAAATGAAAACTCCACATTTGCTAGTCTTAACAAGTCCCTAGGTTATATTAAGTAGTGCTTTATTACAGTGAGCATTTTTTATTATGAGTATTTCAGTAATATTAGCAGAAAACAGAACAAAGTAAGCAGCTTCTACAAGAAAACATCTTTATGTACATTTTTATTGATATCTTATCCCACCTATCTTCCTCATAAAAACACCTCATTTTCTACCCCAAATTGCACAGTCCAAGGCTTTAATAATCAATATTTTAATGGAATATGACATTAAAACAATTTGTTTCAATTTTCTTAAAAAAATCACACTATTAAAAAAATCACATTATATCAATGTTGAAAAAGGAGAACAAAGTTACAGGATTCACAATTCCTGATCTCAAACTTACCACAAAGCTATAGTATTAAAACAGTGTGGCATCAAGAGAATTACAAGACAAAACACAAACTGGGAGAAAACATTTGCAAATGACACATCTGATAAAGGACTGTTATCCAAAATACACAATGAACTCTTAAAACACAACAAAAAGAAAACAAACAACTCAATTAATAGTAGTCAAAAATCATAACAGACACCTCACCAAAGAAGCTGTACATATGGCAAATAAGCACATGAAAAGATCTTCCACATCACATTCACACAAAAACCTGCACATGGATGTTTACAGCAGCTTTTTTATGCCTGCCTAAACCTGGAAGCAACCAAGATGTCCTTCAGTAGGTGAATAGCTAAATAAAATCCAGACAGTAGAATATGATTCAGCAGTATAAAGAGGTGAACTAGCAACCATGAAAAAGCATGAAGGAAACTTACATGCATGTTACTAAGTGAAAGAAGTCAATTTGAAAAGGCTATGATTGTACAATTCCAACTAATTGACATACTGAAAAAGACAAAAACCATAGGGACAGTAAAAAAGACCAGTGGTTGACAGGAGATAGAGGGCGGTAGGGATGAATAAGTAGAGCACAGAAGATTTTTAGGGCAGTGAAACTATTCTGTATGATACTATAATGATGAATACATGCCATTATACATTTGTCCAAACCCATAGAATGCACCAAGAGCGAAGCCCAATGTAGACTATGGACTTTGGGTGACAATAATGTGTCAGATGCATCAACTGTAATGAGTGTGAGGGATGTTGATAAAAGGGGAGGCTGTGTTTGAGTGGGGGCTGGAGGTATATGGAAAATCTCTGTACTTTCCATGCAATTTTGCTGTGAACCTAAAACTTCTCCAAAAAATAAAGTTCTGAAAAAAATAATCTCTTAAAAAAGTTTTATTACATTCTTTCCTGTTTTAACTTAATCTCCATTTTCAGAAACATCAAGGTGCTATTTTACAACATTAATTTTAGAAGTCATATGTCTTATTTTGTCCTCTTCTCTTCCAGAAGTAATTCATAACATTCAGTGGGAATACAGTTAGTGAAGTGCCAACTAGGAAAAGGCACAAGATTAGGCACAAAGAAGAAAATTTAAAGCAACAAAGTTGTTGCCTTCTGGGTGATTTCAATATAAAATGCATCATAAAAGGAGTATTGAAAGATAATTAAGAAAAACAAATATACACAGATTACTTTAAAGGGTTGCTAAGGAATAGCAATCAAATCCTGAAAGCACAGTGGTTAAACTAGAATGTAATAAAAAAAGAAAACATTTAAAAAAAGAGAAATCATAACAATTCCAGGAAAATCAAGGACAATCCAAGCCTTCTTCACAAGTTCTGCAAAAACAACAGACTGGTCCTATGACATCAAGTTAAACAAATGAATAAAATACACTGACAAACATCACTCAGGGAGTCACTGCATTCTCCTTTGTTTTGAAACAGAATTTGTGTTTTCCTTGAGTCTCAAAATATGTGCAGCTTTCATTACTGTTTAAAAGGAATACAACTCTGATCTTTATCTCTAACTTACTTGGTGTGTTTTATTTGGATTGATAAATTTGTTAGTAGAGTTATAATCTTCTGACAAATGTGGACTCAAACTGATCATCAAAACACTGCCACTTGAGTCTAAAAGAAAGGAAAAAGAAAACATTGTTTCTTTGTTATATTTTCCAATGAACACTGGAATTCCAATAAACATGCTGTCTACATCCCAAAGTGCAAGACTATTTTTATTAAAAACAAATTTTATAATAAGCAACACTTAAGGATATTGTAAGTAAATTGTTAGACTGAGCATCACTGAAATTTGAAAATACTTAATCAGTAATTATTCCATTTGCTTAATATTTTGACACATAGGAAACTATTCATTTTCTCCTGCATATTTTTGGTGTAATTTGGACAAGTTGTCAACTAAAGAAGAGTGGTGCCTATGGTACGGTTCAATAGGTTGAATTTAAATAGAAATCATACTCAAATAAGTGAATCTTCACTTGTAATATCTGATTATAGTAAATTACCCTTCTTCTATTTAACCCTATTTAATGAAATAGTGAACAAAATTATTAGTGCATATTCAAAAGGAAGATATAGCTTAGCACAATACTTAGCGAAATGATGGCACAGTAGCAAACAGCATAGAATTACAACATTACAAAAATTAAAACTACAAGGAAAATTTTTGTGTTGACTGTTATTATATATCCCATTCAAACTTGAATTTTTCTCTCAGACCTAAAGAGAAAGCAACCCATTCTCAGTCTTTTCTTTATCTCAATACTGTGTATTTGTTTATTCTCCAGTATTATTAACATTTTAAGGAAACAAGGTGTCAAAAATTAGATTCTATCAATCTGGCAATTTCTATCACAATAAAAGAGCATATCCCATTTCACATACAGATTTCATTGTTAGGAATTTATTCTGCAGAGACAGATGGCAGAATGGGAAGTGAAGGTGGAACCTTCCAACCATACACCCAAGGAAACAACTATGGCAAATACAGCTAACCATGAAAATGACCTGAAGACTGCAAAACAGGCCATCTATGCTTGTTGAAGTAGAGAAGACCGCATTGAGAGGGGTAATGTGGCAGAGCACCAATCAACCTGGACCCAAACTCTTCCCCCATCCCAGCCCACAAGTGGAAGGGAGTAGAATGGAGTAGGGATGGGGGTGTAAGCACACAGGAATCCTGCATAGCTGGCCTTGGAGATCTGCTATTGGAGCATGAGTCCACATTGCATTGGACTTTGGTGATTAATGAGGCTGGACACTGGGTGGGGGAGGGGGGCAGAAATATATTCCAAGCAAAAAAGGATATGACACCAGAAAGAGGGCTAGATGAAATGGAGATTACCAATCTTACTGATAATTATTTCAAAGTAACAGTCATAAAGATGCTTACTGACCTAGAGAAAAGAATTGATGACCTCAGTGAGAACTTCAACAGAGAGAGAAAATTTGAAAAAGAGCCACTCAGATATGAAGGATATAACAACTGAGCTGAAATTTATACAATGGATGGAATGAATAGTAGACAGATGGAAGTAGAAGAAAGAATTAATGAGATGGAAAATGGAGAACATGAAAAGAACCAAGATGAGGAATAGAGAAAAAAAAAGAATTTCTAAAAATGAGAAGATACTAAGAGAGCTGTGTAACAATTCCTAATGCAACAGTATTTGCACACTAGGAGTCCCAGAAGGGAAAGAGACAAAGGAGTAGAAAGTCCCTTTGAAGAAATAATTGCTGAAGACTTCCTCAATCTGGGTTAGGAAATAGACACCCAGGTAATGGAAACACAGAGAGCCCCTAGCAAAATGAACCCGAGGAATACAACACCAAGACATATAATAATTAAAATGGCAAAATTTAAAGATAAAGAAAGAAATTTAAAAGAAGCAAGAGTGAGGCAGATGGTTACCTATCAAGGAAACTCCATAAGGCTATCAGCAGATTTCTCAGCAAAAACTTCACAGGCCAGAAGGGAGTGACATGAAACATTTAACATATGAAAGCAAAGAACCTACAACCAAGAATTCCCTACCCAGCAAGGTTATCATTCAGAACTGAAGGACATATTAAGTTTCCCAGATAAACACAAGTTAAAAGAATTCACCACCATGAATATCATGGTCTTACAGGATATGTTAGAATGACTTCTGTATATGAAAAGGTTCTGAAGCCTAGATATTTCTCATCAGTGAAAATAAACCTACAATAAAGGTATAGACCAATTACTTACTAAGAAAGTATGAAGTTTTTTAAAAAAGGAGTAAAATCAATTATACACAGAATCAATTAAGGGATACACAAAAGATGTGTAAAGATGTATGGAGGAGGAGGAAGAATAAAAAAGACCAAAAAAAAGTATAAAAAACAAACTTTTAGATTGTTTTGGAAATAGAGTGACCATCGACTTAATATAGACTGTTATGTAATTTAGAAAACTATGAACCTTATGCAAACCACAAACCTAAAGCCTAAAACCTAAAAATACACAAATTAAAAAAAATCTAATCACAACACTAAAGAAAAGCATCAAGCAAGAGAAGAGTATAAGAAAGGATCAGAAAAGAAGTAGAAAACAATTAATAAAATGGCAGTGAGTACATACCTATTAATAATTACCTTAAATGTAAATGATGTGAAAGTACAAATCAGAAGACATTGGGTGGCAAAATGGATAAAGAAACAAGATCCATCTATGCGCTGCCTAAAAGAGATGCATTTCATACCTAAAGGGATAGACTGAAAGTGAAGGTATTAAAATTTTTTTTCATGTAAATAAAAGGGAGAAAAAGCAGAAATAGCATTTACAGCAGACAAAATAGACTTCATAACAAAGCTATTAAAAAGAGACAAAGAAGGATATTACATAATGATAAAGGTGTATGTCCAACAAGAGAATATTAACAATTATAAATCTATGACCCAACATAGGAGCACCTAAATGTACAAAAAAAATACTAACAGACCTAAAGGGGGAAATAGACAGCAACACAATCATATTAGGAAACATTAACACCCCACTTACATCAATGGGTAGATCATCCAGACAGAAAATAAATAAGGAAACAGAGGTGTTGAACAACATATTAAACCAGATGCACTTAACAGATAGATACAAAATGTTCCACCTAAAAGCATCAGGATACACATTTTTCCCAAGTGCACATGGAACGTTCACTAGAATAGATCACAATTTAGGACACAACAAGATCCTCAATCAATCAAAAAAGAATGATTTTGTATCAAACATATTTTCAGATCAGAATGTTATGAAACTAGAAATCGATTACAGGAAGAAAACAAAAAAAAATCCACAACACATGGAGGCTAAGCAATATGCTTCTTAATAATCAATGGATCAATGAACAAATCAAAGAAGAAATCAAGCAATACATGGAGGCAAATGAAAACAAAAATACAACAGTTCAAAATATGTGAGATGCTGCAAAAGCAGTTCTAATAAAGAACTATGTAACAATACAGGCCTACTCCAAGAAACAAGAACAAATTCAACTAAACAGTTTAAACACCCAACTAAAGAAACTAGAAAAAGAAAAAATGAAACCCAAAGTTAGTATAGAAGGAGAGACATAATCAAATAAATACAGACTAATGGAAACAATAGAAAAAATCAATGAAACCAAGAGCTAGTTCTTTGCTAAGATAAACAAAATAGACAAAACCCTATTCAGACTTATCAAAAAGAGAGAGGACACAAAATCAGAAAAAAAGGAATAGTTACAAATCACACCACAGAAATACAAAGAATTATTAGATAATTCTATTAAAAATTATATGGCAATAAATTGGCAACCTAGAAGAAGTGGAAAAATTCCTAGAAAGCTACAACCTTCCAAGACTGACCCAGGAAGAAACAGCAAATCCGAACAGACCAATTACCAGCAATGACATAGAACTGGTAATCAAAAAACTCCCAACAAACAAAAATCCAGGACCAGATGTCTTTGCAGATGAATTCTACCAAATACTAAAAGAAGAGCTTATACCCATCCTTCTTAAAGTATTCCAAAAAAAGTAGAAGTTGAGGGAAAACTTCCATACTTATTCTGTGAGAACAGCATCACTCTAATACCAAAACAATATAAATACACTATGAAAAAAGGAAATTATTTACTGATATCCTTGATGAACACAGATGCAAAAATCCTCAACAAAATATTAGCAAACCAAACTCAAAAATGTATCAAAAGGATCATCCATCACAATCAAGTGGGATTTATTCCAGGGCTGCAAGGATGGTACAATATTCATAAGTTAGTCAATGTGATGCACCACATTAACAAAAAGAATAAAAACTATATGCTCAGTTGATGCTGAAAATACATTTGACAAATTCATGATAAAAACTCTCAACAAAATGGGTATAGAGGAAATGTACCTCAACATAATAAAGGCCAAATACAACAAACCCATCATTAACATCATACTCAATGGTGAAAAGCTGGCAGTGTTTCTTCTAAGATCAGGAACAAGATGAGGATGTACTTTCTTACACTTTTATTCAACAGTACTGGAAGTCCTAGTCTCAGCAATCAGACAAAGTAAAGAGATAAAAGGCATCCGAATTGGTGAGGAAGAAGTGAAATTGTCACTATTTGCAGATGATATGACACTATATATAGAAAACCCTAAAGATTCCACCAAAAAACCATTAGATCTAATAACTGGATTCAGCAAAGTTACAGGATACAAAATCAATATACAGAAATCTTTTGCATTCCTATATACTAACAATGAACTAGAAGAAAGAGAAATCAGGAAAACATTCCATTTAAAATTGCATAAAAAAGAAGAAAATACCTAGGAATAAACTTAACCAAGGAGGTGAAAGACTTGTACTCTGAAAACTATAAGACACTAATGAGAGAAATTAAAGAAGATACAAATAAGTGGAAATCTATCCCATGCTCATGAATAGGAAGAATTAATATTGTCCAAATGATTATACTGCCCAAACAGTTTACAGATTCAATGCAATCCCTATCAAAATACCAATAGCATTTTTCACTGAACTAGAGCAAATAATCCTAAAATTCATATGGAACCACAAAAGACTCCAAATAGCCAAAGCAGTCTTGAGAAAGAAGAAAGCTAGGGGTATTACACTCCCTGACTTCAGGCTATACTTCAAAGCTTCAATAATTAAAACAGTATGGTACTGGCACAAAAACAGGCCCATAAATCAATGGAACAGAATAGAGATCCCAAAAATAAAACCATGCATATATGGTCAATTAATATATGATAATAGAGCCATGTGTATACAATTGGGAAAAGACCATCTTTTCCATTAGTGATGTTGGAAAAACTGGATAGCTACATACAAGAAAATAAAACTGGATTACTGTATAATTCCATAAACAAACTCAAAATGGATTAAAGACATAAATAGAAGACATGAAACCATAAAACTCCTAAAAGAAAACATAGATAAAAATCTCTTGAACTTAAAAATGAGCAAATTTTTTTCTGGACAGGTCTCCCTGGGCAAGGGAAGCAAAAGCAAAAATGAACAAGTGGGACTACATCAAACTTAAAGCTTCTGTACATCAAAGGACACCATCAACAGAACATAAAGGTAATCTACAGTAGGGGGGAATATATTCATAAATAATTCATCCAATAAGGGGTTAGCACCCAAAATAGATAAAGAACTCATATGCCTCAGCACCAAAAAACAAATAACCCAATTAAAAAATGGGCAGAGGATCTGAATAGATATTTTTCCAAAGAAGACATACAGATGGCCAACAGGCACATGATAAGATGCTCCACATCACTAATCATCAGGGAAATTCAAATCAAAACCACAAAAAGATATCACCTCACTCCAATCAGAATGGGCACTATCCAAAAGACAAGAAATAACAAGTGTTGGCAAGGATGTGAGAAATGGAATCCTCCTATAACATTGGTGGGAATGTCAATTGGTGCAGCCACTGTGGAAAGCTGAATGGAGGTCCCTCAAAAAACTAAAAATAGAAATACCATAAAGCCCAGTAAGTCCACTTCTAGGAGTTTACCTGAAGAAAATGAAATCCCTGATTCAAAAAGATATATGCACCCCTATGTTTACTGTCACATTATTTACAATAGCCAAGATATGGAAGCAAGCTGTGTCCAACAATAGATGAATGGATAAAGATGTGGTATATAAACACAATGGATATTATTCAGCCATAAAAAAGAAAGAAATCCTACCATTAGTGACAACATGGATTGACCTAGAGGTATTATGCTAAGTGAAATAAGACAGGTGGAGAAAGACAAATACCACATGATTTCATTTATTTGTGCAATTTAAAATAAGCAAAACAAAATAGCAAAAGACTCGGAGATACTGAGAAGTGACTGGTGGTTACCATGGGTTGCTGGGAGTGGGTTAGAGATGATGGAGATAACAGGGCACAAAAAATCTCAGTCATAATACGCTGGTCATGGGGATGGACCTGTAGTGTGGACAATATAGTCAGTTATTCTGTAGCATCTTTTTATTTTGACAGATAGTAAACTGTACTAGTTGGGGTGAGAACTAAACAATGTATATAACTGTTGAATCACTGTGTTGCATACTTTAAGCCAATATAATATTTTATATCAACTATACTTCAATAAAAATATCTAAAAAAAATAAAAACATTAAAACTAGAAAAATTAATTTATTCTACAGATATATCTGAACAGATATAGAAATATAAATGTAAAATGCTATTAAATGAACACTGTTCATAATTAGGGAGAAGAGAAAGAGAGAACCAAATTTCCATCGGTAAGAGATATGGTATATTCAATTAAATTATGATCTATTATAGTATATTCATGATGTGATCAACTTATGGTTAAACTGTGACATAATCACAATGTGAATATAAAGTAAAAGTATGCATGCTGATATGGAAAACTCTCCAAGATTTATTAAATCAAAAAGTAAGGTTAATTTAAAATATGTTTTTATAGTATAAGCTTGTATTTGTAAAATAAATATAATTTTTCAACTTGTAGAGTATTAAATATCTAGAATTAGTAGTGGCTTAGGGCCTGAAATATTTCAAATTTTGGCCAGGCACACATTTTTTATTTTTAAGTTAAAAGAGACATGTTGGCAACAAGGACAATATCAAAAACAAAAGATACCTGAAACTAATTTTCTTTTTGAAATTTACTGTTCACCTTAGTTATTTTCAGGAAAAAATACTTCACAAAATATGTTTAAATAGAAACTGTACAGTTCAATAAAATAGCTTTGCAGCTGTTATACCAAACCAAATATTACAATTTACAGAGCATAAAGGAGTAATCCATTGCCATCTGCAATAATCAGCCAGTTATACTGTGTAAACCCAGCAATATACAGAGGAGAGGACTTGGCATGGTTATTCATAGTTCTCATCAGGAAAACACATCTCATCCAGGTGATGAAAATTCCTTTGAAAGCAGTCAGATTGTAAGAACTATAATTTGTGGGAACTATCTTACAAATCAAAACTCAAAGAAGAAAGGCATTGCACAACCTAGATATGAAAGAAAATAAAATTAAACTACATGCAAGTGAAGAGCAGAATTCTCCAAATCTCAGAGTAAACAGCTTGCTCAAAAGAGATAACTTAGAACATATAGAAATTAAAATCTATGATAATGGATTTACAATGAAAATTATAAAGTGTTATATACAAGAATATGAACGACAGCTTTTCCCTATGGTACCAGATAGACCATGGTTTCCCAGCCTTGGCATTAATGACATTTTGGACCAGATAATTCTTTGTTAAGTGAGGCTCCCCTTTGTGCTGTAAGATATTTAGCAGCTTCATTGATCCTTTACCCATTAGCTGCTAGGAACATCCCTCTTCATGCTCCCATCTCCAGTTGTAACATATCAAAATGTCTCAGGACATTGCCAAATATTCCCCAAGAGGGCAAACTGTGCCTGATTGAGAATCACTGACATAGATTACATTGGCTAATTTGGGGGATTTAACATTTTTTTGTCATGTTTATTAGTAAAATATGTATTTTATGTCACAGTTCAGTACCCACATATACATATATATATATACATATATGAGGATGTATGTGTATTAAATATTAAACAATAATTTTGGCATAGATACTGATCACCCAAAATAGACAGTAATGGGAGTGCTAGAAGACCCTAATTCCTCAGGAAATCCCTTTAGCTGTTAGACTGTGAGGAGGTTTAATGGGAGGACCTAGGGGAGCCACTGTGTCCAGAGGTAGAGGATATGAGGCATCATGGCGTCCCTTACATTTTACTAATCATAGACAAACACTTCATTCTCATCAGATTCAGCTGATGCTAGTGTGAATTGACTGAATAGTAATATATAGAAACAAACATTTTATGAAAAAACAATTGTGACAATGACAACACATACTGATATTTTTCTATTCTCTCATTACTTTCTCTCTGTCTCCTTGCATTTTTAAACATTGACACCATCTACTAAACGGAATTTACAGAAGACACTGATCAATTATAATTCACACTTTGATAAACCGTGGACTATCATCTCAATCACACAAGTATGACTGATTTATATTCATAGAAATAACCACACTGATCTTAGATAGCTTCCTTGTGCACTGCCACACAGTTTTGGAGTTTTGACATAATATTGGTATTAAGATGAAACTTACTCATAGGTGCAATCGTCGGTTGCCTGCTCTTTATGATGCAAAGGCTCCAAAAGATGTAACTCAAATTATATTATCTACCAACCTACTTGAAATTCTCTTATTGACCACGCCATCTGGGCCTTCAACACTGAAGCCTGGTTCAAGTTCAAAGACATTTTATTGGTAGGTAAATAATTAAGTCATTATTTGATTTAACTCTTTGTATGAATTCAGAGCAAGTATGTTATAAGTGGTGAAGAGTACATACATTGGAGTCCTACAAGGACGGTAGGACTGCTTTCTATCCATGACTCGTTGAGCAATTTCCTGAACATCTCCAAGCTTCCCTTAGTTTTCTCAAAAGTGGAAATAACAATAGTATGCATTGCATACTGATACTAAGAGAATTAAATGTATGTAAAGTGTTTAGCTCAGTTCCCAGCATATGGTAAATGCTCCATGAATGGTACCAGTAATAAAAATGATAACACCAATAAGTTAATAATGTAAATGCCATGTTGATCTGTTAATCTCAGAAAGAGGAAATATATAACTTCATATTGGAAAAGCATGTCAAGGTTGCTTCCAGCTCTAGACTGAAGTTTTTTGGAACATCCTTCCTGCAAATACTGTAAGTCACATGAGGTCTTTATGTGAAAATTTATCATTTAAATAGATTAATGACTAAAAGGTTTTTTTTTTTCCCTACTTAAGTAGCTACGATATATATCACAGTCAAAGTGAGAAAAGCTGTGTGGAAAACATTTTTCAGTAGGATTTTCTAATCAAAGCATCTGGAAGCTTTTGGAGAACAAACTGTATTGGTATTTTTAGAGAGTTTAACAACTGCTAGTTTTTTTTGTTTCTTTTATTCATTTTTTTTACCCCTCGAAGAAAATTATAGAAAGTCTACTGAATTGAGTCTCATATATACATACATCTGCTATAAAGCAATTCACATGTGCTGTCTCCTTAATAAAATGCAAGATTGACACCAGCTTTCTGCAGCTCCCTTAATTGTGAAACTATTAGGGTTATTCTCTATATTAGGAACTGGCAATCCTCCATACAATCTCATCTGGAAGACCCAAAACAATGGGAAAAAATGGAGTCAAGTAGTTTCCCTGGTAGGAAAATTGGCATTCTTACTTGGAAAATAATTGGAACTGGATGTTCCATTTCAGAATTGACAAAAGTGTCCAGTTTGTGTGTTTCCACTATACTGGAGACTCAACATATTTAGAGAAGTAAAGCTATGCAGGTGGTAAAATAAAAGGATATTTTTGAAATCCAGGTAGTAGCACTTTAACTTTGTGTTTGCAACTAACCCTAGTAATCTTCCATCCCATTTACTATTAATAAGAAATACAGTGTAAGAAACCAAAGACTGCTGAGATCAACTGATTCCACTTATCTTCATGCAGACATGGTAACTGAAACAGGCATTTGCTGTCACTGCTTATCTTCTTAGAGTTAATTCTCAAAGGTTCTGTGTGGGTAAAATTGTAGTATTTACAGAATCTCTCCCCTGGCTTCAGTGCATCTGCATATCAACAGGTGTTTCTAAGGGGTGGAGAGTAGTTCATCTCTGTATCAATGGGTAATTACCTGAGCTATGGACGGCTTATCTGAACCTGAGAGGTTGGGGGAGGGCTTTGATTGCTTCTGCCAGAGCAGCAGAGAGACAGTCCCCCCCCAACCACCAGACAGCAGTTTGTAAGCATAAACAGGTTTTAAACTTTATTTCTCCCTTTGATTTTGGTTTTAGAAGTATTTTGCCCTGGGACTTCCTCTCCCCGGAGTTACACTATGAAAGAAGTTTATTTTTAAAATATATTTTCAAATGCCAATACAGCAGGATTCTGGTATGGTTAAGGTGGAATAAATATCCTCTTTACTTTTTACAATTTAAAACTCTAGATGGAGTACATAAAACAATTATCCAAGGACTCTGAAAAGTAAATAACAGCTGGTGGACTGGGAAGGAAAATCAAAACTTGAAGGAAGACTAGCACAGTGGCCAAAGATAATCAGATTGGATTAAGAAATATCAAATTTTATTATCTCAAACCCAATTTTAATATAATGATATTGAAGATTAAAGTAAAAAAGTAGAAACGTTATACTGTGCAAATACTGATCAAAAGAAAGCTGAAGGGGCTAGAGAAAAGAAAATTCCTGGGGATAAAGAGGGACATTATATAGTGATAAAAAGAATATTTCACCAAGAAGATACAATAATCATAAATTTTATGCATCTAACAAAAGAACTTCAAAATACTTGTGTGAAATCAACGTGCCCTCAGTGTAGTTGTTAAAACAAGTAGATAGAAAATTATCAAAGAAATAGAAGACCTGAACAATACCTTTATTATGTTGTGATTTATAATAAATATGTATTTGGTCTTTGTCCCTGTTTCTGTCACAGAGCTCCTAAAACCTTTGGAATTTTCCAAGAGTTGAGAGCAATAAAGGTGTCTTTTGTTATGTTAATAAGGTGACTTTTAGCCCACCTAAGGATGGAGGCTAGTTACTAGGAGAATCAACTGTATAATTAGAGGGCTGGAACTTTCATTTCCACATTCCTAACCTCTGGGGAGGGGAGTGGGGCTGCAGAGAGTATCAATCACCAGTGGTCAATGATTTATCAAACATGACTTCATAATGAAGCCTCCATAAAACTCCAAAAGGATGGGATTCAGAGAGCTTCCAGGTGGGTGAATACATGATTTTGGATGAGGGGCACACTTGGAGAGGGATGGAAGCTCTGTGCCATTTTCTTATACTTTGCGCTTTACATCTTTTTCATCTGGATGTTTCTGAGTTACAGCCTTCCATAATGAGGGAATACTATGAACAACACTGTCTTAGGTCAGGCTAAGAAAAAGGTAACTTAAATTGGATAGTTTATCATAAATTTATTTCTCACGGTTCTGAAGGTTGGAAGTCCCATATCAGGTGCCTAGTATGATCAGGTTCTTGGCAAGGACCACCTTTCTAGTTTACAGATGGCTGCTTTCTTGCTGTATCCTCATATGGTAGAGAGAGACAGCCAGCTAGCTCTATGGTCTCTTCTTATAAAAGCAACAATTCCATTCCTGGGAGTTCCACCCTCATGACCTAATTATCTACTGAAGGTCCCACCTCCAAATATCACATTGTAATTAGGGTTTCCACATAAGAATTTGGAGGAGACACAACCATTCAGTACAAAGCAAACACTATCAACACACATTTGACAAATTGAGGAAAATGGGCCTTTTTCCTGAAAGATATAAACTGAGACAACTTTCTTAAGAACACAGAGGTAATCTTAATTGTCCAAATCTAATGAGATTAATTTCATAGGTAAAACCCTTCATTAAAGGAAATGCCTAGTCTAGTTGGTTTCACTGGTGAATCCTACCACAGGTTTAAAGAAAAAAATAACACAAATTTTACACAATATCTTCCAGAAAACATAGGAAAAGGGACCACGTACTGTTAGGCAGAGAGACAGAAATGAGTGGGATGAAAAGGAGAGAGGGCCCCCAAAAAATGACTCAGGGAGTTGATCAGATAGAGCCAGAAATGACTCAGAATCAGATGAAGCCACAGGGTCCAAAAGTGACTCGGGGAATGTCCAGGGTCTCCCCAGATAAGAAACATCAGAGGCCCAGGCCCAGCACATCCCCTGTCCCCATTTCACCAATCAGAACCAGCCTAGAGAGCTGAGAGCTGTCAATCAAGGGCCTCTCTGTCCTGCCAAAACCACATAAAAGAAGCCTCAGAATGAGCATCCGGGCCTGTCTCACCTTAGGCAGGCCCGCTCTGTTACTCTCTGCAGAGTGCATTAAACTTACTTTGCTTTCTTGACTTTGGTTTCTTGCCTCACTATATCTGACTTCCCTGAGACACCGAGTGGAGTTCTTTCCTTCCTAACACTTACCAACTTATTTTATATTGCCAGGATTGTCCTCATACCAAAGTCATACAAAAAAACTTTATTCAACATAATTGTACAGAAATCCTATTAATCACAATGAAGCAGGGAAAATACATAAAAAGTATTGAAATGGAAAGAAAGAAATGTAATTGTCCCTATTCACAGAAAAACAAGATTTTCTATCTAGAAAATCCCAAATCATCTACAGAAGAGCTCCTACCACTTATACTTGAGTTTAGCAAGGTCACAGAATACAATATGAGCATAATAAAATCAATACTATTTCTATAAACTATTATCAGTTAATGATTGTATACAGATATTTTAAAGAGGGCCATTTAGGAGTTCTCCAAAAATGAATTACTTAAGTATATATCTAACAACATATGCATGGTACATGTATGTCGAAAATTATAAAATTCTGATGACAGATATCAAATAAGATCTCATATATGAAGAAATATATGGTGCTCATTGATTGGAAGGTCCAGTGTAATTAAGATGTCAATCCCAATAAAAATTCCTGCAGGACTGTTTGTAGACATACACAAACTAATTTCAGTATTTATACAAAAAGAACTAGCCAAAGAAACTGCTATAAAGCTATAGCAATCAAAACTATCATATGTCATTGGAAAAAGGATGGGCACATAGATCAATGAAACAGAATAGAGAAAAAAAACCTTACATAAATATGATTGATTTTTTACTGAAAAAGTAAAGGTAATTTCTTTCCGGTTCTTGCTTAGAATGCCTATTTTTATGCTTAGATTGCCCATCTGTTTTTGTCTGCTGTCGACTTTATCCATTGGAGTCCTTCACATATTCATCATATTGTCTTAATGCCCATTCTGATAATTCCAACATTCCTGCCATATCTGAATCTGGTTCTGATATTTGCTCTGTCTCTTCTAAGTGCATTTTTTGCCTTTAAGTATGTCTTGTAATTTTTTGTTGAAAGGTGGACATGGTATATTAGGTCAAATAAACAGTAGTACTTAGGCCTTTAGTAAAGCAGTGGTGAGGTGTCTCGGTGGAAGGCAGGATGGGGTAGTGCTCTATAGTCCACGATTAGGTCCGTATTTTGATAAACCTGTGACCCTGGATTGTGAACTTCACCAAACCTACTCAATTTTTTCACCTCCACCACAGGTGGGACAGGATAGCTAGAGTTGGGTATTTCCCCTCCCCCAAGTAGGGCAAGCTATGATAAAACTCTAGCAGGTTAACCCCTAGTTAATCAGTTTCTCCTGAGGCAGGCCTTGTTAAGAACAGAATGCTCAAGCAAGTTTCAACACAGATATTCCCTTAATCCCTGCTGGAAGCATGGAAGTATAAGATTTTTTTCCATTATTCTCTAAAAGAGGCAGCTAGAGTTTCTGGAGGTAAAACTCACAAAAGTTTGGGGGTCGCTCTATGACTGGTTTCCCTGGAGTTTTTAACCCTTAGACTAGCCTACAAGGAACCTCCAGCAATTCATCAATTACAGTTTAGATTTTTTTCCTCCCATAATTCAGCACTGGTTCCCAAGGAGGTTTCAATGTCAATGAACAGTTATTCTCTGTATCTACCCGTCTCTAATTTGGGGAGCAGCAGTTTGCCCCGTGACCTCATTTTATGATGAATCTAAGAGGAGTTGTTGATACTGCAATTTGTTGAGCTTTTTACTCTTAGGACAGAGTAAGGAATTCTAAGATCCTTACATGCCAAACCATAAATCAGAAGTCTGATCACTTCTTATAATGTTAAGTTTACACTTACCATATGACCCATCAATCCTATAGAGCCTACACATGAATATTTACAGCAGCCTAGTGATCATTACTAAAAACTAGAAACAACTCTGCTATATAATGAGTCATAAGAAATATGTATTTGGTCATTCAGATGACCAAATATATATTTCCCAGGTATATTTGCCCTTTATCCACAGTTCCTGAAAATACTGAGTCTTAAAGATCAAACGGGTGTTTTGTCATGTTAATGAGAGATTTTTGGACCCCACCCCAGGGCAGGGGCTGGAGGTTGAATCAGCCAATGGCCAATAATTTAGTCAATCATAACTATGCAATGAAGCCCTCACAAAACCCCCTGAGAAGAGCTTACTGCTCTCTGTTCTCTTGGATCCTGCTTTTCAGTCAGGGAGAGAGCTTCTACACTTGGGGAACCAGAATGCCTCCATGTGCCACTGAGCCAGGACTCAAGCTCCATGAGGATAGAAGCTACTTTATTTGGGACTTGCCCTATGTATCTCTTCCTCTGGCTGTTAACTTGTATCCTTTATTAAACTGGTAAACATAAGTGTTCCTGAGTTCTGTGAGCCGCTCTAGAAAATTAATCAAACCCAAGGAGGAGGTCATGGGAACCTCCAATCTGTACCTGGTAGGTAAGAAGCACAGGGAACTGCCTGGGGCTTGCAACAGGTGTCTTGAGTGGGGGATGGAGGGCAGTCTTGTAGGACAGAGCCATTAACCTGGAGAATCTGGTGCTGTCTGGGCAGACAGCATCAGAATTAAGTTCTCCAACACCCTGCTGGTATTCAGAATTGCTTGGTATTAAGTGTGGGAAGACCTCCTCCCACATACTTACACACATTGGAATTGTGTCTGGGAGCCCAAATGGAGTTACACTGCAATTACTGCTGTGTATAATATTGTTATTCTTATACATACATGTAGGAGAAAAAGGCACCATTTCAAACTCAAATGACCTTCAGTGAAAGACTGAATAAACAAACATCCATACATACAAGGGAATACTCAGAAATAAAGAAAATGAACTCCTGAGATATACAATTACATGAATGAGTTCCAAAGGCATTAAACCAAGTTAAGGAAGTGTCTCTCAAAGGTTGTACTCTGAATTATTTCATTTATACATTTTGGGAAAGGCAAAACCACCTCGATGGACAGAAGGTCATTAGTTGCTAGAGTTAGTGTGGGAGGAGTCTTTGACTGTCAAGAGACAGTGCAAGGAAATCCTTTAGGGTATTGGAACTACTCTGTATCCTGATTGTGTTGGTTATTACATAAGTCTAGGGATGTATTAAAACTCAGAAATGTACAAAAAAGATGAATTTTACTTTATGTGAATTTTTGAAAGCCAATATAGTAATAGAATTTTTTTCCTTTTATTTAAAATGAAAGGAATCCTCAAAAAGGTTTTCTATGCTATTTCCTGTAGCAATTTATAGTTCTAGAATTAGACTTGATGTCAATCATATTTTCAACTACTTTATAACCCCCTGAATACCAGCACACCAGATGCACCCATAGGATGGAAAACACTGACCAAGTCGCACTGACAAAAAGTCTCATGAACCAATACTTTGTGACCCAATGTCTTCGCACAAGGGACCATTAAACACAGCATATTATTTGATAAAGCAGTGAGGAGAAGTAGGCTTGGGAAAAAAAAAGAATAAGAGACAAATTCCCTTTGCTTTTGAATACTGTTTAATGAATCTAATTAGTAAGCCTCCTTGGTCCTGTGGAGGCTTTGGGTATTTTTGCATTTATTGAAAAAAATGACACGAATGTTCTGGGGACTCCTGAAACAAAATGTTAAGATAAGAAATGCAACACAAAAAGCAGTCACCTTGAATCAGAACCGGAGAGCTGACTGGAGGTGTTGCTGAGACTATAAAGAAGTTTGTCTCTTTCTGCAAGATCACCTTTCATTTCAAACCACTAGCTTCACAAAAATGCAGTGATTAGGAAGAAAAACAATCAGTTGGGGTTGGAACTACTGGGAGGTTAAAGTTCTGGGGGATTGGACAAGAACTCAAACATTATAAGGCTGTAAATAAATTGAGGAACTGCAGGTTGGCAATTAAATTGGATGTTAATCAACATCCAAAAATAAAATGGGGTGACCACCCAGCAGAAAGTCAGCAGTGAAGGCTCCCATTCTCAGCCAGTTCTGCAAGGAAAGTTTAGGTTTTGCACTTTTCTATGGCATCTCTCCAAAGTGTGCCAAGATAGGCGCCCCCTTGCCCACCAAATCATGAAGGTCACAGTTCTCTGCCACAGCCTGTGGGCCCATGTCAGGACCACTAAGAAATGCTTTCTGTCAACTATGAGCTGGTTCTTACTCTTTACCCCACCTCCCATTATCATCCCTAACAAAATACACTTGCCACGGGCTTTATCCAGTCATTGCAGTGCTGTAGTGAGGTTAGGCTAGCAGCTTCCTGCTTCATGGCACAATACGGAAACAAAAGATGAAGTTGACTTGCATTTTGCCAAGATGTGTAGGCATAAAGTGAAGGGGTCTTAGGCTTTGGTAATTTTTTCTGTATCCCAAAGTCATGCGAAGTTTTAAATCAGGTGAATCCTCAAGTAAGACAAGCAGCATAGGTCATTGCAGAATTAAACTGGCATCTTTGGAACACTTCACAAGACCTTTGGAGGCTCCTGGACTTGAGGCATACCATAACTGTGGACAGTGACAAGTGGAGATGACAAAAGGCTTTGCTTTGCTGCCTGCCTTGCTCTATCTCACACTTTGCTAAGGAAAATCTACATGACTAGGGGGAGAAAAATTAATAAGCAGAAATAGAATTGGGTGCTGTAAAATGCAAGCCATGGCTCATGCAGGAAACACAGAAGCTTCAATGAAATTTCTCCCAAGGTAATTCTGTCAAAGTGCAAACCTTACACAACAGCATGTAGGTGTACAGGTGCTAAATAAAAGGGGGAAAGAGGAGTCATTGCCATCTAGTATTTGTTGAAAGGAGACTACCAGAAAATACTAATAATGATAATCATAATATATTAAAATGAAAAAGGAAAGATAGTAGATAGAAAGGAAAGTATCTGCTAGTATATCCTTTTTTTTTTTATCAACTCTGAAAGCATCTCAGCTGTGTTTGCATCATTTGACTGTTTAAAACGCCCAAGTAGTTTACCACATCAAGAAACACAGCATGATGTATTCTGGCATGTGAATCATTTGCAGAATAAGATCTGTCTCTCAAATTCATTCAAGGCAGATCAGACCTAGAATTCCATACAATTAGGCACGTCACAAATATTGTGTAAGATTATAATGAGGTTCATGTACTGTTACTTGACCATTGATGTGAGTTAGGACTTGGAGAGCCTCTTCTTTTAATGATAATCTGTTTCTGTTCATAATTGGCCATGGTACTCTCCAATTTCCAACTTTCATGGAACATGCACTGTCTTAAGTGTCTGTAGCCATGTTCATCCCAGAGTGGGAACCAGTGAAGAGTGAAAAAAATTCAATCATCTAAACAGCTTTTTTGAAATTATATAACATACACACAAACCACTTTTGCTGGTGTTTTTCATTTCCTTCTAAAAAGATAGCTAATTATGCTACAACCTTGGTCAACTTATCGAAAATAAATGAGATAGCTAATGTTACGACATAATGTAAATTACAAAACCATAGGAGTTTGGCTGTAGTTTCTACTTTTTAATTGTTTTTAGATAGACACAGTTGTAACTGAACTGAATCGATACAGCTGTATCAAGCATACATATCCAATCTATATTTGAAGATATAACTTAAAGGGAAAACTAACCAAAACAAATAAACCTCAAGGATAGTCAATCTTTTTTGCTTGATGTTAAGCTATAAACCTTAACTTAGCCATGCCTTCAGAAGCTTCTAAGTGTTAGACACTAAATCATAAATACCCTTCCTTCAGGACAGGAAGAGAAGCCCTGAAATCAGGCTAGCTGGCATGACTGACTCACATGGTCTGTAAGTGGTCAGAACATTTCTCATAAATTCAAATGCCTAACAGCCAATCAGGTAACTTAAATAACTGAAGTGATCTGGGTAGGTCTGTGCTGACACATAAGCATATGCCCTTAGGCACAACACTGTGAGAGTTTTCTCTGGCTGCCTTCATAATGCCACAGCTTATGAGAGAAATTTGCTACAACTGATGACAGGGATCTTGTTCACGAAGCCAAAGAATGAGCTTCACAAACACTCAAGGTAGGAGAGAGCAAGGTACAGGCTTTATTAGAGATAAAGTGAAAGGACAGAGCTGCTGGCTCACGCCAGGAGGGGACAAGCGAGTCTGGGGTGGTGTGTTGTCTAGGGGTTTTATAGGCAGATGAGGATTTTTCGAGAACATGAAAAAAAGCTTAGGGGAGTGGACTTATTAAGCAGTCCTAGGATTTACAAGTAACTTGATACGAGTAACCTCCTGCTCTGTTGATTTCTCCCCGAGGTACCAGCATCTTGGTCTGGGGCATATGAAACAAGGCCACCTGCTCAGCCTGACCCTGAGGCATTGTTTGCTAAAGAGTAAGTCAAGTGCAATCTTATCTTTAAGGTGGAATCCTTCTTGCCTTTTACTGTGTTATGGCTGGGCTTGCATGCTAAATTAGTTTGCCTAGTTTGCAAAATCACCTCATTAGGTCTGAAGGAGGAAAGACAGCACATAGGTTTGGGCTTTTTAGCATGTTAAAGTGAATCTTATACATGTTATAAATAATTAGCATAAAATAAACATGTGCTACTCTTCTTTATCTGGGGTACACCCACTGATCTCACTGAAGAATGACTCTAGAGCTGAAGATTTAACACAGAGTATTAGTAGGGGGTATTTTCTTGCATGTAGTTACATTGCTCTGACTGCAAGTATCCTGCCTTGCTTTTTCCAGAGGCCCTCACCCTACTCTGACTACACTCATAGTCCCTGTCTCATAACTATGAGTAAAATTTAAAACCCAAGTAAAAGTTATCCAATCGTTATCTTGCATAAATGCAAGTCATAGGTAACCAGACGTAAGTTTGAAAGAAAACAACTTAGTGTAATGTCTATACTCTGTTTAGTTAAGTACACACACATATGTAAATCATATAGGTATATTCATATGATAATTTATGAAATCTAAACATCTATGTTATAGCCTGAATCGTGTCCCCCCCCCAAAAATTAACATGTTGAAGTTCATACCCCCAGCACCTCAGAATGTGATTGTATTTGGAGATGGTCTTTAAAGAAGTAATTATGTTAAAATGGCCATAATCCACTGTAACTGATACCCTTATAAGAAAAGGACATTAGGGCACAGATAGCCATAGATGGAAGACCTAGTGAAGACACAGAGAAGACAGTTTTCTACATGCCAAGGAGAGAGGCCTTAGAAGAAATCTATCCTGCCTGTACCTTGAGAACAGACTTCCAGCCTCCAGGATTATGACAAAATTAATTTCTGTTGTGTAAACCACCTGTTACCATTCAATTAAAAATGTGTTAACAGTTATAACAAAGCTGAACAGATTCTGAGTACTTAAGTCATCTCTAAGTTAGAAATCATGGATGTTATTTATGAGTTATGGTAACTTTCCATATGGGCCCTCCCTTTTGGGCTTAATGTCAGAGGGCCTTGACTTGGGAATCTTTAACTTAGGAGATGGATCTCTTTCCAAGTAGCCTGAAAGAATTCATATTTGATGTGTGCCCATGGTGTCTATTACGGGACTACACCTTACTTCCAGCAACACTGTTGAACTAAGAAATAAAGCAAACAAGTAGACTCCAAAAATAGTCACATCTAATCTTACAGTCCAGTGAAAGAGGTCAGAATTAGGCTGCAACCTTGTTTTAACAACAGGTTCCTACCACACAGCTGCAGGGTCTGGGCAGCTTTTCCCTTTTCTTCATTATGTTTGCTGTTTCTGTTTGCAGATTTGCTTATGAAGAAAAAAGAGTAAAGGAAGTCTACTGAATAAATCACACCACAGAACTCTACAAAACTGTGTGTTTCATGAGACAGGTATAACTGAGTTCCAAATCAAGATTGGATTTTCTCAAAATGCATGTATCTTTTAATTGTCTCTAGGCTTATGTTAACCATTCATTTTTTGGGTCTCCCTTCGGCATTTGCATAGCAAAAAAATTCCTTGAAGGGATCTCAGATATTTTCTAAAAATTCCAGATGATAAGCTTTTATCAGCTCAGTAAAAGCTTTTGTCAGCTTTTACATTGTACATGTACTGAAATAAAATCCTGGGCTCCTAAAATGCCTATAACAATTCTTCAGTCTTAAATATGTAGCTATTACAAAAAGCTAAGGAACCACTGGGCAAAGCCAGAGAGTTACCAGGCAGTCTTTCACTGCTTTTCCCCATCTTAATGTTCTATTTAAAAAACCTTTGTTGAAGATTTTTTGCCTTAGACTTCTAGAGCTTTAAGAACTCTTCAAGCATATTGTCTCGCTGCAAGAAAACCATAGTGCTGACTTTGGAAAGACTTTGACAGCAGGACTAGAGCCAAATAAAATAATGAAAGTGGCAAATAAGTCTTCAGCATTGCTTGTAATATTCTTTAAGTTGCTACTAAGAGCTTTCACATAAATTTCTCTATATCCAGAATCCCATTGTCAATTTGGGTCATTGCCCTAGATGAGGTTATTCCAAGAAAATTCTTTATGCTCTATAACTCAATTGGTCTGAAGTGTGAGCACAGAGATGTCTTAGTAGTAGCGTGACAGTGAGCAGGTTATTTAGACTCTCAAATACTCAGTTTTATCATCTGTAAAACTGAACCAACTTCAATAGCCTGATGTCAGGCTATTGAAGATGTTAAATAGATCATCTATATAAATCACTTAGCATATAGCCTGTCAGATGAAATCTACTCTATAAATATTTGTTATTAAGGAGTATAAGTTCTGGCTCTGAGTAAGTCGAATAAACATACTCTTCTATGTTTCTTCCAACAAATATAGCTATAAAACCTGGACAGAATGCATGCAACAACTGTTTGAGGGCTTTGAAAGTAAATAGTAGCAGAAAGATTGGAGAGGAAAATCAAAATTTGAAATACCTCTGACATGTCCATGAGTTTACTTTTTTTTTCCTTTGGTATCAACTAGCCTGGACTCAGTACATGATAGGTGAGCACCGAGGCACACAGAGAGAAAAATTCAGTTAAAGTCCTCTAGTTCTGGTTCAATAGTGGTAAAGTAACTCATAACACTCAAAAAGGTAATGAAACATATCACTTTCTTTTTTCTTTTTCTCTGTTCTTCTACAGCCCAGCCCTTGAGCAATTATACATACGGTCACAGGAGATAACAGCGGAAAGAGTCAATGTATTAGTGTATTTGAATACAGATTAAAAGAAATAACTCAACATTAGTCAATTATTCTCTAGGCCAGAGGGAAATTTTTTTTTTAATTCAGAGCCTATTTTGGACAATACCAGTAGACCTGAGTTCAATGTTATCAAAGTCCCAGAAAGACTGGGTGGTACTGAAAATAATATATAATCAATAAGCACTCACATAAAATGAAAATCTGACTGAGGGGCATTTTCCTCTTGAATCAGTGGAGCTATGGTTCTAAGACCATAGGGGTCAATCCTTTGTCATTTTTACTCTCTCTTTTTTGCTACTTGTCCCCAGACATGGGATCAGTTGGTGAAGTACATGGAAGAACAAAATAAATACAACTTCAGCTTTCTGGTCATAAGACCAAAAACAAGAGCCCCAGGCAAACAGAAATTATTGGGGAGGATGAATAGAGACAGTACCTTAGGAAAGTAGCCCAGGAAAGGTTTTTATGACCTCAGAAGCTCACCATAAGCTACACATAAATGGATTATAAATTATTCAGCATACTAAAGATATTGAGAACTGAATTAACAGATAGGCCAACACCCATGTTCCAGACTGGTGACTGGGTGATCTGTGTGCAGGATTGATCAAAATAGCACTGCAATGGTTATGAAAACCTGAAGTTGGAAATTGTGGTTGAACCTAAACTGGTCTATTTCCTGCTAAAACAAATATACCATGATTAGCAATTAGTCAAGACTTAGTCTCGTAATAATATTTCAGATGTGTAGTATTCAATCCAAGTTTACTTGGCATTAAAAAAAAAAACTAAAAAAAATTGCAAATCAGAAAGAAAAAGTGAATCAACAGATAACCAAAAACAATGTCAAAAATGTTGGAATTACATGATGAATATTTTAAAGCAGATACTACAAAAATACTCTGGCAAGCAACTGTGAACACTTTTTCTTATGGTATCATTAATAAACAATCACATGAGCAACACTGTGGTTACTAGATTCCCCCCATTATCAAGTCCCCACCACATACCCCATTAGAGTCACAGTCCATCAGCATAGTAAGATGCTACAGAGTCACAACTTGTCTTCTCTGTGCTATATTGCCTTCCCCAAGCCCCTCCCCACATTATGAGTGCCAATCATAATGTCCCTTAATCCCCTTATTCCTCTCTTCCCACCCACCCTCCCCAGTCCCTTTCCCTTTGGTAACTATTAGTCCATTCTTAGGTTCTGTGAGTCTGCTGCTGTTTTGTTCTTTCAGTTTTTGCTTTGTTGTTATACTCCACAGATGAGTGAAATCATTTGGTACTTGTCTTTCTCTGGCTTATTAAACTGAGCATAATACCCTCTAGCTCCATCCATGTTGTTGCAAATGGTAGGATTTGTTTTCTTCTATGGCTGAATAATATTCCATTGTGTATATGTACCACATCTTCTTTATTCATTCATCTACTGATGGACACTTAGGTTGCTCCCATTTCTTGGCTATTGTAAATAGTGCTGCGATAAACATAGGGGTGCATCTGTCTTTTTCAAACTGGGCTGCTGCATTCTTAGGGTAAATGCCTAGGAGTGGAATTCCTGGGTCAAATGGTATTTCTATTTTGAGTTTTTTGAGGAACCTCCATACTGCTTTCCACAATGGTTGAACTAATTTACATTACCACCAGCAGTGTAGAAGGGTTGCCTTTTCTCCATATCCTCACCAGCATTTGTTGTTGTTTGTCTTTTGTATGTTGGCCATACTGGTGTGAGGAGATATCTCATTGTGGTTTTAATTTGCATTTCTCTGATGATTAGCCATGTGGAGCATCTTTTCATGTGCCTGTAGGCCATCTGACTTTTTTCTTTGGAGAAGTGTCTGTTCAAATCCACTGCCCATTTTTTAATTGGGTTATTTGCTTTTTGGTTGTTGAGGTGCATGAGCTCTACATATATTTTGGATGACAACCCCTTATCGGAAATATCATTTATGAATATATTCTCCCATAATATAGGATGACTTTTTGTTCTACTGACGGTGTCTTCTGCTGTACAGAAGGTTTTTAGTTTTATACAGTCCCACTAGGTACACTTTTGCTTTTGTTTCCCTTGCCCAGGGAGATATGTTTTCATGAAAAAGTTGCTCATGTTTATATTTAAAGAGTTTTGCCTACGTTTTCTTCTAAGAGTTTAATGGTTTCATGACTTACATTCAGGTCTTTGATCAATTTTGAGTTTACTTTTATGTATGGAGTTAGACAGTAATCCAGTTTCATTCTCTTACATGTAGCTGTCCAGTTTTGACAACACCAGATGTTGAAGAGACTGTCATTTCCCCATTGTATATCCATGGCTCCTTTATGGTATACTAATTGACCATATCTGCTTGGGTTAATATCTGGACTCTATAGTCTGTTCCATTGGTGTATGGGTCTGTTCTTGTGCCAGTACCAAATTGTCTTGATTATTGTGGCTTTGTAGTAGAGCTTGAAGTTAGGGAGCATTATCCTCCCTGCTTTATTCTTCCTTCTCAGGATTGCTTTGGCTATTTGGGGTCTTTTTTGGTTCCATATGAATTTTAGAACTATTTGTTCCAGTTTGTTGAAGAATGCTGTTGGTATTTTGATAGAGATTGCATTGACTCTGTAGATTGCTTAAGGCAGGATGGCCATTTTGACAATATTAAGCCTTCCTACCTAAGAGCATGGGATGAATTTCCATTTATTAGTGTCCTCTGTAATTTCTCTCAAGAGCATCTTATAGTTTTCAGGGTATAGGTCCTTCACCTCATTGGTTAGGTTTATTCCTAGGTATTTTATTCTTCTTGATGCAATGTGAATGGAATTGTTTTCCTGATTTCTCTTTCTGCTAGTTCATCATTAGTGTATAAGAATGCAACAGATTTCTGTGTATTAATTTTGCATCCTGCAACTTTGCTGAATTCAGATATTAGTTCTAGTATTTTTGGAGTGGATTCTTTAGGGTTTTTTATGTACAATATCATGTCATCTGCAAACAGTGAAAGTTTGACTTCTTCCTAACCATCTGGATGCCTCTTATTTCTTTATGTTATCTGTTTGCATGGCTAGGACTCTGTTAAATAAAATGGGGAGAGTGGGCATCCTTGTCTTGTTCCCGATCTTAGAGGAAAAGATTTCAGCTTTTCACTGTTAAGTATGATGTTGGCTCTGGGTTTGTCATATATGGCTTCTATTATGTTGAGGTACTTGCCCTCTCTACCCATTTTGTTGAGAATTTTTTTCATCAGTGGGTGTTGAATTTTGTCATATGCTTTTTCAGCATCTATGAAGATGATCATGTGATTTTTGTCCTTCTTTTTATTGATATAGTGGATGATGTTGATGGATTTTTTTAATATTGTACCATCCCTGCATCCCTAGGATGAATCCCACTTGATCATGATGTAAGATCCTCTGGATGTATTTTTGAATTCAGTTTGCTAATATTTTGTTGAGTATTTGTGCATCTATGTTCATCAGGAATATTGGTCTGTAATTTTCTTTTTTTGTGGGGTCTTTGCCTGGTTTGGTATTAGAGTGATGCAGGCTTCATAGATTGAGTTTGGATGTACTCCCTCCTCTTCTATTTTTTGGAAAACTTTAAGGAGAATGGGTATTATGTCTTCTCTAAATGTCTGATAAAATTCAGCAGGGAAGCCATCTGGTCCAGGGGTTTCATTCTTGGGTGGTTTTTTGATTACAGATTCAATTTCATTGCTGGTAAATGGTCTATTCAGATTTTCTGTTTCTTCCTGGGTCAGTCTAGGAAGGTTGCATTTTTCTAGATAGCTGTCCATTTCTTCTAGGTTATTCAGTTTGTTGGCATATAATTTTTCATAGTATTCTCTAATAATTCTCTGTATTTTTGTAGTGCCCATGGTGATTTTTCCTTTCTTATTTCTGATTTTGTTTATGTGTGTAGATTCCCTTTTTTTCTTTGTAAGTCTGGCTAGGGGTTTATCTATTTTTTTTATTTTTTCCAAGAACCATCTCATGGTTTCATTAATTTTTTCTATTGCTTTATTCTTCTCAATTTTATTTATTTCTAATCTGATCTTTATTATGTCCCTACTTCTACTGATTTGGGGCCTCATTTGTTCTTTTTCCAGTTTCAATAATTGTGAATTTAGAGTATTCATTTGGAATTGTTGTTCCCTCTTTAAATAGGCCTGGATTGCTATATACTTTCCTCTTAGAAGTACCTTCACTGCGTCCCACAGAAGTTGGGGCTTTGTGCTGTTGTTTTCATTTGTCTCCATATATTGCTTGATCTCTGTTTCAATTTGGTCATTGATCCATTGATTATTTAGGAGCATGTTGTTAAGCCTTCATGTGTTTGTGAGTCTTTTTGTTTTTTTGTACGATTTATTTCTTCATACTTCTGTGAGAGAAGTTGGTTGGTACAATTTCAATGTTTGTGATTTTGTTGAGGCTCTTTTTGTGGCCTAGTATGTGGTCTTTTCTTGAAAATGTTCCATGTGCACCTGAGAAGAATGTATATACTGCTGGTTTTCGTTGGAGTGTTCTATAGATACCCGTTAGGTCCATCTGTTCTAATGTGTTGTTCAATGCCTCTGTGTCCTTACTTATTTTCTGTCTGGTTGATCTGTCTTTTGGAGGGAGTGGTGTGTTGAAGTCTTCTAAAATGAATGCATTGCATTCTATTTCCTCCTTTAATTCTGTAAGTATTTGTTTCACATATGTAGGTGCTGCTCTGTTGGGTGCATAGATATTTATAATGGTTATATCCTGTTGTTGGACTGACCCCTTTATCATTATGTAATGTCCTTCTTTGCCTCTTGTTACTTTCTTTGTTTTGAAGTCTATTTTGTCTGATACAAGTACTGCAACACCTGCTCTTTTCTCCTTATTGTTTGCATGAAATATCTTTTTCCATCCCTTCACTTTTAGTCTGTGTATGCCTTTGCGTTAGAAGTGAGTCTCTTGTAGACATCATACAAGAGGGTTTTGATTTTTGATCCATTCTGTAATTCTGTGTCTTTTGATTGGTGCACTCAGTCCAGTTACATTTATGGTGATTATCAATAGATATGTACTTATTGCCATTGCAGGCTTTGGATTCATGGTTACCAAATGTTCAAGGGCTGCTTCTTTACTGTCTAGGTGTCTACCTTAACTCACTTATTACACTATTATAAACACAATCTGATGATTCTTTGTTTCTCTTCATTCTTTTTCTTCCTCCTCCACTCTTTATATGTTAGGTGTCATATTCTGTACTCTTTGTGTATCCCTTGACTGTCTTTGTGGGTTGCTGACTTTATTTTGCAGTTGGTTAGTGTTTAATTGGTCTGCTTCCTTTGCTGTGATTTTATTTTCTCTGGTGACAGCTATTTAGTCTTAGGCACACACACTTCCATTTAGAGAAGTCCCTTTAAAATAAACTGTAGAGATGGTTTGTGGGTGGTAAATTTCCTCAATTTTTGCTTATATGGAAATTGTTTAATCCTTCCTTCAAATTTAAATGAGAATCCTGCTGGGTAGAGTATTCTTGGCTTGGGGCCATTCTGTTTCATTGCATTGAATATATCATGCAACTCCCTTCTGGCCTGTAAGGCTTCTGCTGAGAAGTCTGATGATAGCCTTATGGGTTTTCCTTTGTAGGTTATCTTTTTTCTCTCTCTGGCTGCTTTTAATGCTCTGTCCTTGTCTTTGATCTTTGCTATTTTAATTATTATATGTCTTGGTGTTGTCCTCCTTGGGTCCCTTGTATTGGGAGATCTGTGAACTTCCAAAGCCTGAGATACTATTTCCTTCCCCAGATTGGGGAAGTTTTCAGCAATTATTTCTTCAAAGACTCTTTCTATCCCTTTTTCTCTCTCTTCCTCTTCTGGTACCCCTATATTATGAATATTGTTCCTTTTGGATTGGTCACACAGTTCTCTTAATATTCTTTCATTCCTAGAGATCCTTTTTTCTCTCTTTCCCTCAGCTTCTCTGTATTCCTGTTCTGATTTCTATTCCATTAACTCTCCTCCACCTTATCTAATCTGCTTTTAAATCCCTCCATTGTTTGTTTCATTTCAGTTATTTCCCTCCTGAATTCATCCCTTGGCTCTTGAATATTTTTCTGTAGCTCCATCAGCATGCTTATTACTTTTAATTTGAATTCTTTTTCAAGAAGATTTGGTGATTTCAGTCTCACTGAGCCCTCTTTCTGGTGTTTTAATGATTTTGGATTAAACAAGGTTCTTCTGCCTTTTCATAGTCCTGGAGCAATTGGAGTGGTTGCTGGTGAGTTGCGCACATGTCAGCTGAGAGGACAAAGTCTCTTCCTGTTTGCCAGTCACCATGCCTGTCTCTGCTGTTCTGTGCCAGTTAACCGCATGCAGGGAGCAGCCTCTGGGTTAATCCCCTAAATTGCCACAGGTAGGGCAGCCCTCAAGATGGCCTACGGTGCTGGCAGGGGTCGCAGGCGAGTGTCGCGTGTGTCTGCCATGAGAACAAAGTCCTTTCGTGCCTACTGGTTTCATCACCTGTCTCCACTGTCTCTGCTGGTCAGCCGGTTGCAGGGACCAGCCTCTGGGTCTAGGCTGGTTAGCTGGGTGCAGGGAGAAGCTTCTGAGTCAAGCTGTGTAGTTGCTGTAAGCGGGGCTGCCCTCCAGCTAGTGTGCAGCAATGGTGTGGACATCCGGTTTGCACGCAGGAGCTGGTGCGGAGGAATGAGCGACAGGCTGCTCATCGTGGTGAGGGGCCTCAGGGCTGCATTGCCAACCAGGGGGATAGTGTGCCTGAAGCTCCTGAAGGTTCCCAGCCTGCTGGGCTTAATGTGCCAGGACTATTTTGTCCACCTATTTCTTCTCATAAACCCTTGCCCCTTTAAGAGTTTTAAAGTGCCTGCTTTTCTTTTGTCCCAGGGCAGCTGGTTTTGGAAACCTATTCACAGTCTTAGTTTCAGACTTTGCTTTTCAGCAACTCTAATCTCCAGATGCAATGTGGGTCTGTGCTCCCCAGGTAGATTTTTAGGGCTGGGTATTTAGCAGTCGTGTGCTTCCACTCCCTCCCTGCTCTGATTCTTCTCCTCCTGCTAGTGAGCCGGGTGGGGTTAGTGCTCAGGTCCTGCCGGGTCATGGCTTTTTACTTTCTTTTCCATGAGGTGTTGACTTCTCCCAGATGTAGACTGGCTTGTGTACTATTACTTCTGGTCACTCTTTTAGGAATAGTTTTATTTCTTGTATTTTCAAAATATATGTGGTTTGGGGAGGAGATTTCTGCCTCACTACTCATGCTGCCATCATTTTCCCCAATTGTGAACACTCATGAAGCAAACATTTTAACTAATAGAAAATCTGAGCAAAAAATAGATATAAATAAGAAAAAGAAATTTTAGAAATAGAAAGCTCAACATATGAAATTTCAGTGGATTACTCAGTAATAGAATAGAAGGGACAGTGAAATGAGTCAGTATATTTGAATACAGAGCAATATAAATTACTCAACATTATTCAACTATTCTCTGGGTAATAGAGAAAAATGAAAATAAAAAAAAACTAAGGAATTATTGTACAATAAGGGATCTATTTTTTTTTTGTTATAAACATCCCAGAAAAAGAAGGTGGTACTAAAAATAATACCTAAAAAATAATAGCTGGGCAATTCCCTCCAGTGGTAAAAGATAAAAGCCTTACAGAGTTAAAGAAGCAACACATATTCAATACAAGATAAAACTAAAGACACCCATTCCAGTGACTTCATGATCAAACGGCATATAACTGAAGAAAGAACAATTCTTGAAAACAGAGAAAGGATATGTCTTATATAGTGGAACAGCAAATTTTATGACAGATTTACCATCAGCAATGAAGGAGTTCAGTAGAAAGTAGCACAGCACTTTTAAAACTACTGAAAGAATATATCAGTCCTGAATTCTATATCCAGCAATGATATCTTCTTTAAATGGAGGTAAAATAAAGGCATCTCAGATGAAGGAAAATTAAGATAATTTGTTTCTAACTTCTGCACAGTATAATTAAGGGAAAGTCTTAAGAGATAAAGGAAATAGTTACCAGAAGATAAAGAAACTGTAATATCAGGAATGAAGAAAAGCAACAAAAATACTGAATATTTGAGTAAATATATTAGCTTATACCTCCTTATTTGGTATTTATACATTTGGTGGTTGAAACAAAAGATTATTGCTGTATAGCAAATAATTAATCTGGTCTTTGTCCCAGGATCCTGACCTGAAACTCCAAAAACCCTTAGAACTTCCTGAGTAATAAGAGTGTCTTTGTTATATGTAAGCCCTTCTGGATTTTACCTGATAGCTTATGAACATGAGGTGGCTCATGGCAGGCCACTAGGTAGTTTCAGGATTAGACTGGCAGTGCCTGAAAAACCAACCATGTGTTTAAGGGTTGACTCTTTGAACCATCCTGACCACTGTGAAGGGGAAGGGTACTGGAGATTGAGTTCAGTCATATAGCCAATGGCTCAATCAATCATTCCTATGTAATAAAAACACTAGTAAAACTCTGGACACCAGAGCTTAATGGAGCTTCCTGGTTAGTGAAGATATTGGATGATTTACCTTGATTCTGTAGGGAGAGGGCCCAGAAGCTTATGCTTGGGACCCTCCCAGACCTCTGTCTTCATTTGGCTAGTCCTGATTTGTATATTTTCTAATAATACTGTAACTGTAAATAGAGAAGTTTCCTGAGTGCTGTGAGTCATTTTAATGAATGATTTAATCCGAAGAAGTCATGGGACCTCCAAAATTTATAGCTAGTTGATCAGAAATATGAGTGGCCCGGGAAAACCTGAAGGGTAATGTCTGAAGTGAGGCAGTCTTGTTGGGGACCATGTCCTTAAATCTGTGGTGTCTGACACTAACTCCAGGTTAGTTTCAGAATTGAATTACAGTATACCAGTCAGTGTCAGAATAATTGTTGGGGTTTTTAATGTACATAGATATAATATATATGAAAACTATGAAAAAAAAGTGATGCAAAAAGATCACATACAAGCATAACCAATGTGCCAGCAAATTCAGTTTCTGTTAAGAGCTCTCTCCTTGGCTTGTAGATGTCTGCTTTCTTGCTGTGTCCTCACATGGCCTTTCTTTTGTGCTCACATGGAGAGAAAGAATATCTGATGCCTCTTCCTTCACTTAGAAGGACAACAGCCCTACCAGATTAAGGTCTCACCCTTATGACCTTACTTAACATTTATTATCTCCGTCTAGGCTCTATTTTCAAATATAGTCACATTGTGGTTAGGGCTTCAATATATGAATTTTGGAAAGGACACAGTTCAGTTCATAAAAACATACCCTAATTTCATTAAGTGGAAAGTATTGACCCATACAGATTAAAAGATAGGGATGGGTTTAAAAATATCCACCTATATGCTAAAGCTCTTTTCAAGTATAATTATATAAAGAAGTTAAAGGTAAAGAATGGGAAAAGATATACCATGTAAATACTAATCAAAAGAAAGTTAAAGTGGCTCTATGGATATCAAAAGTATCATTTTTCAAAGCAAAGAAAATTACCAGGGATAAAGAAGGAAATTGCATGCTAGTAAGAGGGTTAATTCACCAAGATGACAAAAAAACCTCTCAAGTATATTTATAGCTAGCAACAGATCTCTGAAATACATGAAACAAAAATAGACTAGAGGAAGAAATATGCAAAGACACACACAAAAAAATAGTTGAAAACTTCAACACTGCCCTCTCAGTAATATATAAAACTAGTAGACAGAAAGTCAGCAAGAATATAAATGAGTGAAACAAAACAATGGACCAATTGGACTTAATTGACATTTATAGAACAAGAACAGAATACATTTCAAGTGCACATGGAAACAATCAACAAGATCAGGGATCAGCAAGTTATGGCTACTGATCAGACAAACCAGTGTGCATTGTACACTGTGAGAAGTGACCAGTAAAGGGTATGAGTATCTGATGGTGGGGATCACTGGGGCCACCTTTGAAGCTGGTTGTGACACTCTCCCAACAGTGCTCTCTATTGCAACATATTAGTATAGCTTTCTTATGTAAGGGGAAAAAAATGACCAAGAAATCACCCAAAGTCTTGAAAAGACACATCACCAAAGAAAGTACACACAGGCAAATGAGCACATGAAAAAATGTTCAATATCATTACCTACAAGGGTAATACAAATTAAAACCATGATCAGATTCCACTACAAACCTACTATAATGGCTACTAAAATAATACTGACTATACCAGATCCTGCTAAGGATGTGAAGCAATGGGAATTTTCTTACATTGCTGGTAGGACTGTGCAATGGTGCAGATTATTGGAAAACGGTTTGGGAATTTCTTATTAATTTAAAAGTACAGTATGACCTAGTGATCTCATTCCTGGGTATTTACCATAGAGAATAAAAACGAATCAACATTTCATGCACAAATGTTTATGGTGCTTTTTCATAATCATCAAAAACTGAAACAACTGAAATGTCATTAATCAAGCACAAAGATAAAGAAATTATGGTATATGCATACAGTGGAATACTACTTGGCAATAAAAAGAAACTACTGATACCCACAGAAACTTGGATGGATTTCAAAGGTATTATGCAGAATGTGAAAGAAATCAGTCTCAGAATATAACATTCTTTATCATTCTCTTTATATGACATTTTTGAAAACACAAAATTATAGTGATAATGAATAGATTAGTGATTTCCAGGGAAGAAGGGTAGCATTGTTAATATAAAAGATATTTATAGCAAGGATATTTTGAAGGAACAGAACTATTCTATATCCTGATTTGGGTGGTGGTTGCATTATTCTGTACATGTGAGACATCTAAAATAGAGGCCAATTACACTGTGTAATAATTTATAAAATAAGGTAAATAAATGAAAAAGGTGGTTGTTATTATTGTTAGTTTTCAGGCTTCACCAGCCTAGTATATACTGGGTATTCTCAGGAAACAATTTTACTGTTCATCTAATGTAATGCACATTTACTAAAAAGAAGAAATTATTACTATTGATATTATAATTTTCTAATAAGCCACTTCCAAAGAACTCTGCAATGACTTCTAACTTATTCTAAAAAGCCCTTTATTTCAGTTATCTATTGCTATGGAACAAACTTGTAGCTTAAAACCAGTACTTTATTATTTTACATTTTGTTTGTTAGCTTGGTGGCTTCTGTGCTGGTTAAGCCTGGGCTCGCATTTGTGACTTCACACAGTTCAAGTGCTGGCTGGACTAGACGACCCCAGATGGCATCAATTACTTGTCTGGCATTAATGCTGGTTGATGACCATGACAATCACATCTTTTCCACATGCCTCTTACCCTCTAGTATTCTAGACCAATATCCTTACATGGTAGCTCAGACCAGCACTCCAAAGGGTCATACTGAACGCTAGACCTCTTGAGGCCTAGCCTCTGGACCCACAATGCCACTTTGCTATATTACGTAGATCAAAGCAAATCACCAAACTTGTCTGATTCAAGCGATGGAGAAATTAGCTCCACCTCTTCACTGCAGAAACCACAAACTATTTCAGCTGTGCTTTTCTGTCTACCAAACTATTTCATTCTTATACTGTGATAGAAACTAATGAGTGAGGATACATTTCTGGATAACTTAAAAGATAGAAATTCCAGGCTTTTTCCAAGTCCAGTAAGAAGACAGTTCTTTCCTTTATGGTATTAATCCCTTATTTCATAGGAATACCCCAGTGTTTATGATGCCACTAACATGTATGATCATCTCTATTTGGAAATTCTTTTGTTTTTCTTAATAATTAATTTAACATTGCAACTTTTATTTATTGCACAGCTCAAGTCAACAGCACCTAGTTCCCTGCAAGCAAAGGCTTGATGATCTGTTAACACCTAGTGTTTCAGTTTATCTCAGAGAAAAAAAAAATCACACTAAGACAGGAATGACACTCATTAAATTCATTCTGCCTTGGTTGGAAACTGGAAATAGTAGTCTTCACTTTTGTTAGCTAGAAGAGAGAATTCTTATGATTAAAAAGTTGGAGAATTATGTGTACTTTGCAAGTGGTGCTAGGTACTTTTCCCAAAGGAAGTAATTTCCAGATTTCCATTTTTATAACTGCTTCTCTCAACACTGTCTCTGCAAATATGTTTTTAATCCTCCCTTCCACTTCCCTCCATTGCCCTGTTTTTAATTGAATTATTTTACTTTATTATTATTTTTTGTAGTTTGCCTATTCACCTTATGGAAGGTTCATGATACATTCATTGATGCTGTGGTTCTATTGATATGTAAAACAATGTAGATGAAGAGTCTTCTATATTTCCAGAGCTGAAAATAGGTTTCCTGAACACCATACAGGTTTATTTTATGGCCTCTTTTCTTTTCCAACCTAGCAACAGCTTTCAAAGGACTGTTCACTTGTATTAAGAAATTCAGAAATAAGAGCATCTGTTGGGAATATGAAATGTCCTTTTGTTCTCAAATGTATGTTGTGTCTCACAATGTATGCCTCACATCATGATCATTTCTTTCCTTGCTTTTACCCTAAAAGTAATGCTTTGATTAATGTCATCCTTGTACTTAACTGTTAGGTGCAACAAGTAATTTATAAATGGCCATGATGAAATGGCAAAATAAGAAACTTTGGGACAAATTACATGTAGAGCAACATTCAGTTTCCATAATAACTAGATATAGCAATTGGGGTTAGATGTTTCAAATTAAAAAAAATAAAAAGATTGACCAGCAGCATATTTTTAGTTAAAGTTGTGTACAAAATGATTTTTTCATTTTATTGCAGGCTTAGACAATTTCAGTAAATGGATGTATCACGGCCCCTATTTCTAATTAGAATCTAAATAATATACCTTCTGTACTGAGTATATTCCATTCATTTGATAATCTAGTCCTGGGAACCATACAGACTGAAAACAATGTTTCCTAGAAAACTAGGAAAAAACTATTGGGACCATTATCTTTCCTTTTCACAGACGATAATCCTCAAATATTTTGGTCTCCTATTATTTGAATGTCAGGAATACACTGATGTAAAGTAATGAAAATGGGTGTTTTAAAAATTTCCTAATGCTTTGTAGGTATCTAGGACAAATGAGTTATGTTAAATTCTTTTTCTAGGTAATCTATGAGATTTCTTACTGTACTTCTTCCAGAAAATTTAGTTTGGATTATAGAAAACCTAAAACCATGAAATTAAAAAATTTTTTGAATTTATTCAACTTATACATTTTTATTATAGGAAATGTCATATTTTGTTTTATCTTACACACATAACCTAAAATTGTTAATTGTCTATGTTAACTAAACCCAAAGTGTAGCACTTACCTGCTATTTTGCTCCAGTTTCCATATTCCCTTCTGGTAAGAAAACTGATTTTATTTGGGAACCCATTTTCCTCATTAGATAGAATCATGGTAGAACTGTTAAAGACCTTGTACTTCTCTCAGAGGATGAATACTTCAGGTAAACTTGGGCAAATAATATCCTTTCTTTGGCATTTGATTCTGGAAGAAGTAGAGAAAATTGAGAATAGTGGAGGCTTTGCATTAGTCCTGGCTTCACACATCCAAAAGGTGTCCCTAGTTCCTGTCCTGTTGCAGATCTAGTTCTGTAATTTCTTCTTTTACTTTGTGGAACTATTTCATATCCTTCTAATCAATTCCATTTATTTAACTGAGTGGAACCACTTTATAGTGTTTGAAACTAAAGAACTTTAGCTAATACACACATTTATATATTCAGACATAAAAACTAAAATAAAAAAGATACAAGTAATATAAAGACTGTGTTAGCTTGTTTGCCATGACTGAGTGGCTTAAACTACAGAAATGTATTTTCTCACAATTCTGGAGTCTAGGAGTCTGAAATCAAGGTGTCAGTCAGATGTGTTTCTCCTGAGGTCTCTCTTTGGTTTGTAGATGGATGTCTTCTGACCATGTCTGGGTGGCCTTCCCTCCGTGTCTGTCTGTGTTTTGATATACCTTATTTACAAGGATCCCAGTTATATTAGATTAGGGCCTATTTTGATGACTTCAGTTTACTTGTTTCCCTCTTTAAAGACCTTATCTCCAAATACAGTCATATTCTGAGGTACTGGGATTAGAAATTCAACCTGTGAATTCTAGAGAGACACAATTCAGCTCATAAGAGAGACCAACACTCTTGGGCTGGGAGCACGACCATATTTCCTGACTGAATGATCATAGCATTGAGAAGCAGAGGAAGACAGGATTTTTAAAAAGTGTAGTAAGTGAAGTGATAAGGAATGAAGTAGGGTATAATGGGAGCACACAAGTTAAGGTCAGACAGCAACCCTGTAATATTCAAGCTGCTGATAGATTTCATAATTTATTGTTTGCAGGAAAAACGTTAGAAGTGTCATGATTTATAGGCCTTTCTCCACTGATTCATACAAATAAACTGTATATGACTCAATTAATAATATTAAACAAGCTCTAAAATTCTATTTCCTTGGAATTTGAGGTATTTTCCATTCTCTCTAAAAGCTGAAAAAAAATGTTATATTTATGTTTGTAGAGACATCAATGCTGTTGGATTTTTCTAGAATTGTTTTCAAACATTTTAAAATATGACTGAGAGTAATAAATCATTTTACATTAAGACTCAATGTCAAAAAACTAAAACAGAAGTTTAATGAAATGATGTTTACCCTATCTGTGTGTGATGCACTCTCATTTTCTTTGATGTAACTACATTATTTTCCAAATAAAACTGATTGTCACTTGATAAAATGTTTTCATGACTCACTAAGAGGTCACAATCTGCAGTCTGAAAAACACTACAGCATAGAAATCACAAGACTGGCACAGTCACACATATCATTGCAGCATAGGAAGAAACCGTTTTTTTTTTCCATTACCAGAATATTCCAAAGGAAATTGTCCATTATTTTCCATTATTTGCACAACTATTCTTTTCCCCTGCAATACCTTGAATGAGAATAGTTTTAGAGTAAAAAGATGAAAAACGCATTTTTATTGAGTAATCCCTGGGTAAGATGCAATAGAAGACACAGATGCCATTTCTCAAAATATCTATTTGCAAATCCCATAGTTGGCACCTATGAAAGACTGTCTAATGGAAACTTCCAGAGTGATGTAAATATTTTATAATCTCTGCTATTAAATATGGTAGCCACATGTGGCTAATGGGCATATGAAATATGGATTGTAAGCAGAAGAATTGAATTTTTATTTTTATTTAATTTTAATTAATTATGTGGCTGGTGGCTGCCATATTAGAGAGCAAACTTCAGGAACATTCTGTACTGCTAGAGGCTCTGGCATCTAAGGTACTAGGAAGCAGGTGACCTTTTTCCAACCTCTCAGAGCAGAATAATGGAATAAGTATCTCCATCTTCTTGTCTTCCAAAAATATACATTTACAAAATAGTGGAGCATATTTACTTAAAATTGAAACTTCATGTAATTAGTGTATTACATGAATTGTAATTGATGTATGAAGGTGGTAGGTGGGAACAGATGTATAATTCATATCAGTGGAAAACTAAGTCTCTTTCATTTAAAGGAGAGACTGAAATGTCAAATCCTCTACAGAGATAAACTGTGGGATTCAAAGCACATTGCCCTTTTCCTAGGTGAGCAAATTAATGAGTCCTCAGGCATGGAAAAGAAGATCCAAAGCCAAGTAAGGGATAGAGATGTAAATGGTTTGGATTTTATTAGTCCAAAGAAATGAGAACAGGGCAAGTGGTTAAAACAGAGGAACTGGGAAATACGAGTAGAGTGTCAAGGGTAAGATGAGGATAACAGAGCAGAAGGAATGTGGAACAAGCAAAGAAGATTGATCAGTGAGAAATTTCTGGTGATAAGGGAATCCCAAATAAGTCATTTCTAGTTTCAATTTTAAAATCCTTTGTAAAACTAATAAATATTTGTGGAAATAATATGCACTAAACTCAGGGAATTTTTCTATACTCAGAAAATCATCAATATCAAAGAAATATGGTAGATCTATAGTGAGATTAAGAGTGTGTGAAGAGGGTGGGGAACAACCTCAGGGAGCTCTTAAATAACTGAAATCAATTGTTATCAGAATTCCTCTGTCATTTCCATTGTGTTATAAATAAGACTATGGAGATAACGAACTCCTTAGTATATTCTAGGCTTTGACATTGATTTAGAGTAAGAACTACTCAAATATATATGGGGTAACTTTTGATGAAGTTGTCCTGTGTTTAAAACACGGGTTTTCTTTGTGGAATTTTTTGTTGTTGAAAAATACAGTTGTTTTTAGAACTTAACAAGAAACTGTATAGAATTTTCTGCAAGTCAAGAACTCTTCTAATGATGTAAAAAAACTTTTTTGTCATAATATTCCCTGTTTTTAGTTGTTGAACTTGAAACAGAAAGTTTAAGCAACTCCTCCAAAGTACTGCTGACAGTGTTGGAGGAATCCTGGGGTCTAACCCTGGCAGTACTAACCTTAGAGTACATGCTCCTCACACACTAAATCTTTTGCTGTGCGAACAAAGCCATTGATAGAAAATAGACTCTGGAATCAAACATACCTGCACTCAACTAATTGATCTTCTAGCTATGTGACCCTTTTAATTATTTTTTCCATGTTGTACTGACTTTCAGAGAGGACTGAGTTCAAGTTAATTTTTCACCAGATAAAATATGATTTAGAATTTGGATGGCTTCAGAATTTCACTTTTATTTTATCTCGTAACCTATCTGTTCACCAATGTTTATTGAGTGCCTATTATTTATTAGGCACTATTTATGTAGACAGCAAATACATAAATAGAACTGTGGATAAGACAAAGATTCCTGATCTTACAAACTTTATATATTATGTACCTCCTACTTCCCTTAAAAGCCTATGAAGAAGCCCAAGCCAAATTTGATTGCATCTCATTTTCATTCCTCGGGACACCAACTAGTGCTTTCAAGGTATGCCTGAATTGTCTTCTGAAAAAATCATTTCATTCCATATGTCCCTTGGAATCATTTTCAAATAATTTGACTGTCCTAACCAGTCTATATAACCAGGACAAAGGCCGGCTTCATTACAGATGGAAATGAGTGGCTTCTTGCCACAAGTAGATCATCTCCTTGTCAAGAAACATCTGAGGCACGTCAAAGAATGGTAATTAATGTTAATGGCAAACCTAACAAAATCAATTCTTTTCCTGCATTTAGTCTCCCAGGAATTGCTTCTGTTCACTATTGATGGATAGGCTTATTGAATTTGGGAAAATGGCACTATGATTATTTGGGCTGTTTAAACTAGAAATGCTTCTCCTGGGATTGACTGTACAATTATATATAAATGTAGAGATACATTTATATCTGGATTAACCATCACTGGTCCCTAGAGACTGCAGTTGGGGAAAGGTTGCATCTGACACTGAGCTCTACAAATGATTGTAATTTCTAATTTTTGCAATAGTTGTAATTTTTAGTCCGGATCAGGTATAGTAAGTACTAAGAAGAGATAACACTTTGATCACAGGAGAAGTTAGATATCTTATATTACTGCAGTGGGTATATAAAGGACATTTGATTTGTTTTCTTCTGATGTTTGCCTGCTTACCATTTATCTTTACTTCCCTGGATAACAGCATACCAATATTAATTTTTGGAATTGCTCGTTTCTCATTATCAGTGTTCTGGATCCAATTACGAATACATTATCCGGTCCTGCCCAGTAAGCATGTTCTCTTCTGGCCACAGTAGAATGGAAGCATGACCCAATTCGGCCAGCCCAATGACACTGAATCCTTGGATTTTTCCAGAACATTAGGAAAGTGAATGTTCTTTTGTGCTGGAACTGACTGCTGAGAGGATCATCTGTAAGTCTGATAGTGCTGGGGTTTTCCACATGGGAACAAACTGACTGAATGGGTCCAAAATGGAGGAAAGGCACAAAACAGAGAGAAAATGACTTCTGGTGGCATTGTCTGAGATGCTTAAGCTGGCCTTTTTGGGAAATCATTCTACCTGCCCTAACAGTCTTAACTTAGGAAGTCAGCAATTCTTTTGGCCAGTTTGGATGTGGTTTCTGTCTCTAGGAGTCATCTGTAAATTTTCTCTTTGAAAAATATAGGCCTGGGTTAAGGTTCCATGAACCAGGAATGGTGCAGTGTGTCCAGTGGATTCAGACACACACAAAAAGGCTTTATCATGGGGCAGTTTGACTTGGAAAAGGTTACTCTACCAGATAAAGTCCAAGAAGGTAGGAAAAAGAAAACTGGATTTGAAGCCAATATTTAGAAATAAATTTAGGAAAGAGTTGTTGGCAAGGTTGACCTGTCGAGGTGAGGCAGATTCCCTGCAGACAGAAACTTTGAGTGTCTGTCAACTCACCTGTGGCTGGTGAGATAATTCCAATAAAATTCACCTATGGGGCAGAGTACAACAACCTATAATCTCTCGTGATAATAACTTTGAAACACAATATGTTTAATTTCTGAGTGATTTTGATGAGAATTATATACACAAAAGAGTCTGAGATGACGTGTATCGGATACTCTAAATCAATTCTCCATATGCAGTAGGAAGAGGCAGCTCAGGAAAGAGGAAAGGGTAGGAGGAGTTAACTGGGAGAACTTGGTCCCCTGCTTCTCAGATTAGGGCCAATGATTGTACAACACACAGAGAGAGAAAAAGCTTGGCATCACCCACATTCCAGGTATTAATGCTTCAATTCTGTTTTCTTATGTTCAAATGTGTGTGAAATGTAATTCATTATAAATCTGTGAGCATAGTTTGGCTTTTTCTGTGGGAACCTATTATAGTACGCCTAAGGCTCTGTACATTAGCCTTCAATCTTTCAAGACTGCTGCTTGAGTCATAATTAAAAGTTAGCTGGAAATGTCGCATAAATTGGTAAAACTATTGTCCATTAGGCTTAAGTTCCAGGAGGAATATACTTTTGGTTTACAATATGTAGGTCATTCAAAAAAAAAATGGGAAGGAATAAAAGAAGAAAAAGAAGAGGAACAGGGAGAAAGAGGAGGAAAATTAAGAATTAGGTAATTAGTGCTAGGCGTCACTGGGTCCAGGAGTTTAAGTGCCCTTGCCTGGCATGTGCTCCCTATGCCTATCGCTGCTGCGCTTCTGTCTGCATACTGCTTCCTTTACCTGGCGATCAACCAATGGTAAATCAAAGGTTATAGCACTTCAGCTTAGTTACTCCACTGGAAGGAGGTTAAGCTTTTCAGTCCCAGAACCTATATATAAATCCAAGGAAGTACTTACCTAGCTCTGGTTGTATATGAATGTTAGCAATGAATGGGAAGTCAAATTTGAATATGGATATCTGTGCTATTCTTTGTTACATGAGCATTGATATCAACTCCCTAGCAGATTGTACCATTCAGGTGTCAAAACTCTTCCTTATATATGCTGACATCCCCTATTCCACCAAGGAGTGGGCTGTGCACATAATAAGTGATCCACACATACTGGCTGTTTACTGACTGAGGAACAATATAGCACTTATGATATGTGGATACTATATTATTTGAACACAGAATATCTTGGAATAACCACAAAATTCCAAAGCACAATGTTTTTCACACAAAACCTTCTCACAGGCTGTTCTCTCTCATCTCCCCTCTCTATTACCCCTCTTCACCTGGCCCATTCCTAAATAGCTTGAGATAATTTTCTCAGAATCTTTACCTGACCACCCCTCCCCTCGGACTAGGGTAGGCATTGAGTTTATCCTTTAAAGGCTTGCAATTTGTTTTGCTTCCTTTATAGCACTTATTGTAATTGTGATTAATTGAGTAGTATTTGTTTTTCCTGTTAGACTGGAAACAGACACACTGCCTAAATTATTTACTTACTCATTGCTAGTACTTTATCATCAAAGGCACTGAATATGTATTTTTTTTACAGGAATGGATAGTTGAAAAAATGCTTAAAAAGAATGTTAATTCTAGGATTGTGTTTGGTAAGACTTCTTCGTAGTATACAATCAAATTTAGCAGCAGACGAATCTAATTGTGAATACCAGGCACCATCAGGATCTCAATACTACTATTAATGAGCACAGAATAATTCTAGTTACTATAATAAATATATTGCCACATGTCAGTAAATTTACATATAGAAGTGTATTGCTTGCTCACGTAACTCCTGTGCAGACATAGTAGCTCTTCTTCAGTCTTATGGCTCCACCATCCCAAGGGGCTTAAAATCCTTTCTGTCAGATAGAGGATGAACAAAAGGATGAGGAGACATACCCAATTTTGTTAACTTACTTAGTCCATAATTAAGACACATCACTATAGCTCATATTCCATTGGCAGAACTAGGCATATGATCCCACCTAGATGCAGGGACATGTAGCTTGTAGCTAAACAGCCCTTTATCAGCCACACCCCTGCACTATGGCTGGAATGACTACGAATGGTGGACAGCTACTTATCTCTGCCACTACGCTGTTTTAGATAGTAAACAAAGCCTCCAAAAGTCAAAAAGTAATGGGAACTCTTATTAACAAAACTGGCAGCATAATGATCAATTCAGGCACTCAACTATTTTTTTTCTGCAGTGAAGACAAAACAAAACATCAAAAAACATAGAAACTGAACCCTATTGACCTATTTTCTTTTGTATGGTTCTCCATTGCCTGTTTCTTCCTGCTTATGCTATTTGTTGCTTTGAAATCATGTGGCAATACCACCTCAGGCTGACTTTTGTGATTTCCCTTTCAAAAATTTTCTTCTTTTATGATTTCTTAATATTTGTAAGTGTTAATCCTCAAAAAAGAGAGATTTGTTAGCATATGAATTCACAATGTCTATGCTCTATCCTATATTTAATATGTTCTATCCCATCAAGAAGATGTTAATTAATGGCTTTTTGAAATTACTCTGTTTGGTGTGCTTAACATAGCAGTATGCTGTTTATCATCTTCACAAAACATGAAGGCTAAAGGTTTCAGCAGTATTTTGCTGATGGAAATACAAAAACAGGTGGCAATTACCACAATATTATTTTCTGAGGTTAAAACACTGACAAATCAAATAATTCACTAGCAGATGTTGCATTATGTTATTTCCTTCAATTTTGGATGTCAAAGAAGTCTAAACTCACAAAAACAATGTGCAAGCTAAGAGAATATGGAGACGTGTATCGAACACTGATTTGCTGCATACAATTCATTACTGCTACTGATTTCTCTATGCCACTATTATTCATTCAACAGAATCATTCCACATAGTCACATATACAATTATTTTGTTTTCTATCAAGCCTCTAATATGTAAATAGACCACTCTGCTAGGTGTTTTAAGGATATACAGAGGTTTTGCCCTAAAATAACTTGCAACTTGTTCTTTTTGTACAAGAGCTGTTTATACCACGACTGCCTTATCATATATAACAAGCCAATGTTTCAGAGAAGTGTATGATAAATGTTGAGTAAACAGATGTTGTACACTATGTGTTCTGAGAATTTTTATTTTACAGTGAAGAGTAGTAACCAGAAAGGCTTCTTGGAGGTGGTGTGAATTAAATACCGGGGAATGCATAAGAGCTGAATACAAGAAAGAGCTTGGAGATTCCAAAGAGGAAAGGGTGTGGAAGGAATGTAGGGAAGGAGTCCTGAGGATAACAAACAATGAGGTGAGCATTATGGCTGGAGAGAGGAGGGCTCAAGACGGGGAAAAGGAAGAGATCTGGAAGCTGATGAAAGCACCACCCAATTTATCTTAGGAAGCACCAACCGTGTTTTACGACTTATGATCCTGAAGATCTGAATGAAATGTGATCCATTTAGGGTGAGGAATGTGGGAACACCCCATATAAAAGTCCAAAGGAGAACAAAAATGTTGGTTATTTAAGGTACTACAACTTCAATATGAATGAAAGGTAGTGTTTATACATAAAGGGAACAAGACAATGGTTGGGATTGAGACAGAGGAGTCTGGGGAGGTTGGTTAGCTGGGCCATCAGGATCTGGAGGTTATTATTTATCCTGTTGAAGTGGTTGGAGTGTACCTGCGAGCACTGGGAGTCACTGAGTGAGGGGATCAGAACTGAAGGCTAGGTCACCGGAAGCCGCACAAGGGATGGTTTCTAAGAGAAGAGCACAATTGAAGGCAGAAGAACTATTACTGGAAAACTGAAGCAAGGCAGGTGTGAAAGCTCGGTGAAGTGGACTGGGGTGGCATGTGGATGTGATGAGTGACACAGAAAAGAGGAAAAATTCACAATTTCTTTGTGACGGGATGATGGTAGGGCCATTTGAAGACTGTTGTAGACCATATATTTCTACTTTGGGAGTCCTTATTTCATGATGTATTAGGCATATTAAAATATACCTACTGAACCCAATAAATGTCATAATTATGATAAATGAAAGTGGAATTTTCCAATTTTCCTACTTTTGAAATTATAAGATACATTATTCATTTTCTCTTATGATTTTAACCTTTATTAGGCCTGGTTATACTTTGTGGTTTTATATCTACATAAGAATTGCATTGAGCCGCAGTGTCTATTCATAAAATGATTTGTTTACAACTAGTTATTAATTTTAATTTTTCCACCTTCATACATGTAAATGTATAGTTTAGCTGTTATTTCAAACAATTTCAGGAGCCTTCCAAATGTTCCATGATCCTAGCACCATACCTTACATGAAAAACTGCCTTGGATGGTGGTGACACTCACTAATTTACTGGAAATCACAATAGGAAGAACAAGGATCATGTTAAATGCCTCCCATCCCACCCTTTGTAGTTTCATGTATTGAAGTTCCAACTCAATTCTTTAAATTCAGGAAAACTTTCGAGAGTGTTCTAGGTCATGGGCTAACTTTGCCCACCTCTTTGGTTTAGTAGTGAACCAACTAAAAAAGAAAGTAAAGTAAGAAATCTGCTTCCAACTGAGACTGTTCTCATAAGCTCAGTCCTCTGTGTTACCAGGGAGGAAGAAAAAGAACATAGCTGCTGCTACCTCCCCAAGCCCCCAGACCACCCATGGGAGCTATTTCTAGTAATAAAAATGCCCAGCATGTTGCAGAAGGGCAGGTGCTAAGCTGACCTCCAGCCTTCCTCAGGGCCAGTCTTCAGCACGCACATCTTCACCTGTCCATGAAAAGGGCACCCCATGAATCCTCACCGACAACATGTCATGGCAACAACACTGATTTAGACTTTCTCCATGACCAGTTGCCCTTCCTATGGACATCAGAAGCATCTCCTTCCTCCCACTGTTTCACAATTGCCAGCTAAGATTTCTAATGAAGAGTGAGAAGGAAGAAGGCACCTTTTGATGCTGCATTAGTGAGGTGAACTTAGGCCAAAGAACTTGATTTTACATGAAATTAAAACAGAAAGTGAAGTGATAAAAGAAAATAATCTTCAAAAATACTTTTTTAGTTACTAATGTGTTACATAAACTGCTCAAAATCTGATTTGTCACGCTGTCAGAGAAGATATCATTGACCAGAGTAATTTGATGTAAATTTGTCATGCAGACAACTGAGACTGATATTCAATCTTTATATATTTTTGCTCTGATAATCACTTTTCAGAGCAAAGTAAGCTAGGAGAACAGTTAGGAAGAGGCAGAGAAGAAGAGAAAGGGCGGAAACAGGGAAAAGGAGAAGAAAAAGAAAAAAATCAAAAGAGAACACATTTGTAAAAATCATTTTCGCCCTTTCTGTCTTCTGCAAATGGTTAGTTCAAACTTTTTTTATTTTCGAGTCTAACTATATGGAGCCCCTACTTTAAATTGAGTTGTTGGTAACTATAAAAGCAATATCTCCAGATTCAGGAGTTCAGTTCTTTTCCTTCTGTGTTTAAAGAACATTCAAAATTTCATTCTATATTACTTATTCCAATCCTGTAGATGATGAATCATATCCACAGCACAACTGTACCTTTAACTCTAGTCAGAGCGAGTTTTTCTAAGAGATCCACATATACCAGACACTTCATCCTCTCATTCTTTTAAAGATGAGTCTATACCATCTTTTCTGAGAAAACTTTACCTCTAACTTGTAGAATATGATTGGCAAGTATGGTCAATATGCAAACTAGCAACATAACAGACACTGACCTGTTCTCTCCTCCTCACGTGTGTTCATCACCAAAGAGAGATTGGGATTTTTGTGAACATGAAGCAGGTATGCTGCCAGAGAAAGAAAAAACCTCTTGACTCCAATCTAGACAAATGGGAGATATTACATAAATGTGTACTAATTGATTTTTCTAGCCCTTTATCTAATTTTTGGTAATATGTAGGCCTCTTAAGCAGAGCCTGTTACCACACAAAGAAGAAAAGCAATCAGCTGGCAGCAAATTATTTCCTTGTTCTGCTCTGAAACTAGATTTGTCTCCAAGGACTTTTTATGCTTTCGTTCCCTAAGTGAAATTAATCTCCAAAATAATTACTAGTGGCCATTTAGTTCATTTAGCCCAAGTTCAAGTATCTGTTGGAATATCTATGCAGTGTTGTGTAGAGTCCATTTCTTCCCTCGACAAACTCGTTTAATTATTAGAACAGTGAATTACAAGTAGATATCTCCCCTATCAATTGTGATTGTCCAAGTATCTAAGTCCTTTCTTGTTAGTTCAGTTACATTGCATGTAAATGCCAATTATTATAACAAGCTTCACAGATGCTTGTTAAATCACTCTACCTTCTAAACTTGAGACAACTACCTCAAGTTTTCTTCCATCATGAAATTTTCCTGGAATAACTATAATCTCTTTTCTGAATTTCTATAGGCACAAAGTTTGGTACCTCACTGTTTTTCTCATTATTTTATTAGCATTTTACCCTCAAATATGACAGATGCTCCTTGAAAATAAGGGATATATTTTACTACATTACCTCCACAGCCCTTCTTTGAGGCTCTCTGAGAATACATCATTGCCAGACCCTGGAAAATATTTCAGAATATGGAGAAAGTGTGTTTCAAATCCGTTCATCAGGGAAGCTCTCGGTCAAGTGGAGGTGATGGGTTTATGAAGTGATTACTTCAGGAAGATGTACTAAGTCCTAATGATGAAGACTTGTAAAGATATAAAAGATGAGCAATGAATTTTTTCCACTATGGGTATGTCAGTAGTTAATTTGGGTTCTTAAGTATAAACACTAGTTTCTCAGAATAAAAATTAGGGAAAGGGGAAAACAGAAAATTCCAGGCAGAAGAAACAGCACAGTTTCTCCAACATTTAGCTTGAAGCTGTGTAAATAGTACTGGTTTCAGCAGTAGTTTCATTTGATTGATGAAGTTTTTCTATATTGGCTGGGAAAATCTAGATTAATATTTTCTGCAGAATACACGCAGAAGCAAAGTCTTTCCACTATGCATGGAATGTGCTACCTTAAATAAAAGCAGAGCTGATGCAGTTAGGGAGAGAAATTTGCCAGATAATTCAGTTCGGTGTATTTTGGTGATGTAAACCTGCAAAATATGTTAAGCCTTTAATTTTCCCTACTGTTCTAATTAATGTGAACACTGTGTTTAGAGGACAAAATTCAGTTTACAGAGGCACTGCCTGAAGTAATAGTAGCATTTGCATCTCACGTGGTTCCCTCATGAAAGTAAGGAAGGCTCATGAGCACGTGCAAGGCAAAGTTCTGGCCTAGTCATCTAGTTATAAATACTTGTCTTTGATTCTGGATTCTAATTACTTTAGTATTTGCCCCTTCATTTTTGTCAAGTGTAGCTAACATATGAAGTTTCGCTAACATTATGGAACTGTATTAATATCCAATTGGATTCTACAGATGCTTAATGAATGCTTAATGCTTTGTGTGTCATGCTAAATAAGAGAAATGAAAGTGGTGAACAAGGCAGACACCAACTGGAGACTACAGGCAGTCTTCTGTCTGATGAGAAAGAGGCAGGAAACAAGGAAATGCCTTCCCATGACTCTGTTACCAAAAGACTCAAAAGGCTCACTGTCACTTTGTAAAATATGACACAAACTCAGTCTCCTGCTCCATAAGACCCTATGTAGCCTGCTCCTACCTAATTCACCTTCACCAATACCCACTACTCTCTTATTCTCCCATTTTAGAAATATGGGCTTCCTTGTTTGTCTTCAAAAGTTTGAAGCTTTTTCCCATTCCCCAGCATTTTCATTTGTTGTTTCCTAAGCAAGGATATTTTCACTCATTTCCTAAATTCATCCAAGAGTCTATTCCAATATTACCTTCCTGACCATGCTATTTTAAATAGGTTTCATCTACCTTTATCATACTCTAACAGTCTTTGTGTTTGTGGCTCATATTACTTCCTAAAATAATATTGTGTGTGCACTCTCTCTCTCTCTCACACACGCACTATTTTAAATGCTTGTCTCTCTTCTAGAGAGAAAAGAGTTTGACTCTCTTGTTCACAGTCATATCTCCAGTTTCTTGAACAGTGCTTTGCACAAGATAAATGTTCAATAAGTATTTCCTATTTTTTTTGTAGGAGTTGGTTCATGTATGAAGAATGATTTGAAAGGGGCAAAAATGTTTTTTGAGCATCCTTCCCCTAGAGAAACTGGATCTGATCATCCAACACAGACTTTCGGCTCCATTTTGGCTATCTCCACTGTGATACTAGAAAATAAAAAAACTCATACATCTGATAAGCACTTGACATAGAAAAATTAGGTCAACATTCTCCTACATTTGAGATAAAGATGTCCAGGTTCAGATAGTTCCTGATTTGAACTTCCTGAATTATGATTGAATATGGAAGAGGAGGATTTGTTTTCTACCTATACATAACTGCAAAAATATGCAAAGGCTAATTACCCATTCTATGCCTTAGTTTTCTCAGACAGATAAGCATTCCACAAAGTTTTGTGGTTGTCTATAAATGTTAACAAAAAGAATTTCTTGGTCATATACTCGAGCAATGATGGGTTTGGCATCAGGTAAACGACTTTTGTTACTTCAGGCTTCTCAGCACTCCTTGTGCATGATGAATGTCCAAAGGGCTTTGGGTAGAGAGCTCTCCAAATGATTTGACCTCATATACCTTTTAACACAAAGCACCTTTGCAGGAGATGTTTGATCATCTTCCCTTCGGGGAAGACTGTGCTAGAAGACACTAATGTCCCTTCTTATGGGAAATTCTATGGTTCCACGAAATTTCAAGCCCTGACATAGTCCATTATTGATCCATGTTCAGTGATGAGGGATATGGCTAGTGGGACCTGAGACTGACCTAAAAGGTCAACTCTTTGAATACCTAACAAACTAAATTGCCCATTTTTAGTGAAATAGGTAGCTGCTGCTAATTCTCATGCATATTTGAGTGAGCAAATTAATTCTTATTTCATTTATATTTTTCTATCAATTGAGGAAAAAGTTCTAGGGATTGTTTTATAACATGTAGGAGGAATAGTCTCTGATCTTACACCAAAAAAATATTCTCTTCCAGGCCTCAGTATGAAACATTAACCTTAAAAAAATATTTCACACCATGCAGGTAAGTCGTTTTATTTTGATCTAATAATACAGCAAGCCAGTAGCAGAGCTATTCCAGATGAACAGCATCCAGTTATTAATTTCACAGAGGTTTCCTGAGCTCCTCATAACTGGTGCTGGGGTTACAGCATTGAATAAGACAGACCTTGATCCTGCTGGCATGAAGTTTAAAATCTAGCTAGGGAGAAAAATGTAAATGAATAAACGCCCGTGTAATCATTTGACAATAGTAATGAAACATATCATGAAGAACTGCAGGGTGCCATGACATATAATAGAGAGTACCATTTGGTGTGATGAAGCAGTAAAGATTTTATTGGGGATGGAGTATTTATGCTCAGACTTGAAGGATCAGTAGGAGATGATGAGGAAAAGTGAATTAAAAAGGAAGGCTGCAATGGGAAGGGAGAACATTCCAGGAGAGGGAAAGTTTTAGACAGAAAAGATTGATTAAAAAGAATTGTAGGTAGGGTTGCCAGAATTGGTAAATAAAAATACAGATTGCACAGTAAAATTTGAATTTCAGCTAAATAATGTATTTTTTCAATATAAGTGTGTCTCAAATGTTGTACGGGATACAAGTAAAATGTTTTTTTTTAATGTTGTTTATCTGGAATTAAATTTAACTGGGAATTATAAATTTTATCTGGTAACTTAAATTACAGAAACTGAGAAATGATCAGAACCCTTTGAGCAGGTAGGAGAGGGACTAAAGATGAATAACAGAAATTCTTGTGCCTTTAACTTATTCACTAATGTATTTTACAAATCATTTTGTGAATTTAATGTGTCATACACAGTCCTCAGTGTGCCGGGGATACAGTCAAGCAAGATACATAGATGAATCCCCTACCCAGCTACTGATCAAAGACTTTGAGGAACACTTCTGCATTCTGTATTGCCAACCCCTATATAACACTTGACACAGAAATGACCTCTAGTGAGCGAAGTTCAGAGGCTGAATATGTCACTTAAATGCAGGAATGATGTTGCTAGGCATCCATTGGCCTTGGTTTCTTCATGGAAAGTTAGCACTTCCCTTATACATAAGATGTACTGAAGATTTAGCTCAACTGCTTCCTAGTGGTCATTTTGCTTCCACTCCTCTGAGTCCTTATTCTCACCCAGTAATTTTCAATATGTGTTCTATAGAGGATCCTTCCAGTGCCATGAAAGGTGAGGGTGGAAAGGGCCAAATATCTGGTACATGTTGGGCTCTCTGCTTCAGTTTCAACCACAGTAGTAGCTCAGAGACGGCAGACTATCTCTATGGGTATTTATTGTCATGTTACAATTTAGTAAATTTGTTTACTTATTTACTTTCAGTAAATACTCTTTTGCTTATTTTAGCAAATACTCTTCTAAGTTCATGAACACATCCACATAGTCATTAAAATGAAAACATCCCCAAAATGCTCCAAAAACCATCATCCAGTCAGTTTGGTTTAGTTCAGTGCATTGGGCAACTTCTGGAGACATTTTTGGTTGTTATGACCGGGGAGTGGTGGGGAGGCTACTGGGATCTAGCGGGCAGAAAACAGGGTGACCGCAAACATCCTGCAGGGCAGAGGACGGCCCTCCGCAGGAAAAACTGTCCGAAATATCAATAGCATCAGTGATAAGAAACTCTGACATAAATTAGTAATCTGGTTCGAAATGTAATATTTTAACTCATAGCATTCAAAATTGTCAAACACATGACATGAGTGAAAATAGTTCAAGATTGTTTTAAGATCACGGGAGCTTACTATTTCGGACTACTTATTGTATGCTGGCCCACTGTATACATTTGAACTTCACAAAAATATACTGAGATCTGTTGTATTAGTTGTCACTTTACATTTTAGGAAATTGAGACTTGAGGTAATTAGCCAACTTCATTTACTAGTAGAGTTTGTATTTGGACTTAGATACTCTGATGCCAAAATCTATGTGATGCCCTCTCTAAATACATCCTTCTCCACTGAATGTATTTTTCAGTGGAATAATAACAGTAGATACTTGATCCTGTAGCTCAAACCTGCAACTGATATGGTAGTAAATTCCCCCTGCTGGAATATTGCCAACATTTCAAACTGATAGGCTCTTTCTTCCACCAATAATTATGAGATCATACCTACTCCTCATAATTTTAAATGTATGTTCCCTTTATTGAACTCCTTCTGTTCTGTTTTTAGTTGAATCAGTCAACCTGCTTATTTTTAACAGTTTATTACTGTGGGAGACCCCCCTACACCTCCACCCACACCTCCCCCCACCACACACACACACACACACACACACACCAAATGCTTCCACTCCCAAGGAAGGAATAACAATCTGTTCTTAACAATTGGTTCAACTTCAGTATCAGTAATCACATCATCTTCATACTTAAATACCTGTATTTTGGCTTATCTCTGTTCTTTTACATTTAAATTTAACTCCAAATGTAAATGGTATTATTCAAGCCCAAGAGACCCTAACACTCACTTCACAGGTGATTTGCTCCCTAATTACCACTTAATACATAACTTGCTATTTTTATGTTCATATATTCATTGCTGCTGTATTCAGTTAAATGCAAACAGATACACAGGGAGAGGCAAAATTATATCTGCAAATCATTGCAATAAATTGGATGTTTATTCACAGAATCATCTAATTGATGACACTTGCTGGCAAGATTGGACAGGTTTCAAAGTGGCTCTAAAGGAGATCCAAGCATATTGTTAAAAAGAAAATCTCCACAGAGCATACTAAGGACATTTGTGTTTGCTAAGGAGACTACACCCCCATCACAAAATGTGTTTTCTAATCTTGAGGTTGAGATTTCATTCATTCACTGTGATATTAACTGCAAGCATTTGGTTCCAGTGAGGTAGGAGAGAATGTTGCTTTTGATCAAACAAATTCTAAATGAAACATTGCCAGTTCCCATTTGCCATGTTGGTTTTTTTTCACCATTTCCTTCAGAACTTTACCTTAACACTTTTATACGGTATTTATGGACAAGGAAAAAGATTGATCTTTTTGAAAAGAAATTTAGACACAAGAATGGTGTCCTTTAGAATCCTAGTTTGAGGCAATAGAGACTGACTCTAGACACCAGAAGCAGATAAGGACTTTTTTGCCAGGCTACCTTGAAGTTCTTGGCTAGATCCAGAAAAGCACCGGGTTAAGGTACAACAAACAGGTGCTAATGAATGTTCTTTAGGGAATCTGAAGTGAAATAAGTCAGGTCTAAGCATTTTTAGTCTTTTTGACTAAACTATTCATTTCCATGTTGCAAAGAGATAGCATTTGATTGGACTACCTTGGGTCACATATTGCACATGTTATTTTGCTAAGACAGAGCCAAAAACTTTGACATTTTCATGAGAATGTATTGCAACAGGAGAAAGGCTGTTGTCAATAAATAAAGAAATAAACAGACACATCACTCATCAAAAGCCTTAAAAATAAGAATTCCTTTTGATTGAGAAATTGACCTTTAGGTGATAAGCTTGGGAAATATTCAAAGATGTTTTCAAGGTTTATATCTAACAGTGTGATGAAAAAACTGAAAAAAGTCCATACTAAACATTTAAAAGAATCAGACTATGGGTCTCTAAGTATAAGCTAATTTTTGATTCAATAGCAATGTATTTATGAGGTGTCATGTGAAGATGTATTTTGAGCAATTTTTATATGATTTTTTAAATCTTTACATATTTTTGAGCTTTATTAAAATATAAGTGACATATAGAATTGTGCACATTTAAGGTATACACATGGTTATTTGATATACATATATATTGCAAAATGATTGCCACAATGTTAGTGAATGCTTCAATTACTACACTAACATTTTCACATGGTCAGAACTTTAAGATCTACTCTCTAAAAAAATTGCAAATACATAACCCAGTATTTTTAACTATGCTTACCATCCTGTACAATAGATTAGTAAAACTTCCTCGTTTTATCACCAGAAGTTTGTACCCCTTGCCAACATCTCTGCAGGTCTCCCACTCCTCAGCCCATGGCAACCAGAATTCTCTGTTTCTATGAATTTGTTCTATTTTTAGACTGCACATATAAGTGTAATCATAGAGTATTTGTCCTTCTCTGACTTATTTCACTTAGCACAATGCCCTCGAGGCCCATCCATGTTGTTGCAAAATGTAGGACTTCCTTCGTTTTTATGGCTTCATATATCTCACATTTTCTTTATTAATTCAATGACCATTCCCATACACGGTGGAGATGAAAAATGAAATTAACTTGGCTAGAGTGAGAACATATGAATAACAATTTAGTACATAACCTGTCTTTCTCCCTTACTGGAGATGTGGATAGGCAACCAGGAAACAAGATAGCATATTTTAAAACATAAATGTTACGTGGTGGTACAGACTAGGATCACAATATTGAAATGAACTCTTCTTTTCTACACTGTCTCTATAATTTAACTCTAAAGTGAAGTCTGATCTCAGACATAAAGCCTTACCTAATTCTTCTAGCCTTGCTAACATCGCTCTTCTGATTTCCTGTTCCTGGAATGACAAATAGTTTTCAGGCCAACTCCAATCAATTGTTTGACTGCATGGGGAGGATTTGGAGGACCTGTTGAAGCTCAGCTGGAAAGAAGAACCTGATGATTAGCAGTGTGTGCACTGCAGACTCCGATGGGAGATGACGCCTTAGACTAGACCAGCACTGAGAATACAATAGAGGGCTTACAGCATAAAGATAATAAAATCTTTTTAAAAAATGAATCAGGACCTGATGAAATTCAAAAATTCACCTGATTCATATCCAGGTGAATAGCAAGCACGGTGACGACAACCTTGGTTAATTTTTACCTTGGACGTTCAGTATCACCAATTGCATTGTTTATTTACTACAACCTTGAAACCACACTTATAAGCATAAGCCAATGGAAACAGAACCACAGTAATGACCAGTGGGATAAACTTCGTTCAAATTCCATTATCCAACTGACTATACATAAACCAAATCAAGTGCATTAGTTTACAATAAGCAGTTCTAAGTTGGTACAAGTGGTATGGAAACATTTCAGATGAAAGTGGAAAGAAAGAATGGGCTTATTTCTCTGGGCCATTTTCTTCCTCTGTGACAAATAATGTACTTATTTGTCCCTCAAGTAATTTTTTAATTAAGATGTTACTGCTGTCATTGTCATCATCTCCATTTACAATAGACAAAATAGGGTCAAAATTGTTTTGGTCCAAAATAGGTGAGTTGAACCCACACTGATCTCTGCTATAACCCACACCTTTAATCTCTCATTATATAACTTCCAGAGAAGTTGTTAAATCATTCATGTCCTCTGCAGAATCCCTTTGTGAAGAGAAGAAGGCAGAAACAGCTAACAGCAGACCAGGGTAGTTGCTAAATGCCCATTTAGATATTCATCTGATACAGGAGAGAATGAAGGGAGAGTCTACTTTTCAGCAGGAAAAACACAGAACCATGAACCTCCACTTCCTTAATTAAAAAAAAATCCTGATAAGGAGGAATTATCCTCCCTTTTACTATTATTATGGATGGTAAATGTAAATATAAAATGGTAGAATGAAATATTACTGAATAGCAATGGAGTGGGAACCAGATTTTATATCCTTGGCAGTAATACTTATGAAGGGTGTGAAATTAGGAAAGTGACTTAACCTCTCTGCTGTTGAGTGCCTACATCTGAAGAAATGTAGAGAGCGTGAATTTTTAGAACCTTTCCACACAAATGGATTCCCCCAAATTGTTGTGAGAATAAAAATAATACCCGGCATGGAGTATCATTAAAGTATTAACTATAATCATAATTATTATCATAATAATGATTCATATTCCAATTCCAGCCAAAGTACCAATAATTTAGCACTATTAGCTGAGGAGCTGCCCTTTTTAGAATCCTCTACCATGAGCACTTGCTTACGACTGGTAACCCTAACATTCAAATCCATCCTTTCCTACATGAAGCAGCGAGTGAAACAGATGCCTCCCGGCCCTCATAAAATGTTCAGTCTCTCAGAGAATATAGGAATTGAGATAAATAAATAATCAGGAGTATTATAAATGTTTTGAAAGGAAAAACACAGGTGTGATGGAGACTATAATTGGGGTGGTGGGGGTCAGGGAAGGCTCCCTGAGGATGTAGTGTTTCAACTGAAACCTGGGGGATGAGGCAACTAAGTGAAGAGATTTGAACAGAGTAAGAGGCCCGTGTGAGAAGCTGGAAGGAAGCAAGTGCCAGTTACGCCTCTCCTAGGGCTAGAATGCAGGCTGTGGGAGGGACGGTGAAGAGAGGAGCCTAAGAAAACTGACCAAAGCGGAACCCTACAGCATGTTGGTTGCCATTTTATAATTCAGGCAGTGGGTTATATCTTGAGAATCATGAAAAGTAACTTCAAGTTTTAAGCAAGGGAGTGACAATCCATCTGCTACCCATAGAAAGCTTGAATTTAGGCTAGGCCCACCAACACAGACACAACTGAAAAGGACTTTAAATGCTTACTGAAGTCTTTTTAAAAAAAATGCCCAGAGGATCAAATTGAAAAAAGCACAGAATACCCTAGCATCTTGTTTCACCATCTATCTCCCCAAGTCAAAGGTACTCCAGCACAAACACCAGGCTCTATTTCTCACGCCATTTTCCAAAATTACCCCTATACCTCCACGTTCAAAACCACTCCTGGTTCTCTTTCCATCCCTCTCTGTTCATTCTACTGCTCCTTTTCAAGAAGGACTGGAGATGCCTGGCTCGAATCCCCTTCATGGAAGTGCTTACTGACCAGCTGGGGAGTGGGGTCAGCGGGCAGCCCTCAGCCGCAGGCTTGTTCAGGGGCTGCCTCAGCTACAGAGAGAGCGAGCTCTTCTTCCCAGGTCACACCTTTCCAGGGCAGCCCACATCCCCCATTTGAGAGAGCTGAGGATACAAATACCCCACCCCAGCCATTCCCACCCAAAGTGGGACAATCCTGTCTGCCCATGTCACCCCACAAATCCCAGTGGGGTTTGTGGAGGGTTTGTCAGATGTGTAGGACAGTTGGGTTTTTCCCTTTGCTCAACGCTGCTTTCTCCCCTTTCCTTTCATTAGTTGGGCGCTAATAAACCTCTTGTGCCAGACACTAAAATCTCAGCAATTGTTTCCAGAGACCCTGTCTGTAAGACTTAGCGTATCTATTTGCCTCTTTGGGAGACAGATCTGTCAGTTCAGATACAAATGAATCCAGTTTTCCACAGTGAATTTCCTTTTTTCTCTCCCCATATTGCTCTAATCAAAAAGAGGGAAATCCAAGTCTAGTAATTTTAGCAACATAAAAACCCCTCTTTATGTTGTGTGGAGAGCAGTTAGAAAGGTGTAGCGAATTTTCATATACTGCTTTTTTTGGTTCAGGTCATGCTGAAAATCTCTGGGCTCTTTCTTCATGAGGTTGCTCTCCAGCCACAGATTTCTGGAGCTGGACAAACGACATCACATCCAGTACCCTCTGCATCAAACTGTCTGCCTGTTGTCTAGCCTTGGAGGCAGATCTATCTTTGTGCTCTTGATTCTTGGGCACTTGTTGATGTACTATCATAAAACTGAGATATAAAAATAGAAAAGAGAGTTGAGAGAAGGAAACGCAGGACGCTATGAGATGCAGTCTGCATAACGGAGAATGGGAACTAGTGGGGCTGGCATGTTTGTTGTGTGCTTTCTGGGGGATGGGCGGTGTCGGTGGTGAATGAGAGAAAGGGCGTTAGGTCAGGAATGACAGAGAGAGGGAGCAAGACTGCAATATTTGAGAAATATTGCTGGACAGTATGAGCTGATTCTCCTTTTATGTGGGTTGTAAGGCAGGGAAAAGTCTGTAGTTCCTTTCACATTGCTTTCTTGTGTTTGGGCTGGAGCAGACCATCTGCATCAGGGTCTCCTGGACAGCATTAGACCTGATTCCATGGCCCCAGCTTTGGAGTTATGGATCAAGTTTGGAGCTAGATTTCCATTTTAGTAAACAACCAGGTATTATACGGCACACGATCCACACACCACATTATCTGAAACGCTGATCTAGTCCACAACTTAGTCTTCAAATTGGGAAGTTCTCCCTGAGAAAGCATATGCACACAGGCTTTCTAGGAGACGGGCATGTATGATTTTAAGGCAATACATATCCAGATCCCCAACCTCCGAATGCAGACTTTTCTAATGGTCTTTTCCTGAAAAAGCCCATTGCCTACTGGTTCTCGCTAACTACCACTGCTTTCACAATAGCCTGTTCCCCCTATTTTTAAAAGGATAGCATTTCTTCTGACTGATGAATCTTGCCAGAATGCATTACCCATAGTATAAATCACATTGACACTGAACAGAGAGACGATTCTGGAGTGCATAATTGCTAAGGAAGAGACCCAAGAGAACAAACAAAATGTCAGCAAGTCAGTGAGGAAAACTGGAATTTTACTCTTGCACAGAATTATGGCAGGATTCTGACTTTTAAAGGCTCTAATCTCCATCTCTCCATCTGATTGTCTACCATCATAAATCTTTCTCCTTCCCAAATTTAGTTTTGATATGTGACATGTTAATCTGAAGTTAAAAATTCTCTGCTGCTCAATTTATGTGACAAGTATTCCCACAAAATGAATGAGTAAAACATCCAGATCCAAGATTTAATTAAAATATGTATTAAAAGCCAATATACTATAAGCAATTAAGCAGGAAACATATTTTGAAACCATTACACTTGTGATGAAAAATCTTAGGTGACAAGTTATGTTAGGTGTTAAATTTTTTTAAACCATTTTAGTGAATACGTAAAGATATACATATGTGTGGACATGCCTATTCATTTTCAAATCAGTACAAATAATTTTCCATGAAAAGGTCCAAGTTAAGCAGTCTAGCCTGGCAAAAGGCTCTACTTTACTTAGCCATTTGTAGATACTGGTTTCTTGAAATCAACTTTGCTCCAGCATTCCCTATGGCTTTTCCTCATCTGCCCAGGCTGGTTGGGTCCTTGCCACATCCATATGAAGGATACCTCTTATCCTTGGCACCTCTTATTCTTGGCCCTGTTAGCCCTGGCCCCATCATGTCAGCCCATATTCCATTGGAAAAACACTTGGCCACACTTAACTGCAAGGAGGGCTGGAAAATATAGTTCCTGACTAGATCGCTACATCCCAGCTACAAATTCAAGTCAATAGAAGAAAGAGAGAACAAATTTCAGGGGACATCTTGAAGTCACACCACATGAATTGAATTTCCTAATACATTTTTATGGAACAATCATCACTTTACCCAGCATGGATTTTAACACATTACTGAATTATTTATTAGTGTTTTGTTTTTGTGTTTCTCAAAATGTTAAGTGACATTGGCCTATAACTTTAATCTCTTATACCATGCTTATCTAGTATTCATATAAAGGCTATTATAATTTCACAAATGAACAAGAATATTCCTTCTTTTTATGTCACTGAAATAGATTATTAAGTTGTTATAAGATGAACATGATCTATTTCTAGGTTTGGTAAGATTTACCTATAAAACCTCTGGACATAGATTGCTTTTTTTTCACTAAATATTCTTAAATTGTCTACCTATAAAACAAATCATTCCACTGCTTTAATTAAAATTGGTCTATTTTGGGGTTTCTACTTCTCCTGAAACAAGTTTTGATAAACCATAAAATGTCTTAGGAAATTAAGAATTTTGTTAAAATGTTCAAACACATTGGAACGACATTAATTGTTGATGATATTTGCTTGTGATTTTTAGCATGCTTATTTGTTTTAACAAAAGCCCTGCAGCTGGTCTAGTCGATAAGCAAGCTGCTCTTCACCTTTGCCTGTATGACCCAGTACATGCGTGATGCCAGGAGGGTAGGTGGCCATTTGGGATACTCCATAGACCCCTGGCACATTCCACTAAGAAAAACATAGTATGCACTGGTAGGTTTTGAAGTAAGATAATGAGTTCTGCAAATTTCTATTCTCCTTTCTGCAAAAAGAAGCTTCTGGTTCAATGTTAGACTGTAATAGCATGAACTTGTAACTGTGGAAAATGAAGTAACTATGCAATCTAAGCTGCCTGTCATAATCAATAAGCCATGAAGTGAAAATTTGCAGCAGCACTTCACCATCCAGTTGAAGTGGAATATTTAAAATGCAGTTTGATCAGGTCCTTAGGACATGAATAGGTAGCATGGGCCTTTGGCTCAGACCTACTTGCCAACAGGGCTCTGATCTAGTATCTGTCAATGAGAGAGACTCTTATGAGACCTGGATAACAGAAGAGAGGGAGGAGGCTCCTTCTCCAGCCACAAGGGGTGGATACACAGTCTTCTAGGTATTCTCCAGTGAATCACCTGCCTCAGTGCTGTACGCAGTTGAGTTCAACAATGGCATTTTCATTTGATTCCTGAAACCCCATGGAAAAGCCATAATAGTAAAAAAATATTCAAAATTTTCTAGATGTTTTCAGTTATTTCTGCTCTTACCATTGTTTTTGTTAAGTGTAGCTGCATGCATCAACAATGGTTCATTGATAGAGTTACAACTGTTTAGTATCATGGGTGTCAATAATTTTCTTATGTGGGTTTGCTAAAATGTGGAGATAAGCGTCCTGCCCACTGAGGCCATTCTGCTTTGAATGGACAGAGTGTCAAGAAGCAAGAGCAGCGACAGTGCCCTGAACAGGAGTGAGTGGCCATGTGCCTGCCATGGCTGTGGCATGGGGCCTAAGATGTAGGCAAGTTGCTCTGCTGGTGTTCTGGCAGCAAAGAGAGCTAATTATTGAACTCTTTTTATCTCTGGCTTTTTGGCTTCCAGGGTATCCACAGCTCCAGATCTCACAAAGTATTTTGGAAACCATAGCCCTAGACAATAACTACTGAGTACCTGAACTGGGGTGTAGTGCAGATCTGAGTATAGGGAAACCACATTGGCCCGCATGCACACAGAGTGAAAAATAAAAAATAAATAAAAAGTGCAGGCAAGAAAAAAGAATGAAGCAAATGTAGGGAGGAAAGTAGAGAAGAGACATTATAATGATCACAGAGAGAGAGATGGAAAGTGACTGCAAAGTTGCAGACAACTTTTCAGTTGTAATCTCAGCCATTATTAAGATATGGCAGCACTTCCTTGCCTTGAAGGCCACATGTGAACACTTGAATTCTTCTGATAAATGTTCTTAATTTTTAGCTTAAGCTAATTTGAAGAGGTATTTTCACATTTGAACAGTTTGAAAGAGATCTCTTCAAACTACTGCTAGAGTCTTGAATGCTAAACCAAAATTATCCATCTAAATAGGAAACTGACACATCACATATTCCAATGCTTTCATTTTATACAAAGAAACTTTCTGTACAATCACATTTTATGCAAATCTCAAAAAGGAATATTATAGCTATAGTAAGAGGAAAGGACTTAAACTTCCACACAGAACTAATTTGAAATAAATAGAAGTCACTGCTCAGTGTAGTCTAGTATTAATCTGATTCTGTTTACAACTGATAATGATTTAGATTCGGAGAGATTTTTTTCTTAAATCTACTGATGTTTCTTGCATGCTGTCTCAGCAATATAGCTATGTAATTACTTATACGTATTCATTCCCACTGCAACAGGCTATGTTAAAACCTACCTTGTGAATTACAAATATGGTTGCCATGGTAACATCCATTTTCTACCAACTCTGCACTCTCAGCTAACTTATTTGACTACCATGGATTTTTCTCTGATGCCAAGTACTGTACTAGATCATTATGGAATTTTCATGTACATTATGGTCTTTAATTAAGCTTCAAAAATTGTTTGATAGGCTGCATCTTATATTATGCATAAATATATCGCCAAATTCTCCTATTCATTTGGAAAACGTTCCAAATCTTGGGTTTTGATTTTGGTATAGTCTGACATTAATCATTTTTTTACTTTAAACCTCCACATTTTGGCCGTGTGAAGAAAAATTTAAAGGAGAATTTAAATTCTGAGAACATAGCTTAACTTCCCACTAGTACATAGGATAAATTTCCTAGTGTTTATTATAATTAACCTACAAGCTCCTGCAAGCAGAGGATATGTTCATATTCTTGGCATCATCCTAAGTAAATAGAACACTACCTCAGTGCAAATGTACTGCAATGGAACACGTTATATTTCAAGGAAAAAGTGATGAATACTCATATGACATCCCCTAATTCCAAAGCATCTTTCCTCACAACTTGCTTAAGTGGCCTAAAATCCCCACTGACCTGCCTCCCTCAGAAATACACCAAGTTTCAAAAAGACAAAGACATAGCAAGCTTTAGTAAAAACATAATTCTAATCATCATTAGCACAATACTATACTCTCCACTATTTTCTGAGCAGGACAATGATAGCGTCCTATCATCCTAAGCATTTTGCCTACATTTTTCCAAAGGCTCTTCAGAGCAACCGCGTTTTATTGATGAGGACAATAAGGTGTACAAAGGATGGAGTCACTTAACGGATGACACATGACTATAACCTACCCAAACTCAGGTGTAGTGAATATCTTTCATTAGAGAGGACATTTCTGGACACAGGTAGCTAAAAATCCAGATCCATTCTCAATCCCAGGGGTGGGACAAGGATGGAGTTAGGTCTAAAATATAATAAGGAGCTCACCCTCAAGTCCCCATTGTAGTTCCATCTTGCTTTCTGGCTCTGAAGACAGACCTGTACGGACCACATCAGAGCTCCCTTTTCCCTCCCTTCCCTATGGATTAAGCTTTTCCTACTGGATTTTAAGCAGAAAATGAGAAACAATAAAGAGAGAGACCTGTCTTTAAAGTAGCCTTGGACTCTTTCCTTTAAAAATTTCCTGAGTGTTTGTCATATCATATATTACATAGGGTCACAGAATATAATGTGTTATAAGAGGGGTAGGTAGAAATATGTGTTGAAAACCCAATATTAGTATAGATATTGAAATATCTTATGAGAGGCCTCAAAGACTATTACAAATATTATGAATATTATCTTCAGTTATTTACCCAACATTTACTCAATAATAATTTTCTAAGACTAAATGGCTTTTCATTATGCTTAATATAAAATCCTCAATCCTAAAATGATTTACAAGGCCTTCTATGATCTGTCTCCTTAGGGTTCAAGCCAGTGTCAGTGTTCTTGTTATATGTATCTAAAAAAAGTCCTAATTGACAATGCTTTCCACTATCAACCTGTCCTTTCCCTCACACAATACACTTTGTGCTCTGATCCCATTAGTATCAGTCTCACAAGATACCAGAGGATTTTCCATGATGTGAACAGGAGCAATGGCATAGCGCATGCTAAATAAGTATTTGGTGAATGATGGTGTCTTGATGAAAAGCACAGATTCTGGAATTAGACCCTTTTAGTTTGAGTTCTGGTTCTACCTTTCAAGAGCTGTGATTAGTTAATTTTACATTATGCCTCAAGTTTGGTATCTGTGAGATGAAGATAAATATAGTACCTATTTTTTGGTCTTTGAGACACTTAATGTCTTAATTAATGGGGAGAAGGTTCAATAATTTCTGCCTAGGGGATGCTGAAAGGCTTCCCAAATAGATGAGTAACTTCACGTTGTAATGACAAACTCAGCCCATATTTCTTCTATGTGCAACTGTAGAGAATGAACTATAAGAAGGTAGACTATATTGAAAGTTGCATCAGAAACCATATCTCTTAAAAGTAAGCCCTATTATTTCCAACTGAAAAATATGTAAAGAAAGATAAGAGTGGATGTAGGGCAAGGCCTGGCCAGGAAATTGTACCCTTATTCATGGCTGCTCCTGTATTTAGCATTTTCCAGCTGGGGAGAAAACTGATGACATCCTTCTTGAAGATTGTTAACCTTCTTCAAAAAGATTACAATAAGAAGTGCTATACAAACACACAGGAAAATAACTCAGACAGCTGAGCCCCTCAAGATCTCAGGGAGATGCAATGAGAATGGAAGATTGACTCAGCAAAGCAGAAGGGTGCGGAGAGGAAGAGAAATTCAAAGGCCATCTGTCAGCTAAAAGGCTAGAAAAAAATGATGCAATAGCAAGACAAAAAACCCAAGTCTTCTCCTTTGGCTGCAGCTTTTACTTTTGGAAGTAAGAACTCATCTACCTCCTTTGACTGTTTCTAAAAACAAAACATTTATTCAGAGAACAATTAAGCCCAACAGTAGCTAATGGATCTGCCTTAGTATTTCATCCCTGCTGCGTTGTACAGATCTTACTGAGAGAGCTGTGCCCTGCACATTGTAAGAAAATTATTCACACAAATAATTTTTAAGACTCAGTATGTTTGTCTCATTATTCACTATTTAGAAACATCCAGGTGTGGGAAAGAAGTATCTTTTATATATTATAGACAATGCTGTCTTACACAGGCTTTCTCCCACCAAGTCCCTGCCACATGATGGCAAAACATACATATGCAGCCTTCACAGTACATTTGACACTCAGTTCCATTACCTCTTCCTCTCCAGTGATATTTTCTCAACTTCCTCCATGATCCATGCACATGAATATACCCTGAATCCGGTCATTCCTGAAGCCACCCTACATCCCAAACCATTAATTATAATACCCTACTGTAGGTATTTTCAGCTTAATTGTTCCACCACTGCTGTTACAAGCAATCACACCTCCAATCTTGTGACATCTGTTTTCTTCTCCATCTCCTCCATTTTTCTACCCTCCATCTTCACTTTGTATTTTAAGTGTTCCCTAACCAATATCATTAATTACATTGCTCCTCTGTACTTGCATCATCATTTGACAGAACTCTTGGGAAAAAATAACCAAAATAAGTAAATAACAATAGGTTTTCTCTTCCAGTACTCTGGTGCTGTGGGTTGTATTGTTTCTCCTTCTAAATCACATGTGGAAGTCCTAAACCCCAATATGATTGTATTTGGAAATAGAGTTTTAGGAGATAATTAGTATTAAATGAAGTCATAATGATGGAGTTCTAATCTAATAGGATTGGTTGCCTTATAAGAAGAGGAAGAAAGAGACATTTTCTCTGTCTCCAAGTGCATATACAGAGAATAGGTGAACACACAGTGAGAAGGCAGCCATCTGCAAGCCAGGAAGAGAGCTCTCACCAAAACCTGACCATACTGGCATCCTGATCTTGGACTTCCAGCCTCCAGAACTAGTATTTTTCTTATGGCAGCCCCAGCTGACTAATATACCTAATAATTTAGCATTCCTGGAAAAATTAAAATCACACCCCAAAGTTGATTAGTATGACTCAACTACTGTTAGTAAGACTAAAACTACTAATGTTTTAGTAAGTCAGTAAGTTCTTCCATGACTCACAGTGAATGAACTAAACTCCATCCATTCTACTCAAGTAATCAAATCCACTTTCCCCTCTTTGTTGAAATTATTATATAACTGGCTCTAATGAATGCCCTCTCTGTAATTTTGGGAATCTACTCCACTTGGAAGCTGGAGATGGATGGGTGGCTTGCTTTGGCCAATGGGGTATTAGCAGAGTTGATGCAAGACAAGGCTTGAAAATGGATCTGTATGTGGGGGTTTTGTTTGTTTCTATATTAGTTGGCTTCAGTTGCCATACCACAACAACTTAACCAAGTAAATCAATTTTCTCCCAGTACTGGAGGCTGGAGGTCTGCAGTCATGGTTCCAACATGAGTAGGTTTTGGTGAAGGCCTTCTTCCTAGCTTGTAGACAGGTTCCTTCTTGCTGTGTCCTAAGGTAGTGAAGAAAGAGACCAAGCTCTCTGGTGTCTCCTGTTATAAGGACACTCATCCTATTAGAACATGTCCCTATACTTTTAACCTCATTTACCCTTAATTATTTCCATAATCCACAAACAGAGTCACATTAGGGAGTCAGGGCTTCAACATATGAATGGGGGTATGGGGGTGGCTCCAATATTTAGTCACTAACAGTTCTCTTTTCTAGAATGCTGCTACCACCATTAGAACAAGGCTGGATCACACTGCTGTAGGATGAGAGACAGCAGGGAAGGGAAATGAGTTGTCTCAGCTGAAGTTATCCTAGACCAACCAGCCCGCAGTCAACCTGGCAGCTGACTGCAGACACGAGCAGGTCCAGCCAAAACCATGAAACCTAGCCAGATCAGCGGAACTGCTTTGTTCATCCATAGACTCCTAAGGAATAATAAACGGCTGACATTTTAAGCCCCAAACATTTGAGATTGTTACTCTGCAATAGGTCAGTGATAATACACTACCTCCCTTAGAAAATAATTGTGTATCCTTTCACACAGAGAAAATAGCCATCAGACAGGAAACTTCCTTTTATTTTTTGCTCCCATACTTAGAAATTACTAGAAATGAACTTGGCATCTCTCCTCAGTCTTTCCTCCTACAGAAAAGAAAGCGTCTCATATCGAAAGCCAATTGTTCCATCTGCACTCTGGATTCTATGTCTTCTTGCTTTCCTCACTTGCCATTCACTCATCAGCCCATTGCAATTTGGCCTTGTCTCCAGTCACTAAGCCACAATGGCTCATACAAACACACTGAGGGACCTCTACACATTTTTTAGTTCTCATTTTCTTGACCTCCCAGAACTTTTGCACAGTGAAAAATTTCTACCCTTTTGTAAAACTTCCCTTATGTGCCAGAACACTATCCTTTCATGTTCATCTTCCCAACTCTGCCTATTCTTAAAAGCTCTCACCCCGAATCTTCTTCCATCTGACTTTTTAAAATACTGGAATTCTGGAAGGCTTAAGATTTCTACTATAATCACTCCATATTCTGACCTTAGGTGAACTTTTTATCTTCTGTCACTTCAGGTTGACAACTTCTACATTTATATATCCCAGATCCCTTCTTAAGCTATAGATCATGGAACTCCAGAAGTCTACTTATGTTCTCATTTGGATATCTCAAAGATAATCCACACTCAACATGTACATATCTCTCCTTGACATTTTCTGCATTTTATGATGTAATCATGGCATTCTTCCACTGTTGCCCAGCTCAGTAAACAGCACCACCCACCATCTGTACACAGTTATACAAGCGAAAATCATGGTGTCATTTTGACGACTCTTTTCCCTTCCTCCCAGTTTCACCCCCCTCTCCCAGCTGTATGCAATGAAGAGCTCAGACTATTCTCCAGACTATTGCCTTGATTCTCCAGAATCCCTTGCCCTATAACTTTGGCATCCTCTATTTCTCTGCAGTGCTCATACAACTTTACTTAAATACTTATCTGTCTTTTCACTATAATATGAATTCCAATTAAGGGATGGGTCAGTGTCCATCTTATTCATCATTCTATTTAGTCCACTACCTTGAAATTGTTAAATATTCACTAAATAAAAATTGAAGGAATAAAGGAGTATTAATTTGAATGGTTGAATATTCATTTGAACATTTTAATCAGCTAAAAATTGTTTTGTGTCCCTGCATGGAAAATTGAATCTGAGCATTTAAACATCTAAAACAAAAGTTATTAACCTGGGCTCTTCTACATGTCCACGGATGGAATACAGAGATTCTGTGTGGTTAAGAATCATTGCAGAAGATTGTTTGCCTATATAAGATACTGTGAGAGTTGGTTATAGGGTGAAACTAGTAGGTACTTTGAGAGCAATGTCATTGGAAAGAGAAAATACAGAGTGCTATAGCAGGAAAAAAATAGGCTTTGGAAGCTCATGTTCACGTTCTAGATTTACCAGTAACCTTGGATGATTTAACCTCTAACAGCCTCTTTCATTCACATACAGAAGAAATATTTTAAGCCTAACTATATTTTAGAATCACTTGTTTACATTAAAAAAATAGAGATACTGTTTCTCAAATTCAGAACTTAGGAAATGGAAAATAGGACATAGATGCATGCTTTAAAACTTCATGGACTAATGTATTACTCAGCCCAAACTAAAAAACATGGATGTAGAAAAGGGAAATGACAATCCTTTTCCCCACAGGATCGTTAGAAGCAAAAAGAAAGATAGTGTGGGCAGCCATCAACAAAGGGTCAAGAAGTGTTACTTCCTATTCTTTACTCTTTCCCAGAATACTGAGAAAAATAAGCAAAATACTTTTAGAATAGTTACATGAAATCAAAATCAAAATTCTATCTCTGTCCCTTACTTGCTCAAAGAATGTGGGTAAGTCACGTAATGTCTTTAAGTCTCAGTTTTCCACATTTTTAATAACAATAAATAATATATGTTTAATCAATCAATCAGATAATACTCAATATTCTTAAGAAAAAAAGAAATAAATCAAATAATCAATCCATTCAATAGTTTTGGAGCACTCCCTCTATGCTTGGTACTTTTCTGGGAATTGCAGATATAAAGAGAGGAAGAGAAGAAAAAAATGAACATGGTCCCTGCCCTTATGTAAGATAAAATTAAATAGAAAAGTAATGAACAAATTGTGATACACACGATAAAGTAAGTATAAGGAGTTGTAATAGAAAGTAAAGGTGAAGGTGGGACGATGGGAGGGGCTTAACTGAGAGAAATCAACGGTCATCAACAATGGTTCCTTTGGGCAAGTTATTTTTGCTATGAAACTAAGAGCAAGAGGGAAGGACAGTGTGCTAAGGTGGAAAATAGGGCTTTGGACTCCGATTGTTTTTAAATCGAAACACAGAAGATAGGAAAGACTCAAAAACGGGCAGATTCAAATGTTCTGTCTTTTGTAACTCTGAAGCACCAAGGTAACTGCTTCAGCCAAATTTGAGAAAAGCAGCAGATTTTGCCCTTTCAAGCAGTAAGATATGCCAATACCACCCACTGGTATTTGATTTTCACCCTTTAATAAGAATGTCTTAGATTCTTTTATCAGCAGTGGTATCCAGAGACCTCTCCCGCTGTGCTCATTTTATTCACCAAATGGAAATAAGAATGTTTAGTGCCATCCAACTAATCTCCGAGAAGAATAATACTGTAGATTCTGTCACAAAAGTTACAGATGCCAAGATTTACTAGGAAATTAGGTTAGTTGTGTCCAGGCAATATCACCCAAGTCACAGTCCTGTCCATGTTCTCTAATTTTTTTTAATTTCCATAACAAGGATTACATATACACACATTTATGCAACTAGACATTTTCTTTTTCCCATTGATCCTGTCCTTTTCAATTGGTTCATAAAAAGAAGCAAAGCAGGTCCTTAGAAGAAGGGACTGTTCTATCTCAGCAGTTCTGCTGCATGCTAACAGAAAAAGGAATATGCAATTCATCTTGAAAGCTTTCAGGTTCCCCAGGCATTCTGAGTTATCTTTTTCTGATTAGTGGAGAGAGCATTTTAATTAGGGAGTCTGTGTGGCCGCAGTATCCTTGCCATTTCCAGAGAGCATTCCTCTGTTATATCACCCTGCCCTGGAGAGAAGACTGAAGAATGGTCTCACTTAAGGACAAATGTGTAGACAGAGCTCATGTCTCAAGAGTTCAAAAAGCCCCAGATGTTATTTCAAAATTCAATCAGACTTAAGGTGTTAAAATACAAGTACACATTTATATTATCATAGCAAAATGATTTACGGTGTTAGATCTGTTAAGCCCAAAAGGCATGTTCCCAGGTTTTCCTACATCTATAGTGTATGGTTTGTTCCTTCATTCTTTCATTTATTCATGTGGTCATTCAACAAATGTGTATTTTTGTGCCTACTGCATGCCAAGCACTGTGCTAGGCACTAGGGATTCACCATGGATTGATGCAGACATGTTGATGTCATGAAGGAATTTAAGGATCTAATTGGAGGAGGAGACAGTTATTAAACAAGTAATTCAATGACCTGTTTAATTATAAATTCTTTAAATTATTTGAAAAAGCACAGGATTTTTGAGAGATTAACCGACTGAAGGCAAGGAGTGGCTATTAGAAAAAAAAATCATTCCCTGAGGAGAGAACATTGAAACGCTTACATGAAGGATCAATAAAAACTTGCTAGGTAAAAATGAGTAGCAATGAGGACAAACAGAGGGCCTTTGTAGGCTGGACAAATGACTGTGTAGATGTCTTTGCAGGGAGAAAAAGAAACTTGGTGAGTCTGAGGATTTGAAAAACGTCCTGTGTAGCTGAAGTTTGGTGAGCAAACAGACTATTGATCATCTGGAAGTAGGATGAACCATACCAGACATGTTAAGGGATTTGTACCTTACCCTAAGGGCAGTCGGATGTTCCCAAGTATTTTTAAGGAGAGGGGCTACTTCAGAAAATTTTGGAGATAGGTAAGGTGTTTTAAAGAAAGATCACTCTGAGGGTTCAGTGAAGAGAAAATGTGGGTATGTGATCTATGCTGGACAAAAATATCACCCCTGAAGTACAGATGCTTTATTTATAAAAACCTTAAATGTACAGAAAAGTTTCAAATAGAATATAAGGTACTCTTTTCCCCCTAACAATTTAAAATCAAGCTGTCAACCTGATGCCCTACTACTCCAATATTCCTTTAGTGTGTGTATTAACTACAAATCAGGACATCCTTCTCAGAACCCCAAGACAACCATCAGCCTTAGGAAATTAACACTGATTACTACCACCCAAGTGTTAGATCCCATTCAAGTTTTGCCCGGGTCCCAATAATGTCCTTTATGGCCCAAGAATTCAGTTCAGAATCATGCGTGGTCTTTTGTTAGGCTCCTTTGGTTTCCTGTAGTGTGGAGTGGTTCCCCAGTCTTTCATTAACTTTTATGAATTTGTCATTTTTGGAAATTACAGGCCAGTTCCCTTGATGTGAGGCTGTTAGATGCTTCTTCTTTATCAATATTAAGTCTACCTCTTTGTGAGGAGTATCTGTAATTCTGTGTTCTCATTGCAACAGATCAGTTAACTCACAAATTCAATCTGCCCTATCACTGATGATACACACTTCGATTACATGACTATAGCATGTGTTTCAGGCTTTTCCACTATAAAAGCTGTAATTTTTTCACTATCAAGGCACTATCATTTTATAGTTGTGATTTTTATATATTTTGTTGGAAGATATTTTCAAATTCTATAAATATCCCATTCTTTATATTTTCTGTCTATCTGCCTATTAAAACTATGAATTCATATTGTTACCTCCAGTTCCAAATCAACACCACAGAGTTTGCTCCACTTTTTCCCTTTCCATCTTTGTAATTCCATTCTCCAACAGTGAGAGCTTGGCTTCTGTTATCTTTAATATACATACTTATTTAGTCAACCATCCTGTATACAACCATCCCCAATCATTGCCCCTGCCTCTGACTGGCCTGGATGGCCTCTGACCCTTCTTGGTCTCTAAAATTTCATGCTGTACAGAACTCCTATGCGGAGAGCTTCCCACCCTGCTCAGTCTCTAATACTCTGCTCTGACTCAATTAATGACTTTAAGACTAATTGTGTCTTATAATAATTCTTGGAGTGGAAGGGGATTGAAGAAGGAAAACTAAGAGGAAAGGCAGAAAGAAGGCTATGTGGTAAGTCTGCATTTACATCAATAGGAAATGTTCTCTTCTGGAACTCTGTTCCTCTCCTTTTGCTCTCCTCCTCCACAATTAAACCCAAGGTGGCCACACATACGACCTCATCAGAAGGTCTATACCTCATCAGAGGCTTATGATATTTAATGTGTATATCAAATAATTACAATCACACATATATAGGTACCTACCTAATAATGGTTCTGTATTATTATATTTTAAATCTCTTTATTCACTGGGGAATGGCCTTAATTACAGAGTTACAACTCACTGATAAACCATATTCAGTTTAAGTGTATTCCAGAGATAATTTGTTACTTCTTGAAAGTAACAAATTTTACAAATGACTTAATTAGAACAGATTTAAAATTATCATCATAGGAAAGTCACATTCAATTACTTATATTATGACATCCTTTCTTGAATGGCAGAGGGTGGGAGGTTTTACATTTTGGGCAATGTGAACTGTCATTAAGCTTTTATTATCTTTATAGCAACTTGTTATCTCTGTGTTCTCCTAGGAGTATGTCATCTATCTTGTCTCTTGCAGCGAGTTAAAAAGATTGAGACTTTGATAAAGACCCATAAAACATCAATGGTGTATTTAATCTTTCATTTCAGTTAACTCACTGTTTATCTTAAATACAAATAAAGTATTACATTACATTTCTTATGATTATTGTATTAAATTACATAATACCCATAAATGCTTACCTAGTATAAAGTAAGTTCACCAAATTACAGTATTTTCACCCTTAGCATAATCATTTCATTACTGAAGGTAGAAGTGAAGTGACAGATCTTAGATTTTTTGACTTCTAGTTGTGTTCTCTTCTTCAGTTCATTGTTTCCCAGTTTGTTTTTTTGTCTACATAGCTGACTTTTACAGTGTCCATGTCTTTCTTATAACACAGAAATTATATAATAAAGTAGAAACTCATATGTAACACATAATCTATAGGAAAAACAATTACTCATATTTTTAAAAAAGACACTTATGTTTATCATCCTTTTGGTGGGAGAACCTTTTCCTTGTGCCTCCTGGATTTCAGCACATTTTATGAAGAGGCATTGATAACTTCTATTTTAGACTATCTTTCCAAGAATATTTGTATAGCCAATAGTGTTGGAACACAGACAAAGTTATCTCCTTATAAAGCAGAGAGCAGATTTATTTCCAGATCAGGATAATAAGCCCTTCCGCCCGATAATTAGTGCTGAGCATTCGGAATTGATACCTTCCTTTCAGGCAAAAGTTGGGAATGTTTGCCAACAACCCTCTTATAGGCTAGGGGTTTCCTAAACTTGGTTTCGCAGCAGTATCACGAACTGACTGTATGCACTGCATCTCTCTGGGTGCTTCTCTTCATCACACACATGGAACTAGGGAGGCAGGGGCTAAGGGAACCCATGACAATCGAAGCTCACACCACCTGCTGTGCCATGAAGAGTCATCTTTTGTCTCTGATCCAGGATCTTGTGCTCTGCTGTGATCTATAAAAATGTGATTGGCTTGCTTGTTAGAGTGCTAGTAGGGTAAAATCTCATATCCTTCACAATTAATGACACATTTTATATCATTTTTGTTCTGTGGTCCTATTCTCAATCTCACACTGCAAATTTATGAACTTTCTTATATAAAATCATAGAAAAATATCTTCAGTGTCTTGGCTAAGTCTTAGAGATTTTGATTTTTCAAAGATCCATTTAATGACCCAACAATCCAACTGATATGTAGGATATTTGATGCAACTAGTATGCATATTGTATGGTGAAAAGGGAAAAATACATAATGTCAGAGAGAGAGAAAAACTCCTTTGAGCCAGGATTCTTGTGTCTTCTTTGCATTTTTGGCAGTTTTGTTCTTCCTAATAAACTCACATGTTGAGATGATCACCTGCCCAATTCAGATGGCCCATGTGCTTGCTTTACAGGAATTGCTTATAGATAAACAGTTACACAAATGATGGGTTCCCTGGGGCCTAGGAGCATTCCTCAAAACTTTCAGGTTCAACTTATTTGCAATTAGGAAGTGTATGGTAGCTTTCAGAAGGTTTCTGCCTTCTAACAAGATCAGAGAATTTATAAACCACCATTCCTACTGGAGATCCTGTGATTTATATTTATTGAAAGGCCTGGTCATCCTGGATTTAAGGCTGTTTAAATTAAGTATTACAGGACTTCCGGGAAGATGGCGGTGTGAGCAGGGCGGCAGAAATCTCCTCCCAACACTATATTTATCTACGAAAACACAGCAAATACATTTATTCCTAAAAGAGAGACAGAATACACAGGAAAACGCACAGCATGCAGCTACACCCGAGAGGACTCGGCACCCCAAGAGGCGGGTAAGATACAGAGCCGCAACCCGGCGGGACCCGAGCCTTCCCCCACCCCAGCGCACCGGCGGGAGGAGAGGATTCAGAGCCGGGAGGGAGTGGAAGCACACCCCGTGAAGTAGCCAGCCCCGGTGATCTGCACAGGGAGCGCTGACCCACATTGCGCAGTGCAGCGGAGATTGGAGAGACAGAGGGGCAGGATCTGAGCGGGGAACGCGCCAGGGTGCTTGCAGCCGGCTCCCGGGAAGGAAAAAAAAAAGCGCGCGCTTTCTTCAGCGGTCTTAAAGAGACAGGAGCCCAGCGGAGGAGCCGGATCGCCCCAGCACACTCAGCCCAGCAGGCTGGGAGTCCTGGGAGTTTCAGACGCCTTAGCTGGCGACTGAGGAAGCGTAGCCATACTTAACACTTCTCACTGAGATCAACAGCCTCCTATTCGTTCCCACCCCTGCCAGAGCGATAAAGGGCCCTGCGGAGCAGCACAGTCACAGCTGTGGAATAGTGGGGCAATAGCGCCACCTACAGCATTCCCACAGAATCTACGTCCGGTGGGCATTTTGTTTTTGTTTTTTTTGTTTTGTTTTGTTTTTGTTTTTTCTTTTCTTTCTTTTTTTTTTTTTTTTTCTTTCTTTCTTTTTTTTCTTTTTTTCTCTTTTTTTTTCTTCTCTTTTTAAAGTCTTAAAGAGCCCAGCTGACATACGTGGCAACTATCAGTGACCAATTCTATAGCCATGAAAAGACAGAGGAATATGGTTCAGACCAAAATCAACCAGACAACCCCAGAGAGGGAGTCTGAAGGGATGGAAATGCACAGCCTTCCTGAAAAAGAATTCAGAATAAAAGTCATAACCATGCTGATGGACCTACAGAGAAATGTGCAAGAGCTGAGGGAGGAAGTGAGGGAACTGAGGAAAGACAATACAGAAATCAGACAAGCGATCGAAGGGCTTAACAGCAGAATGGATGAGATGCGACTGTTAATGGAATAGAAATCAGAGAACAGGAGCACAGAGCAGCTGAGGCAGAGAGAGATAAAAGGATTTCTAGGAATGAAAGAATATTAAGAGAACTGTGTGACCAATCCAAACGGAACAATATTCGCATTATAGGAGTACCAGAGGAAGAAGAGAGAAAAAAAGGGATAGAAAGTGTCTTTGAAGAAATAATTGCTGAAAACTTTCCCACGCTGGGGAATGAAATAGTCTCGCAGTCCACCGAAGCTCATAGATCTCCCAACACAAGGGACCCAAGGAAGACAACACCAAGACACATAATAATTAAGATGGCAAAGATCAAAGATAAAGACAGGGTATTAAAGGGAGCTAGAGAGAGAAAAAAGATCACCTACAAAGGAAAACCCATCAGACTATCAGACTTCTCAACAGAAACCTTACAGGCCAGAAGAGAATGGCATGATATATTTAACGTTATGAAACAGAAGGGCCTCGAACTAAGAATATTGTATCCAGCACGATTATCATTGAAATATGATGGAGGGATTAAACAATTTCCAGACAAACGAAAGTTGAGAGAGTTTGCCTGTCATAAACCACCACTACAGGATATCTTAAATGGACTGCGCTAGATGGAAGCACACCTAAGGCTAAAAAGATGTCACCAGAGAAAATAAAATCATAGCAAAGAAAGCAGACCATCCAAATACTAAATAAAGGCAAAGAATAAAACACCTATTATAGAAAGAATGGAGGAGGAGGAATAAGAAGGGAGAGAAATAAAGAAACATCAGACTGTTTACAATAACTTAACAAGAAAGTTAAGTTAGATTGTTAGATAGTAAAGAAGCAACCCTTGAACCCTTGGTAACCACGAATCTAAAGCCAGCAATGGCAATAAGTACATACCTATCAATAATCACCCTAAATGTAAATGGACTGAATGCACCAATCAAAAGACACAGAGTAACAGAATGGATAAAAAAGCAAGACCCATCTATATGCTGCCTACAAGAAACTCATCTCAAATCCAAAGATATACACAGACTAAAAGTGAAGGGATGGAAAAAGATATTTCATGCAAACAACAAAGAGAAAAAGACAGGTGTTGCAGTACTTGTATCAGACAAACCAGACTTCAAAATGAAGAAAGTAGCAAAAGATAAAGAAGGACATTACATAATGATAAAGTGATCAGTCCAACAAGAAGATATAACCATTATAAATATATATGCACCCAACACAGGAGCGCCAGCATATGTGAGACAAATACTAACAGAATTAAAGGTGGAAATAGACAGCAATGCATTCATCTTAGGAGACTTCAACACACCACTCACTCCAGAGGACAGATCAACTAGACACAAAATAAGTAAAGACACAGAGGCACTGAACAACACACTAGAACAGATGGACCTAACAGACATCTACAGAACTCTACACCCAAAAGCAACAGGATACACATTCTTCTCAAGTGCACATGGAACATTGTCCAGAATAGACCACATACTAGGCCACAAAAAGAACCTCACTATTTAAAAAAGATTGAAATTCTACCAACCAACTTCTCAGATCACAAAGGTATAAAACTAGAAATAAATTTTAGAAAGAAATCAAAAAGACTCACAAATAGATGGAGACTTAACAACATTCTCCTAATTAATCAATGGGTTAATGACCAAATCAAAACAGAAATCAAAGAATATATGGAAACTAATGACAACAACAACACAAAGCCACAACTGCTGTAGGACGCAGCAAAGGCAGTTCTAAGAGGAAAGTATATTGCCATCCAGTCCTATTTAAAGAAGAAAGAACATTTCCAAATGAATAGTCTCAAGACACAATTACTGAAATTGGAAAAAGAAGAACAAATGAGACCCAAAGTCACCAGAAGGAGGGACATAATAAAGATCAGAGAAGAAATAAATAAAATTGAGAAGAATAAAACAATAGAAAAAAAATCAATGAAACCAAGAGCTGGTTCTTTGAAAAAATAAACAAAATAGATAAACCCCTAGCCAGGCTGATTAAGAAAAAAAGAGAATACACACATAAACAGAATCAGAAAGGAGAAAGGAAAAATAATGGCAGACCCAACAGAAATATAAAGAATTATAAGAGGATATTATGAGAATCTATATGCTAACAAGCTGGAAAACATAGAAGAAATGGACAACTTCTTAGAAAAACACAACCTTCCAAAACTGACCAAACAAGAAACAGAAAAACTAAACAGACCAATCACCAGCCAGAAAATTGAAGCGGTAATCAAAAAACTACCCAAGAACAAAACCCCCGGACCTGATGGATTCACCTCTGAATTCTACCAGACATATAGAGAAGAAATAACCGATTCTCCTTAAAGTTTTCCAAAAAATAGAAGAGGAGGGAGTACTTCCAAACTCATTCTATGAAGCCAGCATCACTCTAATACCAAAACCGGGCAAAGACCTCACCAAAAAAGAAAATTACAGACCAATATCCCTGATGAACGTAGATGCAAAAATACTCAACAAAATATTAGCAAACCGAATTCAAAAATACATCAAGAGGATCATACACCATGATCAAGTGGGATTCATCCCAGGGATGCAAGGATGGTACAACATTCGAAAATCCATCAACATCATTCACCACATCAACAAAAAGAAGAACAAGAACCACATGATCATCTCCATAGATGCTGAAAAAGCATTTGACAAAATTCAGCATCCATTCCTGATTAAAATTCTCAACAAAATGGGTATAGACGGCAAGTACCTCAACATCATAAAGGCTATATATGACAAACCCACAGCTAACATCATACTTAACGGCGAGAAGCTGAAAGCTTTTCATCTAAGATCGGGAACAAGACAGGGATGCCCACTCTCTCCACTGTTATTAAACATAGTACTGGAGGTCCTAGCCACAGCAATCAGACAAAACAAAGACATACAAGGCATCCAGATTGGTAAAGAAGAAGTCAAATTGTCACTATTTGCAGATGACATGATACTGTACATAAAAACCCTAAAGATTCCATTCCAAAACTACTAGAACTAATATCTGAATTCAGCAAAGTTGCAGGATACAAAATTAACACACAGAAATCTGTTGCTTTCCTATACACTAATGATGAACTAACAGAAAGAGAAATCAGAAAAACAATTCCATTCACAATTGCATCAAAAAGAATAAAATACCTAGGAATAAACCTAACGAAGGAAGTGAAAGACCTGTACTCTGAAAACTACAAGACACTCCTAAGAGAAATTAAAGAGGACACTAACAAATGGAAATGCATCCCATGCTCTTGGCTAGGAAGAATAAATATTGTCAAAATGGCTATACTACCTAAAGCAATCTACAGATTCAATGCAATCCCTATCAAACTACCAACAGCTTTCTTCAATGAACTGGAACAAATAATTCTAAAATTCATATGGAACCACAAAAGACCCCGAATAGCCAAAGCAATCCTGAGAAGGAGGAATAAAACAGGGGGAATTACACTCCCTGACTTCAAGCTCTACTACAAAGCCACAGTAATCAAGACAATTTGGTATTGGCACAAAAACAGACCCACAGACCAGTGGAACAGAATAGAAAATCCAAACATTAACCCAAACATATACAGTCAATTAATATTTGATAAAAGTGCCTTGGATATACAATGGGGAGATGACAGCCTCTTCAGCAGCTGGTGTTGGAAAAACTGGACAGCTACATGTAAGAGAATGAAACTGGACTACTGTCTAGCCCCATACACAAAGGTAAACTCAAGGTGGATCAAAGACCTGAATGTAAGTCATGAAACCATAAAACTCTTAGAAAAAAACATAGGCAAAAATCTCTTGGACATAAACATGAGCAACTTCTTCATGAACATATCTCCCCGGGCAAGGGAAACAAAAGCAAAAATGAACAAGTGGGACTATATCAAGCTGAAAGCTTCTGTACAGCAAAGGACACCATCAGTAGAACAAAAAGACATCCTACAGTATGGGAGAATATATTCATAAAAAACGTATCTGATAAAGGGTTGACATCCAAAATATATAAAGAACTCATGCACCTTAACAAACAGAAAGCAAATAATCCAATTAAGAAATGGGCAGAGGACATGAATAGACACTTCTCCAAAGAAGAAATTCAGATGGCTAACAGGCACATGAAAAGATGCTCCACATCACTAATCATCAGAGAAATGCAGATTAAAACCACAATGAGATACCACCTCACACCAGTGAGGATGGCCAACATCCAAAACACAAACAACAACAAATGTTGGCGAGGATGTGGAGAAAAGGGAACCCTCCTACACTGCTGGTGGTAACGCAAATTAGTTCAACCATTGTGGAAAGCAGTATGGACGTTACTCAAAAAACTCAAAATAGAAATACCATTTGACCCAGGAATTCCACCCCTAGGAATTTACCCTAAGAATGCAGCAGCCCAATTTGAAAAGGACAGATCCACCCCTATGTTTATTGCAGCACTATTTACAATAGCCAAGAAATGGAAGCAACCTAAGTGTCCATCAGTAGATGAATGGATAAAGAAGAGGTGGTACATATACACAATGGAATATTATTCAGCCATAAGAAGAAAACAAATCCTACCATTTGCAACAACATGGATGGAGCTAGAGGGTATTATGCTCAGTGAAATAAGCCAAGCCGAAAAAGACAAGTATCAAATGATTTCACTCATATGTGGAGTATAAGAACAAAGAAAAAAACTGAAGGAACAAAACAGCAGCAGACTCACAGAACCCAAGAACGGACTAATAGTTACCAAAGGGAAAGGGACTGGGGAAAATGGGCGGGAAGGGAGGGATAAGAGGGAAAAAGGGGCATTACGATTAGCAGATGTAATGTTGGGGGGGCACGGGGAGGGCAGTACAACTCAGAGAAGACAAGTAGTGATTCTATAGCATCTCACTACGCTGATGGACAGTGAATGTAATGGGGTTGGTGGGGGGGACCTGATGAAGGGGTAGTTTAATAACCGTAATATTGCACATGTAATTGTAGATTATTGATAATAAAATAAATTATATTAAAAAAAATTAAGTATTACAGCCAGACCTGGGTTCTCAAACCATAGACTCACTTCATCAACCCAGGACCTTCAATAGACTCATTTCTGGCTTTTATAAATTGTTAATAGCATAACTGTTCAGTGCCTCTTGAGATACAACTGAAAAATATAGCCACACAATTATTTCTATAAGGATATATTCACTGACAGAGTAGAATTTGATTGCTTTAATGCAGACATAAGATGGAGTTTGTTTTCGGTAATCTTGATGGGTCCCATGTTTTAAACCTCCATGAGTGGAGGCCCACACCCTTTACAAGAGGGAGTTCTTTTTAAAATTATATGTTGCCTTTGTCTAGGTGATGGCTAACATTCATTTAGTGATTCAACAAATTTATATTGAATTCTTGTGCATGCACAACGCTGTGCTGAGCTCTGAGGACTCTACTGAGGTACAAGACAGTTTCATACCCTGCTGCCCTTGAGTTCATAGTTGAATGAACTAACAATTACAACCATAAAATTGTAATTCTTTTAAGTGCTGTGCATGACAAGAATGTGTGTTATGAAATCCAATAGCAGGGTGATGGAGAGAATTTGTATCATGTTTCAAAGAGCTCCCTTACAGAGGTCTGCTGGGCAGGCATTGCCCTCTGAGAGGTTGTACTTTCAGCATGATCCTTCAAGATCAGAAACCTGATCATTTCTCTGGTGGCATTTCTTATAATCTTCCACTTTTATCCATATCCCGCTTTACCCAATTCCAGCACAGTAGTCATATTTATAAAGCCTCATTAGTGCCACTATCACAGATTGAGTTCCCTAGAAAATAGACTTTGAGATGTAAGATAATATGCAGGAGTACAGTTTAGGAGATCTCTTGGGATTGATACCTGTGGAAGGTAAGGAGAGGAAGCAGAATGGGACAGAGGGAAAAACTGAACTGCAATGCAATCTCAGTGAAGGCCACAGCTAACCCCGCGGAGAGCTCTGAAGATGGGACTGTTCTTCATAATTACACTGAGTTAGAGAGTGGTGGTTAGATCGGTGTGTTAGCATGTTGATCAGTCATAGGGTGCAGTCTGTTCCAGGAAAGGGATGTGACCAAAGCAGTTCTCTTTAGTCAAAGCACTTCCCAAAGACAGCTGTCTGTCAAGGCCAGTCTGCTAGCAGCATTTCAGTCGTCAAGGGACTAAATCTTACATTTGCAAAGTATGTGGGTAATGCATCACTGTGTCCACTATAGCTCTTCTCTTGTTTACAGTTTCACATACACTGTTTCCTCTGCCTGAAACAGTCTTACACTCTATTTCTCTTAATATCTTTTACTCTTCATTCAAATCTTAGATGAAATGTCTACTTGGAAGCTTCTCTTGATGGACTCCCTACCCACCCTCAACACACACATACAGAACTCTGTTCTTTTCTTACTATAGACCTATCAAAGTATATTCTAGATGTCTGTTAACTTTCTGTGTCCCCTTTAACATGTTGTGCTACTTAAGGATATAAATTATTCATCAGTCTATCACTAGTGCTTAAAATCATGGCTGCTACAAAGCAAAAATGGATAAATAGTGGTAGAAAAGAGAGAAAAGAAAAGGAGAAACATAGTATGAGATTTGAAGGCAATCAAGCCACTCTTTAAATTCTATTTTTAACATGCCTGCCATGTGGTTTGGATAAGTTATGTAATCTAATTTTCATTTCCTTCCTATGTAAAATGGGAATAATAACTTCTATCACTTAGGGTTGTAATATGTCTGCTACAGAATAGATACCAAATAGACTTTAGTTTCTTTTCTCTTCTCCTTCCCCATAAGTACAAGTATGATAACATGCAAAGTATCTTTTTTAATATTTTGTGAGTCTATATGAAGAATAATGCATTTTGTTCATACTGCAGAAAATTGAAAAACTGTCATTTGAAGAATATTAAGAAGTTAATGTGCCAGAGGCCTGCTACATATGAGATCTTATATTAATTATAAAGAAATAACCATTTTAATGGGATGGAAAAAATAAAGTGGGAAAAATATTATAATTACAGGTTTTATATCATCTGTAAAGTCTCCTTCCCTGGGTCCAAGTAATACTGGGACATTATCTGACTTTCATGACATGGTAACACCATATAGTTCATAAAATGTTACTAACTGAACTTTTTTTTTTTTGCTTCCTTCATGTGCATGTCGCTATGCAGGGGACTTAGAAAGACATATCTATGAAGGCAAATGGGTTCTGGTATCCAGGCCAATTTAACTTGTAGTCTCAGTCACATTTCTGCCTCTTCAAATTAGGTTTTGTCAACGCCTTAGGTTAGGAACAGCCTCTTCCATATCCTCTACCTAGGACTTGTGCTGGGGTTGCCACCATTTCCCAGAATTTCACAGCTGCATCTCAGCCAATTTCACTGGATGTCAGTGAATGACAAAAATAAGTTTCCTTCTTCTCTTGCCTCTTTCAGTTGTTCTGCTCCAACTCTCTTTAGAACAGCTTTCCTCAGGCTCTGATTCTATCCATCCTCTGCATACACCCAATCCAAAAGATTAATGGTGGGGCAGCTCGCCAACTAGCAAGTCGGCTGCATTCCAGACTTTGGCCACAACTCATCTTTCTTCCTCTTCAAGGACCAGAGTGTATTGTGGGTGATGATAATGAGGCTGCTCAAGGAGCCAGATGCAATTTGAAGTCTGGAAGGTCCCGGTGTGATAAGCTATCCATGAATCTTCCCCTGACCAACCCAGTCCTTGGTGATCTCCCTTCCTGCAAACTCATCAACATTGTCTTTAGTTTCCTTTGTATATATATGATCATATGCTTGGTGATAACTTTTAATTTTATACATATGACTCTTACCTCCTGTCCATCTATTTTTATCATAGCACCAAAGTGGTTTTTTAAAAATTATAAACCATATTTTGCCACTCCTCTGTACAAAACCCTAATGTTTTCTTTGTTACTCAGAAAAACAAAACCATTACCTTTATCACAGCTCATGAGGACCTTCATGACTGGCTGCAACCCCCACCTTCTCTCCCCATGATTTCACTTTCCACCCTCCTATACTCTCCACCAAACACACTTTCTTTTTGCTTTTCTCAATGTACCAAGTATTTGTCCACCTCGGGGTCTTTGCATTTACTGTTCTTTTTACCTGAACTGCTCTTTTCTTGAATATCTATTTTAGTCTCTACTCCTGGTCTCAACTCAAATGTTACCTTGATAGAACAGTTTTAATTATACTATCTAAACTATTATACTCACCCCTGCCTCCAATCGCTGTCACTTTTCTAGGCCCTTGCCCTCTTCTATCCTTGTGACACTTAACACCATCTTATACAACAAATATTTTGTTTTTTGTGTACATGCATATTGAGTTCCTCAACCCCAAGAATCTTGGGACCAGGGACAGTGTCTTATTCATATCTATATTTCCATCTCTAGTATAAAACATGTTTGGCATGTAATTTTGACTTTGATGCAATCTTGTAGAATAATTACATAAATGAATAATAAAGGTCAATGCCCTCCCCTCCTATTCATGTACTTAGGTGTTCTACTTTCTTTGTGTGCCACACCCTCTCTTTTCTACATTCTTAGCTTGGCCTTTCTTTCCAATTTTGTCCAAGTCCCACATCTTCTATATAACCTGCGGTAATAGTACTATTCATGGTGAACTCTCCCTCCTATGGGCTTTTACAGAAAGAATTTTGAATGTCAAACATATTTGGCAATTATGAGATTCAAGATTATTATTTTTTCTAAGTCTGAAGAAGTCTTTGAAGATAACTACGTTCTTTTATTTTTCTTCTATATCTCCAGTTTCTTCTTTGCCTTTAAAGTTTGAGAATATTTTATTGAATCTGAATACTCCCATTTACATTTGAAAGTTCTGCCATAGTCCTAACTAGTCTTTCCCAAAATGTGCTTTACATATTATCAGACATGGCTTATTCTGTTTCAGGCCTAATAAATTTGTTTTTTGTGAACATAGTATATTCAGTGTAGATTTAATCAATTAATATGGGCAGTTATTTTGGTCCTAGATCAGTCTTAATGACTACAGAATTGAAACAGCCTGGAATTTGAATAACTGGAAGTTTTTCTTAGGTCTGGACCATTTACAATGATGATCTAGGCAATTCCATAGATTTGAAATAACTTCTAAACCACTGGAGAAAAATTAAGCCATAGTTAGCATAATGTTACTATTGATTTTTTTAATGTTCGAATTCTCTTAAGATCAGTAATTTATATCTGAAAACATAAATGCAACCTTTCTCTACTCCAAATTACCATAACATTTCGATAATTTATCTTCTGTCTTTATTTTATTATTACCTTTTACTGTTGGTATTAGTATAAAAATCTGTTGTGTTTCAGACTGAAAATTTATTGGCTCAAGGATTAAGTCTGGAAGTTGTAAAATGGGGAAAAATAATAGTATATATCCTCATGGGGTAGTAGTAGGAACTAAATGAAAAATCCATATAAAATAGCACAACTTCTGACAGAGTGTAAATTTAGTAAAAATAAGCGGCTGTTAATAATACTACTATTGGTTCTTCTATGAGAAAATCACCATAGGTACAGTACAAATTGCATGCTAAATAGAGATGTATAGAGAAATAAAGGATGGATGGGTGAATTGGCTGGTGGATGGATGAAAATCCTGATCAGACTTATCTAGATGATGCATGACTAATGAACAGCTTGTAAAAAACACTAACTGAGAAATGGGAAGGGATTTATATAAGAGCCTCTGTGTATCAATTACATCTTTTAATCTTAGTGGTTCTATTTGGTAGGCCAGTTTTCTTTTTTCTTTTACAAATGAAGTCACTTGGGGCTTAGGGATATGAAATAACTTGCCCCAGGTTTCACATAAGTGGAAAAGATAGACTGACTATCTCTAGCACTCTTTCCACTTCATCTTAATGCCTCTCACTAGACCCTGCCAAAGGGTGGTCTCCTTTCTTCAATCACTTTCAGATTGGTAGTTCGGTGTGAAACACATGGTTCAAATGTGTTTTGAACCAGGAAGAGCACATCCTGGTTTTCTCTGGGAGTTTGGACTAAGGGACTTCCTAATCTGCTAATTCCTCTTATTAAAACATAGTGGGTGCTACAGACTGAATGCTTGTGTCCCTCCGAAATGCACATGTTGATATCATAACCCCCAACATGGAGGTGGACCTCTGGGAGATGATTAGATCATAAGGATGCAATCTTCAATGAATAGAATCAGTACCTTTAAAAAAGAGACCCAGAAAGCAACCTTACCCCTTCTGTCATATGAGGACACAGAGAGAAGATAGCCTCCTACGAACCAGGAAGTGGGGTGATTAGATTTCATCAGACACAAAATCTCCCAGTGCCTTGATCTTAGACTTCCCAGCCTCCAGAATTATGAGAAACACATTTCTGTTGTTTATAAGCAACCAAGTCTGTGGTATTCTGTTATAGCAGCCTGAACAAGAAAGAGGGCTGTGAAAGAATGTGGCCCACTTGTGAAAAGCCTTTGAAAATCACATTAAGTGTTGCTACACCATGGAAAAACATTGCCAACGCAATATAATTTGTAATTTAAATATTCAAGCAATTTTTTCTTCTGATATATCCTGATTTTGGTGTTATTCATACTTTAATACAGAAAGAAAATGGATTTTTTAATGTCAGAATACATGGGAGGTATATTGTAATTTTTTCTGTTAACTCTGCATTGTATCTTTATTCTGTGATGCAATCCAAGTTTGTATTATAATTACCAAAACCAAGCATTTAAATGAATTTGGCTGCAAAAACTTCACTTTGTTCTTAGGGATCAGAAATAGTGTTCTATAGGCTTGACATTACTTAAACTACTTCTGGAAACATTAACTTTAATATGGACATACAAGCCTATCTACTTTCTTTTTCAGTCTTAAAATATTTACTTTTGTCATAACAAAAAATCAGATGTTGGAAAAGAGAGAGAAAATAGAACATCATTTGACAGAAGGTAACATCTTATTAGCAATCGAATTAATAAAATACAATTGCCATTTATTTTACTACATGCTAAGTACTGTGATAGGCACATGGGTTATTTCATTTAAATCTTTATAGTAGGCCCAGAAGAAAAGAACTATGTGATCCATATGTAAATCACAGAATTATATAAGCCATTTTCATATGAGAAAACTAAGACTTAAAAGATGTCAAATACATGAACAAAGTCACACAATGTGTGATACAGAAGTCCCATATTCCATATTTAATACACCAAAACCATGCTCTTAAGTTTCAAATTAATTGGTAAAGGAAGAAGGCACAAAACAATACTTTTATACCAGAAAAAGGGAAAATTATAATCCACCATTTTCAAGAATGCCAAAGAGTACTGAAACTAAAGGTGGGAGAATAATTAAAGATAATGGAGTACAGCTTTATTTGCTCCTAAATCTGTTGTAGACTAGTAGTTTATTTTCAGATTTCTCTTTGGGAATAATGGTATGCCCCCCTCTCTTTTTTTTCCCCTTAAGGCACAATAAAGCAATACTTGGATATACCTGATGCTTGGACGTATAATAAATTAGTGATTTCCCCCACATCTTTTAGGATGACATTATAGAGTACAATTCAGAAGAAGGTTACCACATAAACCTATAATGTATGTTTTTTCTTTTTTTGGATAATTCTTACTGATGATATACCTTCCAAATCTATTTTATTGATTTATGAAATAGAAATTGGATACAATTTACTTTTAAATGGTCGCTAAAACTCTATATTTAGAGTTGAATTTTGGTTGCATTCACCCACAAATCTTTCTGCGATGAAAAAAACAGGTCCCAAGTTAAGCCTGGCATAGTGAACATACCAGTTATCTCCTTTCTTTCCTAAAAGTTTACTAAAATGACAGACATGGATGTGTACCAAGGCATATGTCCTCAATAACAGTGAAGAATATGGGACAATGGGAATTCTGAAATTGTTTGAGTGGTGACTGACTTAGCAGTTCCAAAAAAACTGAATCTTAAGGTAGAAAGGGAAAGCCATTTCTAATTTACATAGCAGAGCCTCAAATGGCTTAACAACTGATTGCATCAGGTAAATGGGCTGATGAACAAGAAGACTGTTTAAAAAGTCTGTTTAAGAAGTAATTTGACCCCAAATCCCATGCCTGTATCTATGCAACAAGATAGGAGTTCTCCCACTCTCTCACAGACTACTGCAAGGCCCCAGGAGGAGGAGATGCCTCCAGTGTGCAGGAAGTTAGAAATCTAACGATTACCACCTCTCTCCCACACAAACATATAAAGGTAACTCAAAGAGTCATTGACATTGGAGGTTCTCCAACGAAATAACACATTCAGACTACCTTAAAGATGACAGCTGACAAACATCTCCTTCCACACATGCAGATTCCAGTGGGCCTTTTAGTGCCCCATGAATCAGGGATCACCAGGAATCTGAAGAAAGCATCTACCCTGAAAAGTAGACAAAAGCAAATAGAAAAATGAAACAAAGCCTAAAGAAATGTGGACTACATTTGCATATTTAAGAAAAGTAATCATTAAGTTTGGGAAAAAAAAATACCCTCATTTAAGAGGTTTAGCTGAGAACAGCAGTTTCTTGGTCATAAAATAAATACTGACAATTGAGAAACTATACAACATAGTGGTTAAAACCTGGGCTCCTAAGATAAATTCCTTGGGATTGAAGTTCAAAAAGTCTTTGAGACTGCCACTTATTAACAGTTAATACTTCACCTATTTACTCTTCCCCTCTGTGCCTTGGTTTCCTTTCTGTAGAATGTACACAGAATTGTGCTTACCTCCTGGAACAGAGGCTAATGTTTTGAGGATTAACTGAATTAACATTTATAAAGTACTTGAAAAATGACACTTAAGAAGCACAATATAAATGTTTGTAACAGATTTAGTGTTGTTGATAGAAATGAATTTAGAGTGTAACTATAATATTAAGAATGGAAAAACAGAAGTGTGTGTGTATATGGTGGAAATGGAAATGGCAAAAAAGGGAGCTAAATATTTTCTAAAGACATCCCTAAACTGGGAAAACCATACTTATGCTATTTAGACACAGAATAGTCTCTGACACATAAAAAGTAATGTTCAAAAGTCATGTTAAATGTTTGAAAAGATTTTTTTCTAGGGATCAAAAACTGCAGGTAGCAGCAGTTAGGGGAATACTAACTTGAGAAATAAACATTTTAGAACTAGGTGACTCTTTAAACATAGTCTGGCATAACTTTGATAAATTCACTTAAAAGTTATAAATGTTTATTAATATAAAGATAAGAAAGCCACATGGCAATTTTTATCCACACATTCTGATTTAATTGTAATTTTAACCATTTGCCTGGAACTTTTCAATCCCTTGGTTTTTCTTATGGCCTGAAGCTGCCTTGCTACGGTTAGTTTAGCAGTGGTAGTCATAGCAGCCAGAACATAAACACTTAGTGGCACAGGTTTTCTCCTTTACAATGAGAATAGTGACTTCCCTGCACTCTCTTGCTGAACTTTCAGGAACTGAAAACACTACTAGAGAACAAGTTTATTTCCCAGGCATGAGATTAAAATGAACGAGTCCCTTAACTGAACAGCAATACATTTTCTACTGGCTATTATTTCACTCAGCACCATAGTCCCTAAGAGGATGGGTGAAACATGATTACCTGCATTTAAAGGCAGGAGAACAAGAAGCACAGGAACACTGAGAAGGAATTATGTGACCGAGCACCTGTCTTTAACCTGGGAAGGATATTATGACTCAGATGGTATTATCTGTAGTCATGTAAATCATAGTCAGAGAAAATGTACTTAAATTACCAAAAGAAAGATTTACTTCTTATGGAATGTGGAACTTTGGGATCTTGAGGAGAGAGAAGATAGTGAGGAATATAAAGGAACCATGTATTTCTCTTGAATTACTTAATGCTTGGAAGCAAGATATTAGATGGAATCAAGACATCACAAGCTGAAATCTGAGAAAAGCCAGGCAGGAGCATACGTGAGTGAAGGTGTCCAGACTGGGAAGAGCAACTGGCACTCAGCCTTGGCTACCAGTGGCTGCGCAGAATCCCGGGAGAAGCCATGAATCTTGAGTTTAATGTCAAAAGCCAATTTAAAATTTTCGAGGAAGAAAGGAAGGAAAGGAGGGCAGGGAGGGACATGTATTGGCCAAATACTATGGGTCCAGGCCACAGCCTCCTCTTTTCACCTTTTGGCGTAATGAATCATTAAAGAAGCTTCCAGCCCTTTCATTACAGCCTATCGTCATTGATTTACAACACGGCAGGGGAGTATCTTTCTCTGTGCCACTTCCTAAATACCATCTGCATAATAGTCACCCTGACAAGTGGAGAAAACATAGAAATCAAGTCCCCATTTCATGAAAATGCACAGTTTTCAAAAATAAAATATTCTTTATTCAAAATCAAAGAGTGATAATTATTGTTCCTAGTATAGCACATCAGATTAATACTTGGACTTATTTGGAGTAATACATATATTGGCTTCTGTAGCGGGGGGGGTGGGGGTGTTTTAGTTAAATTTATTCTTTCCTGGATAAAACTGAGAGGTAAAGGTGATGGCTTCAATACAGAGAATTGTGACCAAATTCTGAAGGCATATCCAGTGCATTAGCTATCCGAAAGTGCCTGTACCCCACCCACTTGTTTTCTTTTTACTCTGAACCATTTAATAAGTTTTAGCTTTTATTAGTCTTGTTACAGCTAATTAAAATTGGGACAGAGGAAAATCTGATTAGATAAATTCTGAATAGGAATGATTATAAATGATAGAATACTGTAACCTCTAAATTTATGAGTTAAAGGGAACAAAAGAAGTTCTATTGGATGGGTGCTGAGCATTGTGCTACTCTCAGAAAGAGGCAGTCATGTTTTAACTGGCTCATTAACAAAATAGCCCATGTATTTGTACCTACAGGCTTGATTCTAATCATTCAGTTTAATTTAAAAATTTGATTGTTTTTTGGATTCTGTGTATGTTTTTCCCACAGGTACTAACTATTGTGATACTGAAAAAAATTGATGGATTTTTTTTACTATTATTTGTCTAACTAAGTTTTGGGTGACATTGTTGAGGAATGCAATCCATGTTTGATGCTCTGTTAATATAAATTTTAAAATGCTAATGGTATATTTAGCACGCTCTCTGTAAATAGATTTACTGTGAAATATTGCTGAAAACTGCTTTGCAGCCATAAGATAGTAAATAATTTATTTTAATGTGTATCCAGACTCTGAACACCATAAAGAAAGGGACCTTATTTTACTCACTGAACACTCAGCACCTGGAACATAATTTATTACATAGGCATGGTTTAATGAGAGTTTACAGAATATGAGGAAGTGCAACTTCTGTGGTCTAATCACTTTCTTTGATACACAGATATTTCAAGAAACTATAGAACTAGTAAGGACATCTGACTGTGTGTGTGTTTTTGTATAGCTGCTAGATCCCTTTATATTTAATCATACAGTTAGTAGACAACTGATGCTGTTTGAAGCATGTTTATGAAAGACTTTGCTATTTGACTTGTGTCAGAATCCTAGGGCAATCCGTGATAATGATGATGAGAGAGAGTGGGGGGAAAAAGGCAGCTTGTGACATTCAGAAGTTGGCCTGACACTCACAGCTAGGTCATTTAATTCTTGTGTCAGATACAAACAATCTCACAAAATACCATCCTCAGACAAGGTTAGACTGAAACCATAATAAAATGAAACTTAATAAAACCACTTAATAATTCTGAGTGCAAAAAAAGACAATGTCAATATGCCATCCATAAATAAATGAGTGTTTGCTACTTCTTTATTAATCCCACCTTTCTTCTCACTCTTTTTGTCCCTCCTTAGAGATAATGTTCGAGATATCCAGTCATAGAATTGCCTTCCCTTCCTGGCAGCACTCAGTCTAGAGAAAACCCTCACTTCTTTAGACCTTCCTCCAAACCACCCGTAGCCCAAATCCTATATACCCTCCATAACTGAGATACTCCATGGTTCCCCACATGTGCTCTCCTGTGATATAATGAATAATAAATCCAACTTGTTTAACTACAGGTCTGTTCCTAGAACTCTTTGGCTAGAGGACATTGACAATGGCAACAGCATTAATGACAATAGTAACAACCCATTGCTCACCTTACTACAGCTACAGTCCTCCTTGATACTTGGAATTCAACACACACAAACCCTCCTACCTCAGGTCATTTGATCTTGTTATTCCTTCTGCCTGGATGATTACTAACTAGGTATCTTCACTACTCCTCTCCAAGTCCTTCCAGGTCTGTATTAAATGACTGCTGGATAATAAAGTTTTCCAAAACTCAGAGGCTTAAACATCACTATTTTATTCTCACTCATGAGCATATGGATTGTCTGGGGATTAAATGATCTGGACTGGGCTTGTCTGGTTGTCAGTGATACTTTAAGTTGTGGGCCCAGCAAGACTGGGTTTCTCACTGGGGTTGAGCTCATGTATGTTCCATAGACATTCATTCTGTGGCTTCAGGTGATATGACAACAGTTACCCATAACGTCTGCTCTCAGGCAAGTGGTAGAGCCACAAAGTAGTAGGCTTAGTGTGCAAGCTCTTTCTAGTTTTTGTCTCCTCCAAATCTGTTAACATCCCATTGATTAAAGCAAGTCACATCACTCAGTCCAAAGTCAGAGTCAAAAAATAGGGTAGTGGGCTCCCGCTTTAGTGGTGGGAACTGTCAAGTTATACAACAAAGGATGTGGATCTAGGGACAGGTGAAGAATTGAGACCTAAAATTAAATCTACCACAAGATCTCTACATAAATACGATTTTTATGGAGACCTTCCCCCATCACTGTACCTAAAAAACACAGCTCCCTGACCCCTATCACTTCCTTCTAGAAACCTTTATTTTTATTTAAAATGCTCTTACCACCTGTGAGAGAGTGTATTTGACTGTGTGTTTATTGTAAGGTTTGCCCCTTCACCTCCCCATACCATACATACACACACAACGTAAGCTCCAAGGAGTAAAGAATTTGGTCTGGCTTCGTTATTAATGTGTCCTCAGGACTTAGGATGCACCTGGTACTTTTTAGGCACTGCAGGGATATTGAGGACACTAGGATTCTAAAGCCAAGAGGAGGTCCTATGAAGATAGAAAAACCTATGGACTCTGACTCTTCAGTAGGTAGACAATATTAGTCCTTTTCTGGCCAAAGGTGAAACCACTGGGGTTCTATAATAACAGCATTTATCAAGCTGTATGTAAAATGAGTATATTGCTGTGGGATTATATTCTGATATAGTATCATTCAGTTGAAATACGTATTTTAAGGTGGTTTGGGAGAAAGGTTTAGTGATATTTATCAATTAAAAGATGGCTTATATTTTATTTACATAGGCTATTTCAAACATAGAAATTATAACACAAAAACAACAGAAGACTGACTTAAATCCAATAGAAGACTAAAGTAGAAAGATGAACCCAAATTTTCAGAATAACAATCTAAGAACTTCAGTCAAGATAAGGCTCAGTTCGTATCAGTTTTTCTCACAGCACCCAACTACCTTTCTCTTCTTAATGACTATTAGAGTCATTTATTTCTGAGATTTCATTGAAAAACAGTGATGATTTATACACTCATACATCTTGAAAAATAAACATGCATGGTAAATTTGACAATGAATGACTCATCTTTTATTCTCAAATTATTAAAATATTTTTCTTTAACACAGAGTATAGGTCTGGTTACACTGAAGAAGTTGCAGTAATATTTAGTACTGAAGTTGTAAAATTATAAATTTATTATTAAACTTTTAATTATACAAAGAAGGAGAACTAAAAGGTAAAAAAATGTATTTAAAAAAATCTAATTCGTGTCAAGTTTGAAGTCAGCACATTAACACTATCTGGGATTGGCATTTTGCTACTATTTCAGGGAAAAAAATGAGATGCATTTCAAGAAAAACATTATAATAGATGGCTCTTTTTAACTGTACTTGTACAATGCTAAACATCCACATATTTGAAAATATATTCATAGGATGTAAAGAAATAATACAGATAAATATATTTTACATTGTAAGTTCAGATTTCTTGGCACAAAGAATGTTCAAAAATTGATTTTGGATTGTACAAAAGTTCTTGAAATACAGGATCAGAGTTGGAGGGCTTTAAAAGTCGATTTCTTGAGCAATGTCAGAAACTCCATTACAGAATCCCTCTCAGATGTTCATCCATCTTCTATATGACTTCTCTAAGGATGGTGAACTCACGATATCCTAAGACACTCCATGATAGTATTGATAATTCCAGTTACAGGAGAAGTTTTCCTATACTAATCCCCTGGAAAATGGGAAATAATCCATAAATTGTAAGAAATTCTCTAATGGTTATGGCTGCAAAGTATATAATCAAAATCAAGACTAGAGTTCCACAAGTTGGACCTTTAAAGGGATCCTCAGGCCTTTTCATCGCAAATATTTGCAATAATTTTCTTCCAGAAATGTTTGTGTGTGTATCATTTAGCCCTCTTTAAAAAACTTTAGAAAAGTCCAGAAGAAAAAATATATATTTTGGCAAAAGTATGATCATTAAAAAGAGCTTAGAGGAACCTAGGAATTTAAATCGTACATGAGGACTCCAATTCACCCCCCGTATTAAAGAATAATGATTGGGGTGTCTGTATCTACAAACTGAAGTATACACTAACTATTCATAAAGTAGATCAATGTGAAAGATGATAACTTCATTCATGTTATTCATTCATTGATTACAAAACTCTTTATTGAACATTTATTATGCTCCCAGAACCTGTGGTAGGCACCTAATAGCTCACAGAGGCTTTTATAAAATTAATGTACAAGTATAGCAACAGAGGCCTTCTATATACAAAGATTTTGTTACCAACCCAGTCAAAGACACACAGGTACAGTTGATTTTTACTAACAGGTAGACTGATGCTTGTGGCATCTCAGACTGAGAATGAGATTCCTGCATTGGTATGATAAATTGCTAAAGGCAGTGGTATGGAAAAATTACTACAGAGCTAAGTAAATCCCTGGGGATTAAACCATGGTATTAGGTTCTACTCAACTGAGCAAATGGACATAGAATTCAGCACTGGCTTTTGCTAAAGCCAGCAACTTTTTATCTAGTTAAACATGGACCAAACATGGTCTGAAAAATGTACCTCAGTATAATTTTCAGAGACGAATCAATCCCTGTTAGTTTTTGAGGAGGAAAATTAGATGAATTTGTTTTAGCCTTTGGTGTGAATTTAGTTTGCCGAAAATATCTGTTACTTTATTGGGAGAAATAAGTGAAGGTGGCAAATATTAATAATGGCCATCCTTTTTCCTTTAGACTTACTGAAGATAAAAAGCAAATTGTAGAGGCCCTAACAGAAATTCCAATTCCAGAATAACCAGAAGGGATATTTATACTTTTTTATTATTTTGAAAAGGAAAAAGAAATTTTAAGTTTATTTGAAACAGTGATCTTGGAAAATCTTTCTCCTACATGAGATTTTTCTGTTAATAATTTGTGCTAATAACAGGCTATCTGAAGATTAATTGGCTATGCAGAAACTGTGTGTTTGGGGGCTCTAGAACTATCTGACATGATAGTTGTATGAATTTTTCTCAATATATATAGTAGATGATCTCTGTTAATATCCTTACACTATTACAAAGAAATGAGTAATTTTGTATATGTGTCATGCTTCATGGGGTATTTCTTTAATTGCCTATTTCTTAGAGTAAAGGTACATTAATATTAGTTATCTACTCCTTCTAAAGTGTTAACTATTTGTATATGAGAAAAACAAGTAAGCTTATTTGTAAAACAATTACTATTCGAGAATTAACTGTCCAATACCTTGTGTGAAATTAAGGTATCCCATTATCCAGCTACCCTATACTGTTTGCCTCACCATATTAGGGGTCCAGAGGAAGATGTTATCCATGATTCTGTCCTCTAATTGACATTTTGAATTGCAATGATTCTAACTAAATATCCACAAGTTTAGTAAACCAGTGATATTTATAAAACAATAATTATTGTCCAATAAGTTGGCAAAAATCAAAACTTCATTTAGACCAGGAGTCAACAAACTACTCCAGCAAGCTAAATTCAGCTTCCTGTTTTTGTTAAATAAAGCTTTATTGGAACACAGCCATACTCATTCCTATTCTTATTGTTATTCCTTCTTTCATGCATAATGACAGCATTGAGTAGTTCCAAAAGAGATGGTAAATGGCCCATAAACCCTAAAATATTTACCATCCAAGCCCTATCAGAAAAATTTGCTGATCCTTGGAGTAGGCTATTTACTATGCTTCCGTACCACATTCTTATTCATCAAATCTTGCCAAACCTATCTCCTAAATAAATGAATCTTGATTTCATTCCCTCTTCTTCATCATTTCTGCTACAAACCTAATTCAGTTCCTTACTATACCTACCTGAACGAATGCAACATCTTAACTGGTGTCCTGTAGTCCTAATATAATCAATTCACCTTCAATGTTTGTGATGGGTAGAGAAATGTTTCTACCATAAAAATTATTTGTGAGAGCTTAGGAAAACTGTCCGAACATGCTGGCATCATGTATAAAAGCTCTTCAAATTCTAGCCTCAAACTAATATAGATTAGCCTTACTCAGTATCTTGCAGGAAGTTTCCCTATGATCCAGTTACTACTGAAGCATTTTCTTCACCAGCATCTTGCTTTCACATGTATTGTTTCCTTGTACCCAGAATGTCTATCTCCTCCTTAATCCACTTGACAAAACTCCTCTTATATTTTAAGCCTCTTCTCAAATGTCATGTACATGAACTTTTACTGATTACCTGCAACATAATTGGTATTATTTTCCAATGAGCTAACAGTACTTTGTATATACCTCTTACCACATCGTATGATACTTATTTGTACCTGATCTGTGTATCTGTTATTTTCTGTGACATTATTGTGAGTTTTTCAAGGACCAGGACCATGATTTAGTCATCTTTGTATCTCTGAAGTCTTAAACAAAACCTGACAGGCTCAGTTAGTGTTTGCTTAATGGATAAATGAAAAAAGTAGCATTTGGACAATCCTAAACTCAGGAGTCTTTTCTAAGAAGTGATTGCTGCCATTAAATCTGTTTTAATTTACTCCATTCCCATTTGTTTAATAACATTTCCCAAATTAAGTTGTCAATACATTATTTTAATATTATGATAGGTGGTGAATGTGTATGTGAATATATTCATATTTGTAGAATAACTGTCTATAATAGCCATCATAAAGATACTGACCACATGTATTATATGTTCATTTATTTACTCAACTAATTATCTACTTAATGATTATTATATTTCCAAATTTATACCATACCTTAAGGATACAGTGGTAAGCAAAGCATAAAAAGTCTCTTTCCTCATAAAGCTAATGATCTAGTAAGGTAGAGAGATAATAAAATTTAAGTAACATATATATCTTTTGATTAGACATCAGAAATGAGCATTGCATTGTAACTAAAGATAGGAGTTGGGGGTATTTAAAAAAGGTCAGAAAGTTTCTGTGAGGAGATAATATTTAAACTGAGACAAGAAGGATGAGGTAGAACCAGTAGCTGTGTTAATTGTGTTGTTTTAGTAAGATATTCTAGGGAGAGGGAATATATTCAATCTAGACCCTGAGGCATGAAAAAGTTTAGCATTTCAAGGAATGGAAAGAGTTTTGTGGTTAAAACACAGTAATAAGGAGGTGGAATCCTATGAGTCTAAGAGCTAAAGATCTGCCAAATCATTCAAAGACTTGACAGTGAAATTTAGATTTATTCAAAAAAATTTAGGAAACCTATGGCAAGCTTTTGCCAAAGGCTTAATATGATTCTATATGTGTACTAAAAAAAAAAAGTTCTGCTTGTTATGTTGAGATTGGACCGGAAGAATCAAAGTTTGGAGATCAATAAATTATATATTTTCCTAATCAACACAAGAATAGATAATGCTTTTATCTAGGCTCTAGGGTAGAAACAATAAGATGGAAAAAGTGACTACACAGAGATACAATGATTGAAAATACTAATTAATGTTTGCTAGATATGATATCTGATATTAGCTCAGTGGCTTAGTCCATCACATGTGATGCCAAGATCATAACTTTGGTTTAAGATGGTCCTATGAGCTTTATATTCCACTATTATCAAGTGTCCAGAATAAACCTCATACAGTTTAATATTCAGTAGATACTAGGCGTGATAGCATGGTTGGGTAAACATAAAATTTGCTCTACTGAAGAGAGACAATTCCTCAGACATATTTATGATAAATCCATGTAATCATTCATTTAGCATGGGAATTTCTTAAGAGGCCAAAGAGTAAATATTTTAGACTTTTTCAGCCATACAGTTTCTGTTATAACTATTCATCTCTGCAGTTGTAGCATCAATGTAACTATAAAAATATGTAAATTAATGGGTGTGGCTGTGTTACAATAAAACTTTATTTATAAAACAGGCAAGCAATCTGACTTGGTTATGAGGTTGTAGTATGCAAATCTTGAGATAGCGTATGGATAGTATGCTTACTATAAATAAGGCTTGTTTTAGTTAAGCATATTATTATCTTACACCTCACCTTGTGCTCACATACATCTGTATCAAAATTAATATTTAAGTATCTTGCTAAAGGTGGAGACCTACATGAATGTAGAATGATTTAAGGAACAGAATAATAGAGATGGTTAAATTTATTATGATTCTGTTTTATCAATGAGTCTGAAAATAATTAAAAAATAAAAATATTTGTTTCTTTATCTCAGCTTATTGAAATGCTATATTCACTAGCAGAAAGAGAAATTAAGAAAATAATCCCATTTACAATTGCTCCAAAAAGAATATCTAGGAATAAATCTAATCAAGAAGGTTAAAGACATGTAAAGACTTTGAAAACTGTAAAACACTGATAAAAGAAATTGAAAACAACACAAATAAATGGAAAAATATCCCATGCTTATGGATAGGAAGAATTAATTTTGTAAAAATGGCCACACTATCAAAAGGAATCTATAGACTCAATGTAATCCCTATCAAAATACCAGTGACATTCTTTACCAGTTACATACAGAGCTAGAGCAAATAATCCTCAAGTTTGTATGGAAATACAGAAGACCAAAGAGAGCCAAAGCAATCTTGTGAAAAAGAACAAAGCTGGAGGTATCATGATTTTTGATTTCAAATTACACTATAAATAAAGAGTAATCAAAACAGTATGGTACTGGCAAAAAAATATGGACAGAGGTCAGTGAAACAGAATTGAGAGTCCAGAAATAAACCCATACTTACATGGTCAATTAATCTATGACAAAAGAGGCAAGAATATATAATGGAGAAGAGACAATCTCTTCAATAAATGGTGTTGGGAAAACTGGATAGTTACATGCAAAAGAGTGAAGCTGGATCACTGTCTTACACCATACACAAAAATAAACTTAAAATGGATTAAAGACCTAAACATAAGACCTGAAACCATAAAACTCCTACAAGAAAACATAAGCAGTAAACTCATGAACATCAGCATCAGTAAGTTTTTTCTGGTATGTCTCCCCAGGCAAGAGAAACAAAACCAAAAATGAGCAAGTGGGACTACGTCAAACTAAAAAGCTTCTGCACAGTACAGGAAACCATCAACAAAACAAAAAGACAACTTACTGAAAGGGAGAATATACTTGCAAATGATATATCTGCTAAGGCACTAAATATATTAAAAAACTCATACAATTCAATACTAAAAAAACAAAAAACTCAATTAAAAAATGGGCAGAGGGGCTAAATAGACATTTTTCTAAAAAAACATACAGATGGCCAACAGACACATGAAGGATGCTGAACATAGCTTTCTGGGAAATGCAAATCAAAATCACAATGAGATATCACCCTACACCAGGAAAAATGGCTAATATTAAAACAAACCAAAACAAGAAATAACATGTGCTGGCAAGGATGTGGAGGAAAGGGAATCCTCATATACTGTTCGTGGGAATGAAAACTGATGCAGCCACTGTGGAAAGCAGTATGTAGTTTTCTCAAAAAAACTAAAAATAGAAATACTGTACAAACCATTAATCCCATTTTGGGAATCTACCAGAAGAAAACAAAATCACTAATATGAAAAGGTATATGTATCCCTATGTTTACTGCAGCATTATTTTCAATAACTAAGATATGGAAGCAACTGAAGTGTCCATCAATAGCAGAATGGATAAAGAAGAGGTGGTACATATATACAATGGAATATTATTCAAAAATAAAAAAGAATGAAATCTTGCCACTTGAGACAATATGGATGGAGCTAGATGGTATTGTACTAAGTGGAATAAGTCACTCAGAGAAAGGCAAATACTACATGGTTTCACTTATATGTGGAATCTGAAAAACAAACCAACCAACCCACCAGACAAACCAAAAATAAACTCAAAAACATATAGAATGGGCTATTGGTTAAAATGGAGGATGGGGAATGAGTGGGAATAGTTGAAGGGGATAAAGAGGTGCAACCCTCAAATTATAAAGTAAATTAGTCACAGGGATGAAAGTACAGCATAGGGAATATAGCTAATAATACTGTAATATATTTGTATGGTGACAGTAACTACACTTTTCATGGTGAGCATTTAATAATGTATATAATTATTGAATCACTATTATTTATCTGAAGCCAATATAAAATTATATATATATAAACTATATTTCAATAAAGAAATTTTAGAAAAAGAAAAATAAATAAAAGGGCCCAGAGGAGGAGAAAAAAAAAAAGAAATGCTACACTCAAAGAGTCACATTCAAATATTCAATTTTGTGTGAATTCTCTAGTTTTTCTGCCTACTTTCTCTGACAGCATGATATTGCCTATTCTCTGTGATCTCATATATTTTAGTTCTTGAGCACATTACAGCACTCATCATACTGTATTAAAAGTGTTCATTTATGTGGCTGCTTTATTTATCATGCTCCAAGCTTCCGATGAGCACTATTTCCTACTTATCAGTAATTTAGTTATCTCTATTAAGCAATGCTTATTAGACACCAACTGTGTGTAGTCACTATCCTAAGTGTAGAGAATACAGTGGTGAACATTGTAGGCTTGGTACTTTTCTTACAAAAAAATGGATACCACAAAAGGGAATAAATATTTTTTATTACAACTTAAGAAAAATCCATGAAGAAAATAAGATAATCACTATTATAAGGGGTGCTTGGAAGCCTTTTAACTTGGGCAGTTAGAGAAGACCGCTCCAAACTGGTAATAATTGAGGATATTTTAGGATTGAATTATGAGAATAAGGTAGTCAAAGATCTCAAATAAAGCATTCAACTTCCCCTTGACCCTCCCTGCCACACACACACAAAAGTATGAAAATAGCAAGTGTAAAGTCCCTTAGATTAAACAGATTTTTACAGGTTATAGAAACAGAAATGAGGATATTATGGCTACAGTATAGGTGATAGGTTGAAGTAGACAGAAGTCAGATAGTAAACAGCCTTACAAGCTACTTTGCAGTAAGTTGTATTTTCCCAAAAGAACTACAACAAATAGACTGTCTCACATGCTCTTCCAAAACCTTGCCACTTCGCCCACCAACAGATGGCATCCATGTCCCCTCCACAAGACTCTAGATTGGCCTTTATGACTGCCTTGAATATGTGAGTAAGGCAGAAGTGACACTCTATGACCTTCAAACCATACAGTGATACAATTTCTGCCTTGTTCTGTCTCAGGATTCTCACCCTTGGAAACTGGCTATCTTAACATGAGGAAGTTCCGGCTGCATGAGAGCCCTATGTAGAGAGGAACTGGGGTCTCCTCTCTCAGACATCACTGAGTTCCCAGCCTACTATCAGCACCAAACTGTTATTTTGCGGAGGTTTACTTTCACCAATAGATAACTGGAACATATACTTAGGAGTTGACCTTACTTCATAATATGTGCCTGGGACAGATAAGACCCTTATTAAATCAATATGGATATTGATGGAATCACAAAGAAAACACAAATAAGCAACAATTGCAGAAATGTTTTCCTCTGGGTAAATAAGCTTAGATGATCCCACTGACACCAATCTTAGCCATGACTTCTAAGTGTACTTAAATTCAAACATTTACCTTTTTATTTATTATTTTGTAATAGACCTTAATTTTTAGGGCAGTTTTAGGTTCACATACAAATTGAGTAGAAGGTACAGATATTTCCCATATATCCCCTGTCCCCATATATGTGCAGCCTCCCCAATTATCAATACTGCCTTTTAAAACATCAATTCATATTTTATAAACCAGTTGCTATAGAAACAAATTATTGAATATTTCATGTATTTTAAGTACATTTTTACTGAAGCATGACATACATAATAAAACGTGCCCAAATAGTAAGCATACAGCTTAATAGAATGTCACAAAAAGAATATATCTATGAAGTCAGTGTCTAGATGAAACAATAGACATTAGCAGCATTCCAGAGTCCTCTTCATACCACTTCTAATCTTAACTCTTACCCCCACAGTATCTACTAACTTGACTTCTAATACATAGGTTAATTTTTCCAAATTTAAAATGTATGTAAATGGAATCATACAGAATGTACTCCTTTATGATTTTCATCATGTTGTTGTGTTTAGATATATTTCATTAATTCTCATTTCTATACAGTCTTTCATTGTATGTATCAGAATCGAGGTGCCATGGTACTCCTGATGGACACTAGAGCTGTTTCCAGCATTATTAAAAATTATTGCTACTAGCAAATAGCTAGGAATAGAACTGTAAGGTCATAAACTTCATATATACTGTATTTAAGAAGATACCACCATCAAAGAGAAAGAAAAAATTTTGATTTAAAGGAAAAAGAGAAAGTGAACCACACTATAATAAACCAAGTGTGACTGTGAAAAAAAAGAGAAAAGAACTTGTCAGAGCAGTTATACTATTTTACTAATTTTTACTCCCATCAGTTGGTAAGAGTTTCTACTGCTCTACACTGTTCCCAGTGCTTGCAGTTGCCCATCTTTTCACTTTAGGAATTATAGCGATATCTCATCACGGTTTTATTTGCATTCCCTGATGAACGATGCTGTTGAGCACATTTTAATATGTTTATTGCCTATTTGGATCTTTTCTTTGTGAATTATCTGTCAAGTATGCCTAGATATTCTATTGCATTATTTGCCTTCTTATTGATGGTAGGATTTTTATGTGTGTATGTATATGTGTATGTATGTATCTGTGTCTTTATATGTATATTATATATACATGTATATTCCAAGTGTTTTTTTCTTGCATAAAAGCATTGCAAATATTTCCCTCACTATGTATTCTGAATTTTTACTCTCTTATGAAGTCTCTTAATTAACAGGAATTACTTGATTTAAGATAGTCCAATTACAATTTGTTTTCCCTTTATGATTAGTGACTTCTGGAGTCCTGTTGAAGAAATATTTGTCTAGGTAATGAAAATATTCTGCTATGCTTCTTTCTAGAAATATTTTACAATTTGATTACTGATCCATCTAAAATTGATTTTTATGTATCAATATCTATTTTTCCCATATGTGTACCAAATTTATTCTATGCCATTTATATAGATGAAATCATGTTTTATGTTTTCTTTGTGGCTGAAATTTTCCATTCAATCAAATGCTTTTTGAAGATTGATTTATTCATTTACTTGTTCATTTTACCTAGAAACACATTTAGGTCATTTCCAATTACAGTTGACCCTTACACACTATGGAGGTTAGGGGTGACCACCCTCTGCACAGTCAAAATTCCACATAAAACTTTTGATTCCCCAAGAACATATGTGTAGGTTTCCATGGGTACCTATCTCAGAGTCAAACTGATGGGTTAGATGTCATGTACATGTTAAGATTTAGTAAACACTGCAGAAGAAGTTCTCAAATGGTTAAATAATTTTACAGTCCAAACAGCAGTGTAGGGCATTTGAGTTTCTCTAATTCATCAAATCACTTGCTATTTGTCCTATCTTTCAAATTTTTGTTTTTCTAATGTGTGTTGTGGTATTTCTTGCCATTTTAATTTGCATTTCCTTGATAACTTTGATATATATATTGTAAACATAGTCTCTCACCAGTTTAACTTTTTCCCCTTGCATTGGTGTCTCTTGACTAATAACATTTCTAAGTTTAATGTAGTCTATTCTGTTTTCTTTTCAACAATTTTGTCCAATTAAAAAAAAACTTTGCTAACCCCCAAATCACGCATAGTCTCTTTTCTTAATATTCCAAATATTTATAATGAATAAAATATCCTAATTTACACTATTTTATACACTAGTCAGAATAATAACTACAGTTTAGGCTTGAATAATTCTAAAAACATATCAAATGTGTATGTGATCTGTATCAAACTCCCCAACTAACTTATTTTTACCAGCAAAATATCTTGAAACTACCATTCCTACAAAGTTCTTAGAGAAGGATATGCCTTATTCCATGTTCAGTATTCGATCAAACTTTCTGATGATCTAAAAATTTAAAGGTGTTGTAATCGTTATTTGTCTATACATGTTTTCTATAATTGTCTTTCATTTCTAAGATTTATATTGCCAAGGATGTACTGAAGATGCAGAACTGTTTTCTGTGCAGTAAAGAGAATTGAGAAATGAAAACTAAATTTGATTCCTCAAGGTTTTGGAATTCTTTAAATGCTGCCAAAGTGTTTCATTCTCACTGATTAAAAATCCACCTTTGAAATGAAACTATATCCAAGTGTGATCTTGACAGAAATTAAAAGTATACTTGTCTTCTAATGACAGATGCACAAGAGATTCACATACAACAGATGCCTGGTCACTCACACAAACTCCTGATCATCTTCCAACACGTCTCACTGAGTGATTCTGTCATTTGTTCCAGACCAAAGACTTTAAGGCCAGATGCAAATGTCTTTTAAATTTCATCTGATTAATATCAGCCAACAGCATATTTGTCGCTTCCAAAGTCACCACATGTTGTTCTCCGAGGCAAACCTACTCTGAACTGATCTGGAGAAGAAATGAGGCATGTTGAATAGTACTATTAGGTTCTTAATGTGACTGAAACTAAGTAATCCTCACTGCTGGAAATTAAGCATTAAATTCCTGAAGCAGAGACACAAACTACAATTTTACCTCTTTTTTTTTTTCTCCAGTGTTTGGATTCACTAAGTACAGTGTTGAACACCAAGGTATAGATTTGATCAATGAATAGTTGGTAGTGTTAGGTCATGTAGATGCCACATAAAATGAACCCTATTTGATCATTTGTATGCAAATCCTAAGAGAAACAAGATCAAGTTTCTAATCTGACAATGCTCCAAGAAAGGCAACTCCTTGATTTTTTTTTTCCTTAGTGTTTCAATATCTCGATTCTATCCTTCTCAGCAAAATGAGTTTTGTAAGATCGTAAGCTCAAGTACTCTTCCAACCTTAGAGATGATATTTTCTCTTTCATGGGTAATCTTTGACCTTGAGGCAAAAATGGAAGATATTCATTCACCTTTAAACACCATAAAGATTCATCTTTATAAAACTCATCTTTATCTCATGACATTACTATGTGATAATACAATTTATCTAGTGTCATGGAAAATAAAGGAAATAAAAATCAATACCCTGGAACCTTCAAACACTTTTCTTTCTTAAGCTCACTTATTAAATACCTCTTCTTTGAAAAGATAATGGAAAAGCATTTTTTTTTCTATCCATATTACCTGAATCTCAGGCTCTGGTTGGAACAGAGGAAATCCTGCAGACCAGTTCCATGCTACAGAAATACAGTGCCAGTCACAAATGTGAGCAACATATGTCATTTTCTATTTTTAGTAGCCACATTGAATAAAATAAAAAGAAACAGGTAAAATTAATCTCAGTAATATACTTTATCTAGCCCAATAAATCAAAATACTATCATTTCAACATAAATCAATATAAACTATAATAAGATATTTACTTTTTTTGATACTAAGTATTTGAAATCCAGTGTGTGTTTTATACTTCCAGCACATGTCAATTTGGACTAGCCATATTTCAACTGTCCAGTAGCCTCATGTGGCTGGTGACTACCAAACTGCCTTTCTTTGCACTTTTAGTCATCAGACATACAACAAAACTCATCCTTGTTTTCCTTCAAACTAGTAGAAGACACTACTGCAGTTCTAACATTTTGATAGAAAGACATGAATTCCAAGACAGATATTGAATTGCTTATAATTATTGACAACTAGTTGTTTTAAAGTTTTCCTTTAAATTTTTGTTTTCAAGTTTTCTGCCTGAGTTAAAGTTATGTCCATCACTCACAAATCATGTGAACTCAGGAAAATTAATTTGACTATTTCAGGTTCCCATTCTTAATATGGGGAAACAAAGTTTTCTCAAAAGGTACTTTTAAGAATTTCAGAAAGACATACTTATATACCTAATACAGAGCCTAACACATTATAAGCACTGTGGATAAAATGAAAGTTCCTGTGGCCACCTGGGCTTGGTTGGCTAGCTCACTACACATGTGTGGGCAATACATTGCTATTGACTCTAATAAAAGAGCTCTGCTCAGTGCTCTTGGCGACACGGTGGCCAGCTGCAAGGCTGCAGGAGAGCAGAGCAGAGGCTGGAGTGGTGGTAGTGCCAAGGACAGAGGCCCAGAGGATGGCTATGTGGGATGACTGTGCAGGCAGAGAGGCCCAGAGGATGGCTGTGTGGGCAGTGAGGCCCAGATGCAGAGACTGGCTTGCTGCATGCAGACTCACTCTGAGTGAATGGGATTTTAGTGAGTGACCTGCCACTGTGGAAATAAAGTTGGGTATAACCCTTTCACCCCAAAGAAACGTTTTACTGTCATTTCCTTTAGTCATATTGAATCCATAGTGAACTTGCTGGGGGCTGAAACCCAATGGCAAGACAACTGGTGAAGTCAGTAGGGTTCATTGTTGACCAAGGAAGAAAGACAGGCTGCCCTTATGGGAGGGGTGCTTCAGCGGGCTGCCCCTGTGAATGGGGAGACAGTGGATTGTCCCCCAGTGGGTATGTGGTCTGATGTGGCTTGCCTCCTAGAGGACTGGGCCCCACCCCAGGACTGGAGGCAAGTTGAGGTGACACCTGAGGCAACAGGGGTGGCCCTTGGTATAGTAAGCAGGTCTTTTGAGAGACAGAGTGCCCATGAGGGTTGGCTGCTTCTCACAGTATTAAAAAAGTCTACAAAAGAGAAGGACATGCTCCTGAAAAAGACCCAAGAAATGGTAGCATGAGAACATGAGCTGCAAACTGCTGTGGATTCCCTGAAGAAGGAAATGGCATTAATGTGAGAGGAGGCAGCACGAGAACACTGGCAGCGAGGTGACATTGAAGAGGTAAAAGATTCCTTACAGATAGAGACGGTGGGGCTGCCAAGTGCTCTGAAGGAGGAAAAGGCCATGAAGGAAAAAGACAAACTCCTGAGGGAAGCACAGGTGGAGGTGGCACGAGAACACCAGCTGTGAAGCATTGAGGTGAAGGTAAGAGAGTTGCTGAAGACTGAGCTAGCATTCCTGCAAGGCACTGTAGCAGAGGAGGCACTCAGGGGAGTGGAGAGAAAGGTGTCATCAGCCCCAGAAATGGAGGAGCTGGGAAGGATGAAGGGGTGGTGCTGGAGGTACTGGACCCTCCTGTACTGAAAGCTTGCCCAGTGGTTGTAAAGAAAATAAAGAACCAGGAGCTGAGAGTTCCCCAAGGAGAGGAAGAGCCCCCTCCCCAGGTCATGGAGCCCCCTATGCTTTGCCCCTATACTCAGGCTGAGCTGGTGGATTTGGGCTCCTGTTTTAGGCAGAAGCCCTTAGAGTCAATATCAGCTTGGCTCCTGCATCTGTGGGACTTAGGGGTGGATGGAATTTTCTGTCGTGATCAGAGATGGGAAAGCTGGCTTCCCTGATGGTTCAGCCTGCCTGGAGGCAGTGGTTACAAAGTGCACATCAGATCCCAGGGAATCACTCCCTCCTCGATTGGCTTATGGCTGCACTTCATGCTGTGTGGCCCAATCGGGGTGATCTACTATCCTCTCCTGCTAGATGGCAAATGTATGCTGAGGTCCAACAGGTGTTATGAGAGCTAGGCATAAGAAATGCCATCTACAGTCCAGAGAAGAATGGCCCAGATGAAGAGATTTTCACTACTGGGATGAGAAATATTGTGCTTCAAACGGCTCCCACATCCCTCTTTGGGTCTTTAGTGGCCATTCTTTCCCCTCACTTAGGGCAGTCCTTAAGCGAGGTGACACGTACAGTAGCAGACTTAGGAGAGGCTGAAGCAATGAGAATACAGAAAGAAATAAGGTCTGCTATTCACAAGAAGAATTTAAAGGGCCCCATGAAGGTTATGAGGACCCAGATGTGGGTTGATTTAATATGGGCAGGAGTAGATGGAAGGAAATTAGGTGGAAGTCAAATAGTATCCTACTAGAGCTATGGCAACAACTGAAACCAGAGCAGCAGTTCCAGCTATTAAGACCAAAGAGGCAGAGGTCAGAGACAGAGCCACAAGTCTGGCCTGTGTGCCTGCAAGACTTTTTGCTGGAGAGATTGGAGAAAGAGGGTATTGTAAGGCCCACCCATGGTTCTTTTGGTTAACTCATTTGAATAGAACTGGTTTGAGTACAACCAGGATGACCACTTAGTGGCAATGGATCTCCTCAGGCTTGAGCGTTACTATAATTTATAATTTATTTGTATATTGTACTATGTTGTTGTGGAGTTTGATTACAATGTTCCAGCTTCCTTGCACAGGGACCATTGCAGAGGACTGAGGGCACATAGATTGAGAAGAGCGAATCCTGGAGGGGTGGAATATAGACAAAATGAAAGTTCCTGTGGCCAGGATTCTCACCTGGCCCTGGTTGGCTAGCTCGCTACGCACGTGTGGGCAATTCTTTGCTATTGACTATATATAAAGAGCTCTGCCCAGTGCTCTGGGTGACATGATGGCATGGCTGCAAGGCTGCAGGAGAGCAAAGCAGAGGCTAGAATGGTGGCAGGACTGAGGACAGAGGCTCAGAGGATGGCTGTGCAGATAGAGAGGCCCAGCGGATGGCTGTGTGAGCAGAGAGGCCCAGAGGCAGGGACTGGCTTGCTGCATGCAGGCTTGCTCTGAGTGAATGGGATTTTAGTGATTGGCCTGCCCCTTGGAAATAAAGTTGGATATAACCCTTTCACCCCAAGAATGTTTACCATCATTTCTTTGGTCACATTGAATTCATAGTGAACTTGCTGGGGGCTGAAACCCATTGGCAAGACAAGCACTTACTGAGAATAAATAGACATGCTTGTTTTTTAGGTATTTTTCATTAAGTGGATAGTACAAGTGTTTTATTTGACTTTTTCATTTACCATGAGAAGCAGAAAAGATATAATAAGTGACTCCAATTTACAGAGCTGCTAAACAGAAATCACATGTGTTCAGTATTCCTCTGCTCAAATACCAGTGCCACACTAATCTTTTTGAATATAGTAATTCCAATCACATTCAGAAAATTCAGACTTTTCCAACTTGCTGAATTTTTTCATTGCTTTGTACAAGAAACTCAATGACATGATAAGATTCTAAGGTAACTTCAGACCCAACAGCCGATGATGATACTAAGTAAAATTTCACTCTTACTTCTCAGTAAAAGAGAATTAAATCATTCAAAATACATGCAAGTTCCCAATTAGTCAATAGTTTCAATTACTTTGAGATGTTTTCCTGTTTTCACCAGAGAAACAGGAGTGCACAGTGCAATCTATCTCACTCATAAAAATTATTTCTGCTATTTTTATCTAATTTCACTTGTACCACCCTTTTACCCACTCACTAAATACATTCTCCACACAGTATACAGAGTCATCTTTTTCAAAACAAAAATCAGGTCATAACATTTGTATATTAGACACCTAACATTACTTTCAGAATGAAACCCACACTCCTAACAGCACCTCTCACCCCCCCACTCCCCACCAACCATGATCAGACTCTGTCCTCCTGACCTCAGCCCACATCAGCCATCACGGTTTGCTCTTCACTCTATCCATCCAGCCTGGCCTCTTTCTTTCCTTTGAAATCTCCATGCCTGATGCTCAGTCGGGGTATTTGCACTTGGCTCTTTTCTTTGCCTGAAATACTCTACTCTCTCTTAATTAACTTGCTGCTCTTATTTCAAATGTCACCTTCTCAGATAATTTTTTTCTGACCAAACTACTTTAAGAGACAGTCTAAAATCTTAATTATTGTCTCCCCACATCCCACAATTCCCTCTCGTATTACGATTTTCTTAATTGCTACTTTCATAGTCTGAAATTCTTAGGTATTTGTTGACCTATTTAATGGATTCATCCAACTCCCTATGCAATAAATAGGAATCCTTGAGGAAAAAGACCACAGCTCTCCTATTCACCACTGAATCTCCATGCTTAGGGGTTTAGTAATTACCCAACCAAATCCCCCCAGAGAGGATAGTGATCTGGTTGATCACATTTCCAGAAACTGTAATGGGTCACACCACAGCATATACTGTTTCACGGATGTAATAGTGACCACATTTTGCTCTTGCTTCCATATGTCCTAAAGAATAAAAACCCTAGGCCTCCAGCAGCTTGGAACACCTGTGACATCTTCAAATGTTTCTCTTCCCTCTTTCAGGGATATCAGCTAGTCCAGGGCTACTCTCCTCTAAATGAGAACTGGGTTACAAAGGGAATGAGTCGACAGTAAAATATACTAGAGAAAGACAGACGGGATGCACATCTAGGCTTTAGACAAGTGAACCTCAACAAATTAGATAACATTCTGAACTTTTGTTTTCTCACCTATAACATAAAGGTGATACTAACCTCATGGTGTTACTGAAATGATTAAATTACAGAGTCCATGGGAAGCACCTGTTACTCAGCAGTCTATCAGAGGCAAATAGTTTACCTTGCTTTGTATCTTTCTGACTCCTTTTACTGAGCCTAGTAGGTGTGATCTGAAATTTTTATCTCAGTGGATCTCGGTAATGGAGGAAGAGAATTTCAGGTAATAGAATCATGTATATAATCTTAAACCTAGCAAATCTCCAGCTGAAAATGTAAAGCAGCTTTACATTTTTTCCCCCCATGAATCTCCTTTAGGTCTTTGTGTAGTGAAGCAGCATGTCAGGCAAAAGTAGAATTTGGATAATCCACATTTTCCTTTCAAAGTTAAATTATAATTCATTAACACTGCATTGTTATAATCATTTCCAATAATTACTCCTTTATTGAAAACCAGTAAAATAAATGGATACCATTAAATATACATGTATAAATATAAATACATTTTTGGCATACAAAAGCAAATGATAGGCAAGAACTCTGTTGAAGACTGAAGTAAAAAATGCCTTTCTTATAGAAAATTATAAATTTAAGTGCTACTGCAGGAGAATTATAACTCCAAATAGTTCCCAAATAAAAAAAAAAAACCATTCAATCCCATTCAGTCCTTAGAATACACCTCCCCAGAAGTAAAACCATTCTTAATTATTGACAGCCTTTTAGATACAGCTTGGGAAGTAAGAAGATACTACATTAGTTTATCACTTTGTGATAGGCAATATTGTAAAACCTCTCTGGGGCTAGAGTCTCTATTTGTCCTTTTTTCTTTCCCCTTAAATTGTATCTCCTAAGACATTCACAGGGTGCTACCCACAGTGCCAAGGGACAGATTAGCATAAAGGTATACACAAAGCTCTTTCTCCCTTTATGGATGTAAAATGGCAGAGAAAACTAATCATTCAAGTAGCCATTTCAACCACATGAAAAGAAGAATAGGTTAGAAGGATAAACAATAATTAATGAGAACAACATCAGCCAAGAAAGTAAAGGTTCCATTTTAATATGAAAGTGTGAAAACTTAGAAAATGAACATATATTCATTAAAAAAAACAAGACATTTTGTCAGAGAACATGAAGTTGCTGTATATATGTCCTTAAAAGTGGATCCCAAAATATGCTTTCAATAGTTTGCATACAGGACAAAGCTAATACCTCATCAAATGTTTACTAACATCAGATTTCAGGAAAACGCACATTAAAAATTACTTTTCTTCCATTTATATGGCTCAAAGCAGCTAAAGTGATTATCCTTTAGCCTTCCAAGCCAATTTTTCAGGCATTTGTAGCCTTGACTATAGGCTCTGTTCACAAAGACCCAGCCAAGGACAAAGTACTTGGTTTGTATTCCACTGAAGATTTTAAAGTCCCTGCTGTGGGAATATTTATCAATTCATACCCTTCCATCATTTTAAACACAACCTTTAGAAGGTGTTAATGATTAATCTAGATTTTTGGAAAGCTCTGAAGAGGCATTTTGAGCTGTAGCAATGTAGTACAGTAGCTAAACACATGGGACTTAGGGTCATACAAACTAGAACTAGAATCATAGCTCTACTGCAAATAGCTGTGTGCTTTGCTCAGAATAATTAAAATAAGTTGTCAGTAGCTTAAACATAAAGTAAGAATAATAATAACTAATTTTAAGTTGGTCATAAGGATTTAGAAGATATATACTTGAGGTATTGGGAACTGTACTATTCATAAAGAGAGAGTTCCATAAATGGTAGTTTTTGGAAAGGAAAGAATCATTGAAGTTCAGCATATATGCAGAGAGATGCAAAAATTATACATATACAGTTTGATGAATTTTGGAAAAGAGAACACACTCATAAATGACTTTATCCTTGTTGTTATTCCCATAACTGTTCTTAAAATATACAGGAGTGGAGTACAGACTATGTACTCTTTGTGTCTGGCTTCTTTCATTAAACACTCTGCTTGTGATATATGTTCATGTTGTTCTAAGCAGTAATAGTTACTTAAATTCTCATACTTCATAGTATTCTTTTGCATATGTATACCACATTATTATTCATTCCATTACTGATGAACATTCAAGTGACTCCAGTTTTGAATTATTACAATACCATATTTGTTTATGCCTTTTGGTGAACCTATGTATACATTTCTATCAGATATACAATTAGAAATGGAATTGCTGGACCACAGGGTATGTCTATGTTAAATACAAGTAGATACCTCAGAAGAGTTTTCCCAAGTGGTTCTACCAATTTATACTCCCACCATTAAATTTATACTCCACTATGAAAGTTCCAGTTGTTCCACATCCTCATCAACATCTGGGATCAGCAGTCTTTTTCATTTTAGTCATTCTCCTAAGTACAACTGATTTATAATAACTGAATATTTTGAATAAACTATTTGATGCATTTTGACATACATACACATACATATATATTTGACATATACACATACACACATATGTGTATATATAACTATCACAATTAAGACAATAAAGATCATTATCACCTCTAAATTTCCTTGTGTCCCTTTGTACTCCATATTTGGCTTTCTGCTTTTTTCCTACCCCTAATTCCACAGCAAATATCAATCTGAATTCTGTCACTACATATTAGTTTGTATTTAAAATTTTTTACATAAATGCAATAATACAGTATGGATTCTGCTTGGCTTCTTTCATTCAGCATAATTATTTTGAATTTCATTCATGTCGTTGTGGGTATCAATCATTCATTCTCCATTATTGCTGGCTAGGATATGCCATACTTTCTTTACCCATTTACCAAGTGATGAGTATATGACTTGTTTCAAGTACTTATTTACAGCTGTTATGAATATTTATATACAAATTATTACATGCACATACACTGTCATTCCTTTAGGATAAATGCAGAGGAATGGGATTGCTAGGTCAAATGATAGGTTTATGTTTACTTTTTGAGAAAGTGACAAACTACTATCCAAATTTATTGTATCATTTTACACCCCCACCAACAATATGTGAGTGTCAGTGACTCCACATCCCAGCCAACATTTGGTATGGACAGTCTTTTAATTTTAACAATTCTAATTGGACATGATATTCAATGTGGTTATTATTTTATAACAGCCTTACTAGAATATAATTCATATACCATAAAAATCACCCATGTAAATTATACATTAAGGTATTTTTAGTATCTATACAGAATTATGCAACCATCATCACTATCTAATTACAGAATATTTTCATCACCCTCAAAATAAACCATGTAACCATTAACAGTCACTGATAACTCCCCCATTTCTAGCCCTAGAATCTACTTTTCATCTCCATGGATTTATCTACTGTGGACTTCATACTTAGCATAATATTTTCAAGGTTCATCCATGTCAGACAAGCTCTGCATCAGGTCAAAGGAGAGACAAGCTCCATGAATAAAGCTTTTCCAGGGTGCTTCCAGACAGGTCAAAGAGTGAAAATTCTCTGGGCATGGGATTTCTTAGAGAACTCTAAACCTAGCCTGCCCTTTCCAGTGGCCAGCAGACTGCTGGTTTACATAGTTGTTGGTGAGTGTTGGCTGTCAAAGTTACCACAGAGCTGGAAAGAAAGGCGTAAGAATAGGGCAAGTTAAAAAGCCACAAAATTCTTACCAAGATTCATTTATATTCCTTGGGAAAAACAAACAACTCCCCAAATTGCTGCAAGCATTTCGTTAATTTCAAGAGTTCTGAAAAGTTGACTTTGACAATTTTTGCCATTGTTCTCTCGTTGCTTTTATGGAGTAGGAAATTTTTGAATGTCCATACTCTGCCATTTTGAAAGGCTTCTTTAACCAATGATTTCATAGTGTGAAAGCAGTCTTTGAAGTCCTAAGTGGGTTGTCCCTTTTTTGTTGATCAATTCACAGAGGCTCCAAAAACGTTTTTTTAAATGCACATTCATGTAGTTGCCTCACATTTCTAACATATATTTTGGCAGTTTGGTGGACATAGCATGTGTGAATAGCTACCTAATTTCACTGTAATCTCTTTCTGATAATGAAACATTGTGTTGCCACATATCTTTGAAAAAAACACAAGTTTCAAGGTACTTAGAGCCATTCTTTGGATTGTGAGCTAAGATTTCATTTTAATTCCTCTACATATGGAATTTTATTCCATGCTTGAGTCCTGGTCAGTACCTTCAGTCTACTGCATAAGCTAAATGGACACGTTTTGGTGGGTGTGGTGTCTGTTGGCAAATTCCAAATAATTGTTACAGAGTGTTGGTGCCAGGAATTCCTTAATTTTTTCTTTTTCTGTCTTAAGATGACACAGGACACTTTATTTATCATTCCCCAGGTATAGTTTTTTTTCCCTTTTCTTTTTCTTTCAGTAGTAGAATAGTAAATTCAACTAGCTATGAAATCTACCTACTTCCAAATACTTTAAATTACTTGTGTGACCTAAAATTAGACTAATGTCACTCAGTTTCAGAGTTTAAAGAATTATTTACTCCTTTAATGAAGAAAGGACAAAATTCTGATCTTTCTTCCTTCACAAAGGTATGGTAACATGTCATACTTCCTTTGTGCTTGAGACAAAAACAAATAGCATAGAACCTCATTGTAACCGTAACATGAGTAAGGATCAAGATATATTCTAAACTCGTGTGTTTCTATATGTAATATTTGGATGTCAGAGTATATATTTTCATAATAGCCTGCTAATAACTTATAGCTGTCTAATATTCAAATTTTTATAAGGCATTCTTTGGCAATATTATAATAATTTTCACATTTTTATTACCAAAATATTTTATAAAGGACAATTGCAATAGGGAAATGAAAGTATTTCGCTGTTTCATTAAAAATGCTATTAATACCTAAGTAAATCTTTCTAGACCATTTTTTTTTTTAGTGGAAGCAGGAAGTGATAGGAGAAGGTGATTGAGAAGGATGGAAGTCATCTTCAGTACTGAAACATTTTTTCCTAGGCTTTGTTTTTACATCTCAATAAATATAACAATATTACTTCCATTTTTAACTTAGAAAAGCCATTCCATAGGAATTTACCCCCAAAAAACAAAATCCCTGATTCAAAAAGATATATACACCCCAATATGTATTGCTGCATTATTTACAATAGCCAAGACATGGGAGCAACCTGTGTCCATCAATAGATGAATAAATAAAGAAGATGTGGTACATAAATGCAATGGAATATTATTCAGCCATAAAAAGAGAAACCCTGTGATTTGCAACAACATGGATGGACCTAGACAGTATTATGCTAAGTGAAATAATCCAGGTGGAGAAAGACAAATACCACATGATTTCACTTATTTGTGGAATCTAAAAACAAAGCAAAACAAAATGAACAAAATAGCAGTAGACTCACAGACACTGAGAAGGGACTGGTGGTTATTATGGGGGAGGGGTTAGATGGGGAGCATGAGGGAGGTAAAGGGGAACAAAAATTATCAATCATAATATAAGTGGGCCCTGGGGATAGTAGTATAGCATGGGGAATATAGCCAGTGATTCTGTAACATCTTCCTATGTTAACAGATAGTAACTGCACTAGAGAGGGTGAGGATTTAATAATATGGGTAACTATTGAATCACCATGTTATATATTTGAAACCAACATAAGATTGTATATCAGTAAGACTTCAATAAAAAAGAAAAAGAAAGGAAGAAAGGAAGGCCATTCCACTGCAGAGAAGTACAAAGGATAAAAATACCTACATAAAACCACCACAAATGTACATATTTTCCCACATTTGCTTCACATTTATCTTTACCCCTATGTGTCCATCTATCTGCCTATATACCTACTATCTATCTATCTGAAATAAGTGATCAGGGATGATGCTGGCATCCTCTCTGCACTCCTCATCACCTTATTACCCTTCCCTTCTGCACAGGGACAACCACTGCCATGAATTTAGTGCTTATGCATATTGTATACTTTACTATATTTCTGTTTCCAGGAACAATATTATAGCATTGTTTCTTGTTTTTCTTTTTTTAATTTACTGAAAGGTCATCATATTATATATATATATATATATATATATATATATATATCTTTCATCAATTTTCTTTTCATTTATTTCCAATTCTATTTGAGAAGTAAGAGAGAGGTGTATACCATGAAATAAATTTATTCATTCTGAATGAAAAGTAATAAAAGTGAAGAGACTGATTTCAAATAACACTTAGGAACACAGCAGAAAGGCACATTAAAGTTGTACAAGCCAAACAAAGATCAGAGAGTGGAGAAATGGATAAACACAGAACATCACTTATATCTACCATTTCAGAAAAGGAACCAATATACCTGATTGTAGGCAGTGAAGTTCCACATTAAAATAGTTATTTATCTTGCACAAAATATTGAGAGAATGCCAAAAAGCATAAATCTTTAGTCTCCAGTACATGTTTGTTATTAGTATTTATTTTTTAGGATATTTACACGAGGTAAATTAGTATTGGATTTCCTCCATTAGTACTGAATAAATAAATGTTTTATCTTCATATACTCCAATGAATTAAAACATATTTTGCATGTTCATATCATTCATTCTAAAGAAGACCCTATGATAATATTTGATTTCTCAAAACCATAGAAACAAATAAATATTTCTTGAGCACCTTTTATTTTTCCGGTAAATAAACAATAGGGATGCAACAGTGAACAAAAACACAGAAAGTCTTTTCCCCTGAAGACTGACTATTTAGTGGAGTAAGAGACAATATACAAACACATAATTTCTCAGTTGGTGTTTTGTGCTCCATCATAAAATAAATCACAAGGAAGGAGGTAGAGAGTTGCATGCCCCATTTAAGAGGGGGTAGTTGACCAAGGAAGATCTTTAAAGTAAGGGGAGTTTTAGTTGAGGCTTTAAGGAATTGAAAGATTGAACCATGTGTTAACTGCATATGTAAATATAAATGAAGAAATAAAATAACTGCTAAGATAGGTAACACAGGAAAAATTAGTAGGCTTTCCAAGATAAACCCTCTGTTCTGTTCAACTCCTCATGAGAATTGGTAGTTAAGTGCTCTAATTTATTCTGAATACTACTGGCTTGGTTCCTCTTCTTATAACTAACCTTCCATATGAAAAACAATTGGGGGTTATGTCTGAATTGAATCTGAGAACATTTTATGGATCATAAAATGAATAATTGCATATTACAAATGAAACTGAGGTTCAGTTAAGGTTAGATCACTGGCCCAAGTCCTCAGACCCAGTATGAGAAAGAGCAAGGACCCAAAGCAAAGAGCAAGAACCAAAGAGTACTGCCCCAAATGCTTGCTGGCTCTCAAGAAGTAATCTTCTCCACTATTAAGCAAATTCTCTCTCAGTTTGCTCTGACCTGCTGCCTGATTGTTCCAGAAAGTGCTGCCTTAATTTCTGTCTCAGCGCTTTTCTCCTTGAGATGACCCTTGCCTGGACTGCCTTTCCATAACCAGTGAACCTATCCATGAACAATCTGAGGCCTGTCACACAAAAACTCCTGGCCATTCTGCCTTCATGGGTCTCTTTCTGGGGCCAGTCTTCCCCATGGGAATGGGTTTGAATAGCCCCACCCCCAAATCCTGCTTTGTTTATGATCTTAGGCATCATGTATGACTGAGATAGAGCTGAATAGTCAATGCTAGAAATCTTTTTTTTTTTTTTAAGAAAATAAAATATCCTTTATAGGTTCCCAAATCTAAAATAACATTAAAAATGATATTTGCACTATTCTAATACCACAAGTAGAATACACTAAAAAGTCTATTAAATAAAAGGCAACTGGCAGCTTGGGTGGTGGGAATACTGGGGGTGGTACCCACCCCCCCAAGCACCTCTCTTTGTTTTCTAGTTTAAGTGCTTTTTCTCCAATTTTTTTTAATATAATTTATTTTATTATCATTAATTTACAATTACATGTGCAATATTACGATTATTAAACTACCCCTTCATCAGGTCCCCCCCAACAACCCATTATTCAGCCATAAGAAGAAAACAAATCCTACCATTTGCAACAACATGGATGGAGCTAGAGGGTATTATGCTCAGTGAAATAAGCCAAGCCGAAAAAGACAAGTATCAAATGATTTCACTCGTATGTGGAGTATAAGAACAAAGAAAAAATGCTGAAGGAACAAAACAGCAGCAGACTCACAGAACCCAAGAACGGACTAATAGTTACCAAAGGAAAAGGGACTGGGGAAATTGGGCGGGAAGGGAGGGATACAGAGGGAAAAAGGGGCATTACGATTAGCAGATGTAATGTTGGGGGGGCACGGGGAGGGCAGTACAACTCAGAGAATGCTAGAAATCTTAATTGTCCCTGTTTCTATGACATTGGCCTTCCTCTGGATTCTGAAACTTCAGATAGCAGCTTATTATTCTGAGTTGTAACCCAATAAAGTTCACTCCAAAACCTTATGATTGTTTCCCATCTCATTTTCCCACATCCATGGCAACAATAACACTTTTATTTACATTAAAAGTTAGTTGACTAACTCGTCACTAATGATTTGAGTTAATATATTAAGTATATGTTGCTCATGGCAATTTGGAAGTAAAGCAATACTATAACACCTCAGGAGTGGGATCTAGAAAGGCATTTGCATAGAATTCTTTGATGCCACATATTTGTAGCCGATCTATTTTGGTTGAGTGATTATTCTTCCTAATAATAATCTGACATGGTGACTAAAATGATATATTCTCACTAGTTTAGTCAAAAGTATACATCACTGCTGACTGTCTGGAAGTAAATTTGGTATTTAATTATTGAAAGTTAGAGTTTCTCACCTGAGTTAATTCACAATAATTTGGATTTTAAAATGGAAATGTCAACTGTCATAAAGTGTACCATTAGCTAGAGAAAATTCTATCAAATTGTGTGTAGTAACTACAGAGTGGGTGCTCATTTTGTGATAGTTTTCTCTCCTCTTTTACCCATAGAGTAGACAACATGAAGATTGCAATAGCCTAGTCAGATTGTCATATTTAAGAATCCAGACACTGGAATCTCAACACCATCACTTGCTAGCTCAACACATTCAGGAAGTCTGGAAGCAGATAGTTGTGAGACAACCATTATCATTATCATTATCATTTAGAAACAAATCCAGAACTTGCAAAGAAATTATGGGTGGGACAAAACAGGTACACAGTTCAGGAAGATCTGAGGTTGAAGACCAGGAACCACAATAGGGTCTCACACTCAGAAGACAAGCAACAAAATTGCTTAAACTGAGATAGCTATAAGGAAGACTTTAGAGACAAAAACTTTGTTGTTAGAACCAGTGTTACTTTTCTAGGCCCATCCCAGGAGCTAGGGTAGGGTAAAGGCATTGGGATAAAACCAGGGTAAGTCACACTGCCCCTAACTAGTCCATCCCACTAGGCATGAAGATAGGCAATGATCTCTCAGAGCTCCAGGACTTTCTTCACTACTATTTATGGAGACCCCCCGACACCAACTTGGTCCATTTCTTTTGTGGCTCTCATCCTTTTAAAATATCTGTGTTGGTAATCTTTCTGGTAGGTTCTTCAATAGCTTTGCCACAGGTAATATGAATGAAGATGAGGAAATATTTGGTGACTTTGATAGCTCTGGCTTCAAAAGTCCGAGGCGAGTCCCATAACCATAACACCTTCAGCAAAAAGTATAGAACTCTTTCGTGATGCATGGGCTTAGGGTATCTCTGGAGGAAATCTATCATGGCCCCATCAAGTTCCTGAAGATCACAGTTGAGAGTATTAATTAGGGAGGATGGGGACACTCCCATTCCCTCAACCAGCTGATTGAACCTTTCCCTCCATTCTTTTTCATAATTTCCTACTCACTCTACCTATAACCTTTTCATCATTCTGCCTCACTTTTCCTTTGATACTATATAACAGTAGTTTCAGCAAGGCAAATATTTCCAACATTGATATCTGGATGTTCCCTTTCCCTTGCAATGAAGTCCTAGAGCCACGTAGTGAGCAGGGTCTCCATGGGAGAGAGAGGCACACTCGGTTCAGAGCTTCTTCTCAGACAGCTTAACATCACAGTTATTAAAGATCCTTTAGCTGGATCTCCCTCTTTCAATGTCTTCCCCCAGCCATCCCTGTGTCTACCATCAATACCTCCCAAAAACATAACCTCATCCAACTATCACCCAGCTCTGATCAGTGGATTCTGGATTTTTCCCTAAAATGTTAAAAAGTTATTATTTTCAGGAAAAATAAACATGTCTCTTTTTCTAAATCACTAGCATCTATGCTGTCTTGTGTTGGTGAGAGAATCAGACATCTAGCCCAAGCTAGAGTTCAATTATCTTGTCCTTAGCTTTGAATCTAGTTTATTCCATGCCTGGAGAGTAACCCAAGGGCTACTTGAATAGCTGTAAGGAAAAAAAATTGGGTTTCAATGGAAAACTGTACCTTTATTGTAGCACGTTCTTCAACATTTCCTGACTGATTCTATAGGAGCTATTTTACAATTCTGTAAATTGTAGGTAACTGATAGCAGTACAAAACACAAAATAAATCTTGTCTATAGACATGCAAATCAATTATTTAGAGTGGAGAAACCAGCTCCCCTTCTCCCCACCTGACACTTGTGGGAAAATAGTATTGTGTCCACTTGCTCATTATTTCTATATTCCTGAACTATAAATGTTTCTGTTCTTTTGTATTCACATTTAAACAGACTTTAACACATGACTGGTTCCTTTACTATAATTAAAATAAAATTTTTAACACACATTCATTTTACATTTGTATTTTACATTTACAAAGTTGTGATTTTACTCTTTTTTTGAAAGTTGTTTTTAACAACTTTGGAGGTATTCCACAGAATTACCTAACGTATTTGCTTGACAGAGCCAGGCAAACTGTGTCACTTGAAAGGTGCGCAGACACCTTCTAGAGGTGAATCTAAAGCAGCACTAGAACTCGGCTGACTGTCTAATTTTAATTATCCTCTCCACTAATTTTGTGTTTTGACTTTGTTTTTGTTTTTTGGTTAATAGTTATTTGCCACTGATGTTAGGAATGAATGTATATTTGGCCTTAAAATCTGTTCATCTGATGATCTCTGTAAAAAAATTAATGATTTATAAGAGATCTATTCTCTGTTGGGTGGGTGACAACAGAATAACCATTTGGTTAGTCTTTATGTTTCCCCTATTTGTCATTTTTGAGCTCAAATACATTAAGAATTTCATTCGTATTGTGTAAAGAACAGTTCTTTGATATCTGGGCCAGTGAGCTTTTGTGTTCAGTGCTTACCATTGACCCATGGCTGAAATTTTAGTTAAATATATGAACTCACTCTTTATAGTGGCAATGATTCAGAAAAGCTTTTATCTCTCATTCTGCATTTAATATATTTTATTGTATATATAGAAACAGAATATATATTACATAGAAACAGAATATGTAACTATAGTATATATAACATAGTGAAATATATTCTGTTTACTGCTAGACAGTAAAAATATATTAGACCACAAAATCTCTTAAAATACAGGAGTACTGTTACGACTGCCTTGTAGAGGTTAATAAGGACACATATAAATAGAATATTCCTGATCTCCCAAGCCAATGAGGAAGTTTGATTTCTAATACTTTGAATATCCTAGGTTAAGGAAGTATTTTTAAAGAAACTGACCAGAAACACTTAAAGAATCCAAGCTTATATAATTTAGGTAAGTCTTTGTCAATGAGATTAATAAATAATTTTGGCTTCATAAAACAGCTATATCATCTCTGATTTATCAGTGTTAAATATAATACAAGATTAAAAATTCTATTTGGGTAAAGCTAAAATAACTCCCACTTAGTACTTAAAGTAATTAAAGGTGTAAATTTGTATGTAACTAAATTTAATCTGACAAACTTTTTTCAATATTGACAATGTTTTATAGTATGTCAGCTTGAATACAGTTTCTAAGAACTTAAGGAACTGATCTTGAGCTAATGGATATTCATTAGATGCCTAAATCATATTTAAGTAAGAATAGGATACTAAAACATTGATCACTAGGTATCATTTTCCATTCTGATGCTTTTGTTGCTTATATTTATATGCTTGAGAGGAGCATCTTTGAGTTTGTTACTGAATATATTGATTTTTTTGCCATTTTTCCATTTTTGTCACTTAAAGTTGTGTAATGATTGTTAGTAACTATAGAAAGTAGTGTTGTATGTATTGATCAGCTCTGCATATTTGCTAAAATGTGAAATATGATAAGACAGTTGCCAATTATCCACATTCTCTCTTTCCCTGAACAGAAACAGAATTTGGATTTTTTTTTCTTTAATCTCTTTGCATTCTTCAAACTTACTGAGGGTTTTTATATGTATAGGTGGGTTATAATTCGTGATATTTACCACATTGGAAATTTAAGCTGAAAAATATATTAAATGCTTACTTACTGTTTCATCTGAAGAGAGCAAGGATAAATAATTGATGCTTATAACATCTTAGTAATATTACAAAGTTAGTCATGAGCTCACAAACACCCTGAAATCTGTCCTAAAGAATCATTTCCAGAATACCAAAGAATATAATAACAGACAAAACTGGGGGATTTTATTTGCCTTAATTTAATACATGGCTCTGGAAAGCTATGAAATATGTTAAAATCTTAGCAAATTTACTCAATTTTTATGGGTTTGTTTCCTTGGTTTGCTGTGTATTGCCTTAGCCTACAATATGAGCGATCATACTCCTTTTCTGGGTAGTTTGCTATGACACCACAAATTCTGTACCTTATTGGAATAATTTTGTTTGGTTTATATTGACTTCTTTAAGTCTTTGATTATTTAGGAAGACAAAGGATCTTCAATTATGAAGGAGCTAAGATTATTTATAATCACATTGCCTTCTATGTTTTAAGTGTTTTATTGTCACTTTCCAATGTGTATCCAATTATAACTTGAGCCATTTATAGTTCTATGCTAAATTTCTTAATTACCTGACATATTTGATATTGGCTTCCTAAATTCAAACCTTAAATGTAAAATAAAATAAAATTTTCATCCTGTTACACCTAAAACTATCTTTGAGAATTCCCATAGGTACCCCAGAAAAATTACAAAGATTTATTTTTTCATCTTATAAAAAGAAAGACTTTAGAAATAATCAGTCTATTTGATATATTATTATTTATCAATTTCATTGAAAAAATTGTCAAGTGGAAAAGCAGCTCAACCTTCTATAGGTTAAGTTTATAGATTTAAAGTGTTATTATGTTTCTATGTTTATAGATAATATGATAATATAATACATGAGGTTTGTTTTAACCTCACAAATACAGAAGAATATAGTAGTGAGTAGTTCTGCTAAGGATTCCTGTATTTATCAGAGTCCTGCTGGTGGTTTGTCAGATGTTATCAGGCAAAAGCAGTGTGGTGTTAGCAGTCATAAATTAAGCTATTTAAAATGTTTATATGGCTATCACTGTACTTCTTTAATTTGGATCTAGCGTCCTCTAAGCAAGTAATTTTCAAATTGACCATGCACATCAATATTAACAACAGAATTTTTTTTAATACAGATATTTAAGACTTACTTCAGACACCCTGAACCCCTTGATAGTCTCCACATGTTCTTGGTTTTTACTTATTAAAGACTTTGTATAGATGTCATGTTCACTGTATGTTTTGAAAATATCCTTAATCATTATGTTTATAGACATTTTGTCTAAAATTTTTTTGGACTGACCTTATGATCTGTTTCCCCCACATACACACATGACACAGCATCAATCTAATTTCCTTATCAGTTATATTATTCTTGTTATGAATCAGTTTTTTCACTTTTGAAAATTATCAGTGATAAATTAGTACAGCCATTTAAATCTCTGCCCTCTACAGTTTGGTTTTATTTTGATCCTGCACTGAAAGTTTCGCAGCTATAGCCAGAGTTCTTGTACTCACAGAAAGACAATCTCAGAGCTCTGAGCTAAGTATTTCAAACAATTTACACCTCAGAGATTAGACTCTTGAGCACAGGTTTCTGATGGCATACCTTAGACAACCTGGACACCAGACAGGTTGCTGAGAATTCCCAGAACTCTGCCACGGGAAAGCGGAGGAATTCATGAGGCTGCTAACCCCAAAAGCCAGTGCAACAAGAATTCATTACATAGGAGTGAATGAACTGATGAGCAATGATGGTAGTTCTTTTTATACTCTGACATTTTAATATATATGTTAAAATGTATATATATTGTTTATTTGTTATTCACACACACAAACACACAGGAAGTCTTTGCTTTTTAACTACCTATAAATTTCAACAATTTAATATTTTAGCAGATTGCACTGGTGAGCTGAAGTGAAGCTTTTAAAAGACATTTTCATTGACACCCGGAAATTCAGAAACTCAAATTGCAACTCTTTCGTTTTCATGGCTGTATAGTTATTTCCATAGGTTCTTTAAAAAGCTGTCCTCATTTTTTTGCAGGATATAATTGGAAATGTTGGTTATGCAACCAAAGCCTTGCCTGAAATGTCGTATTCAAGAATGATGCTCATATAATCAGGTTTGACCAGCCACTTCTGAGGCACTTCATGGAACCATGTCTTACAAAGCCCTCCCTGGAGAAGTGGCCTGGTATATGGCTTACAGGGTCTAGTCTCATAGCAGGTAAGCAAGGTCACTTTGAGGCAGGATAGGAACCTTGCGATATTTTGGGTCCTTGAGAAGAAAGGAATTTGCCCAAATGTACACATATTGTAGGTGAAACCCGATGCAGAGAGTTTCTTGAGTTTGTCTTCCTAGCTTCAGAATAGCAAATAATAAATGACTTAACAAGCATAATCTGATATTTTTTTTTATGAAAGCATCCAACATGGCAAACTGAAAAAGGCCTATATGATTAAGTTAGCACTCTTTCTGCTCTTATGTAAATAGCCAGTTCATACCTAATAAGACTGGTGGCTTTATATTGTGACCAAATAAAAACATCTTCCTATGAGACTTTTTCTTTTCTTATCATAAGGGAGGAGATTACAGTGAAAAATCTGTTCTTTGATGGAAATTACACACTGCCTGAAGCAAATCTTTGTTTATCTGATTCTGTTTCTATGAGAGCTATTGTACAGCTCTGAAGTTGTAAATAACTAAGAGCGATGCAGAGCAATTCTTCAGGAAGGAAACTAAGCCTGGCATGCAGGTGCCACCTATTGCCACCAAGAGGATCAGGAACACAGATTTCTCCTCTGTTTCCAGAACTCAAGCCTTAGCCTCCTGCCACTTTCAATTTTCCCTTTCGTGATATGTGAGCCTTCCGGGAGCTGGTGTAGGTATGGTGCCTTTTATTAAGTCAATTGGACCTTGTCTACCTGAAGCTGTACAGAGCTCAGGAATGTGGGGAACAGGATAAGAACTTATTGATCCAGGGCTTGGGACTAGGCTTTATTAATTTTTTTTTAATTTCAAAAGACCTGAAGGTTTTTATAGTAATTTTTCTCTTTGTGTTTTTCCCTAGTGACAAATTAGGTATTATGAATATACTGTGTATTTTCTTAAAAATAGGATGTTTGAGCAGGTACAAAAAGAACCTGGAATGGTAGTGGGTATGCAAAGCCCCTGTCACCCTCCTTCCAAGAGAAGGGTCTCTTTTTAGTAGCCAAAACAGAAACTCAATAGGAGCTGAATATAGCACCTTTTTTCTTTATGCCTGAGCTACTTGGATACTCTAAACCTCAACCCCAAAGCAGGACAGTGACCAAGGATGCCATTCTCCTATTAGAAGAAACAAATATATTGGAAAGGAAACTCATTTGGATTAGGGAAAATAAAATTTGCCAGCATGGCACGTTTTGTTTCTATGGCCTGAAACTCCCCTTTGGAAGAATTTTTTTCTCTTGGACAGCAAAGAGAGGGACACTTGCAGGCAAATTACATGTAACACAACCCAGAGACACTACCCAGAACGGTGGCATAGGAAGCCTGAGGAACCTGGCATTTGGAACTTCTGCATGGACTTGCCAGGGAAAGCAGTTCTCTGGGAGGCATGCAAAGAGGATGCCTTCCTCAATGTTTGCAGAGGGTCTGGACTTGTATCTCACCTCCTTGCTCCTCCTTCAGAAATTCCTAAATTCAGACCTGCTTGGTTCTAAGGACTGATAAGGACTTCTGAGTTCTTTGTCTTCTATTCTGCAGAAGGAAGGAAGTGGACTGCAGTCACAGCAATATCTAGCCAGGTGTTCTGCCTGGGCCTAGAGAACCTCTGTGTTGACTGCCTTCCTTGCAAGAAGTCTGTACCTTAGGCCCAGTCCACTCTGCAGACTCAGGTCCATGACTGATATTGTCCTGACCTTCAGTACCTCCATTATCATAAGATCAGACTGGTTGGATCAGGGCCTGGGCTCTGCTCAGAGGCTGACACTAGCTTGTCTCAAAGGAACTTGCTGACTTTTCCTTTCTCCTGGGACAAACCTGTAACGAAAGGATTATCCTTTGTCTGGGTTTAGTTGTTTGAAGAGCCTGTCCTCTCTGGAGCAGGATCTGAGGTGTTTTTCTCAACAGGGGCTCTTCCTGGGCAGAGTGGCTTGTTCTCATTCTGTCAAGGGTGGTTCCTGACCACGCATCTCCCTCTGAATTCTCTCCTAATTGTAATCTTTTCTTCTTTGGGGTCTAAATTAGCCTCCTGGCTCTTTCTTAGAAACTGAAACTTAGGGATCCATGCTCATGCCACTTCAGTGTGCCCCTCTGCCCTCCAGTGCAGTTACACTGTATAATACTTTGTCTTTGATGCAGGGAGTGAGGGTTTCAAAATGTGTGCTCTGTTCCCCAGTCTGATGTGCCTCTGCAAGTCCATGGCAAGTATCTAAATGAGTACCTTTCAACGCTGTATGTCCTTTCCCACCAATACGTATGGATCAGCAAAAGCACAAGCCAGGGTGGGTAGTATCATGTATGTAATCACCTCTTCTCTGTGAACTTCTGAATGGTTTATTCTAATGAACCAGAAAACGGTGGCTATGAAGTCTGTGCCTGAACAAAAGGTGTCTGAGGCAAGAAGGTGATCTGGTAAAGGGGTCGGGATCCTTGATCAGGTGTCTCTTTTCTTACACAGTCATATGGATGAAGGACCTTAATAGCTCCTCCTATGTCTTCCACATAAAGCCATATTTTAGCTGGGTCCAACTTAACCCCTTAGAGTTCTTGGCTTTGACCTTGACCGCAACATTTTCAAGATCCCCAAAGATGAGCTTTTGCAGAAAAGTTTGCTCACTCCCAGGTCTTTACACTCTCAAAAATTTCCCTGTTCTCAACTCCAGCTTCCCCACATAATCTGGTTTTTCTTTGAATCAATGGAAACAAAGAACAACTTAGTACCATCTTGAGATTTACTAAAAAAATTCCACTTCCACACAAAAATCATGACTGAGCACTGTATCCTCTATTAAATATATAATAAGAGTGACAAAGCAAAAAAGAGGTACTAGCACACGCCACAGCAAATAATTTAACAACTTCTCTTAGTACTTTGTCTTCCTTGTGCTTTTGGGCTACTCTGTCTCTTAGAACTGTCTGTGCATGGAGGTCCCACCTGCTGGTATCTCTCTCTCAGGCCCCTACCACCCCAAACATTTTGAGTTCTCCTCCCACATTTATAGTAAGTATTTCAGATCTCATCCCTACCCCAACCCACATATCCAAACCCATCCTGACTTGGACAATGGATGAGGAGTCCTTAGTAAAGTCTAAATTCTTATGAGAGTACCTGTGGTTACACAGATCAGGGTCTACAGTTGTGTTGAATTATATCTGTGGTTACTTCCACCATGAATAGTTGCTTGATTTTTCTATTCTCTAACATTTACCCAAACCACTATTGGCTTTCTAAGAATTTAAAAAATAAATAATAAAGTTATTTATTTGGATATACACACACACATATTATATATGTATATATATGTATATATGCATATATCAACATGTGATGCATACATATAACACTGTTATGTATAACATGTACTGAGACAGATTTATTATAAAGATTAAAAACTGCTGAAATCAAACACATTTGTTCACCCTGAGGTCCTCAATTCCCCTCTAATTTTAAGGAATCTTAGTCCAGGACACCAAACTTGCCTGCCTGTTTGATGGGTTTTTACTGGAGTTGACAGCTCCTTTTCTGGCCCCTTCTTTCTTGTAACAAAAGCTTCTCCATGGCCATCTCTCCCCCAAAAATTTAGACTTAAACTTGTGCCCTCCCCCTCATCTACATTCCCTCTACTGGAGGAGGTTTTTCCATTTAGAAAATTCCCTCCACACATCCTAGAATCTCTGGCATTGTCATTCATGTAAAAACTCAACATGCTGATTTGGGGGTAAGATATACTGAGTTCAAATTATTCTTCTGACATTGTGCAAATTGGTGTAAGACATTTGATATTAGTTCTTACATACGAGGATTAATATTTCCAGTTTATGTAAAAAAAATCTACACACACACTCATACATACGGCACATGATGGGTACTCCTGAAAAGAAGAATAAGGAGGAAAAACTAGCAATATTATTTAGAAAATATAATACAAAGCTACCATAATTAAAGTGGTGTGGTACCAAAAGGGGGCTAGATTGGAAAATAAATGAAAGAGATATGAGTTCAAAAATCCATTAAATATCCATGGGAACTTTATACTTGAGTCAAGTCATTTCAAATAACTGGGCAGAAAAGTTGCAGCCAACAAATTCTTTTGAGGAAAATGGGTAGCTGAGAAGTGATGGTAGTTGGAGGGTTAGTGTTCAGAAATACCTGGGTACTGAACTCCCTTTTCTCCTCCAAGTGAGACTAGGTACCGGCTGACATGGAGCTTACACAAGGAAACTGAGTATTTCTGTATATCATAATAAAATTTATTGCACTGATTAAAAATGCCTCAAATAAAAGAGGGTTTGGAATGGTAATAATGCAGATTTCAAGACCCAGCAATGAGAAGGTGAACAGTAAATCACCCACAGCCACTTGACATCACTCAAGATTCTGAGGGACAAGGGAGAGTCCTGTGATAAACATTGTGTCTGCTCCTGATCTGGGAGGGAACCTTGGAAACTCCTTCTTCAATATGGCGTGTATGTCTCCAAAAAACGTGCTGTTTCTTCCTCAATGTGTGACCCCTATGGGTAGCTGAAGAACCCATTTCGAAAATACCAAATGTATCTTTTACCTCATCCCTTGTATGAATATTAATGTCAATCAAACCAAAGATTAAAAGGTAAAGAAAAAAATGTAAAAACATTGGGGATGTTTTTCTGAATAATCACAAAGTGGGACAACTTTTCTAAATATTTTAGAAGTATTCAGAATTATAGCTCAAAAACTATTTTCCAAAATGAGTGATAGGACAGGGATGAAAAGTAAAGCATAGGGAATATAGTCAATAATACTGGAATAACTTTGTATGGTGACAGATGGTAACTCCACTGACAGTGAACATTTTGTAATGTATATAATGGTTGAATCACTATGTTGAAAACCTGAAACATAACATAGTATGTCAGCTGCACTTCAGTAAAAGAAGAGAATCTGAAAAACACATGGGCAATAAACTGAAATACATGGGGAAAACATTTCTTTACTCAAGAAAGGATACATAATACACACATACATACTAAAAAAGCCAAAGACACTGGACAAACTGAGAGAAACTATTTACCACCCAATACAAAAGGGCTTATTTTCTTAATATATAAATGATTCATAAAACAAAAATGAATGAATAAAACGTTCAGTAGAAAAATCATGAGTAAATAATAGGAATACAGATCAAAGAAAAGTAACTTAAGTAATTTTAAATCTTAGAAAAAATGTTCAGCCTTAGTCATAATGTAAGAACTGCAAATTAAAACCGCAAGTTGTCTTTTTAAACTGCCTGATTGGCAAAGATAAGTACGGTTAATTAATCAGTTAGGATATAAGGGAAAAGGCACTCTGACCTTTGATTGCTTTGAAGCATGAATTGTTTGAACCATTATGGAAGACAATTCTTTACAAATTTGAAATGCCTATGCCTGCAGCAGCAATTCTGTTCCTAGAAATTCTGTACTGAAAAGATTTATTCCTGGATATACATTGAAGAATATCATCACAGTATCTCAGTGATAGAAAAAAGATTGGAAATAACAGACATATTCATCAACAAGGACCGAGTAAACTAAGTAATGTATATTCGTACAGTATGAGGCTATGCAGTAGCTTAAAAGAACTGGGCAATTTCCAGGGAGTGGGTGGTAGGACCTCAAAGATACATGAGGACAAGGTGATGAAGATCAAATATAGTATGTTAACAGCTGTGTTATATGCTATAGGGTATATATCTCTGTGTTCCTATGCATGCAAAGACAACTGCAGGCCGTGAGGAAGCTGATGTTTACTGAATGACTTGGAACGACTTGTTTTCAAATTATAGACCATAGCATCTATACTTTTTCAAACAATTAATGAAATAACAAAAACAACAATAAATAATTCAGTGATATATGGGTCATCTATATTAAAGCATAGGGAATAATGTCAAAAGATGTATGGGTGCTTTTTCACTTATTTTAAAAATATATTGATTTCAAATGTTTTCTTGTGTGCATGTAAATTCACTGCTATACTTAAAAAATAGATTATTTTCTGGTACCATTTTCTTATATATTGATTTATCTTAGTTAACTGCAATTCAGGCAGTCAAACCAAATAACATCAAATGGAACAAAAGTTTTATTTGGAGAAAGATGCTAAAGGATAACCAAACCAAAAACTGTATTCAGCTTTCAGATTAGTGTATTGTACTGATGTTTTATTAAAATGTGTTTTTCATTAACATTAGAAGGCTTGGATTTTTTTATCACAGTTGTTAATTTTCTGAGTAAAGCTTACATTTAAAGATCAAATGATTAATTTTATACTCTAGATTTTATCCCATTTAAGAAAAATGTTCTGAACACAAATTTAACCTGATAATTAGAAAACTTCAAAAATTATCTGCCCATTTTTAATCTTTAGATTTAGCTCATTTCATAAACATTTGTCTCCTTGGAGAATAAAATTATGCTCTTGAGAATTATGATTAGGATTTTAGTACTAGTCACTGTTTTTCAATTAGCAAAGGCGTCATGTGCATCTTTTTTTTTAAATATAATTTATTTTATTATCATTAATCTACAATTACATGTGCAATATTACGGTTATTAAACTACCCCATCATCAGGTCCCCCCCACCAACCCCATTACAGTCACTGTCCATCAGCGTAGTGAGATGCTATAGAATCACTACTTGTCTTCTCTGAGTTGTACTGCCCTCCCCGTGCCCCCCCAACATTACATCTGCTAATCGTAATGCCCCTTTTTCCCTCTTATCCCTCCCTTCCCGCCCATTTTCCCCAGTCCCTTTCCCTTTGGTAACTATTAGTCCGTTCTTGGGTTCTGTGAGTCTGCTGCTGTTTTGTTCCTTCAGTTTTTTTCTTTGTTCTTATACTCCATATATGAGTGAAATCATTTGATACTTGTCTTTTTCGGCTTGGCTTATTTCACTGAGCATAATACCCTCTAGCTCCATCCATGTTGTTGCAAATGGTAGGATTTGTTTTCTTCTTATGGCTGAATAACATTCCATTGTGTATATGTACCACATCTTCTTTATCCATTCATCTACTGATGGACACTTAGGTTGCTTCCATTTCTTGGCTATTGTAAATAGTGCTGCGATAAACATAGGGGTGCATATGTCCTTTTCAAATTGGGCTGCTGCATTCTTAGGGTAAATTCCTAGGAGTGGAATTCCTGGGTCAAATGGAATTTCTATTTTGAGTTTTTTGAGGAACCTCCATACTGCTTTCCACAATGGTTGAACTAATTTGCAGTCCCACCAGCAGTGTAGGAGGGTTCCCTTTTCTCAACATCCTTGCCAACATTTGTTGTTGTTTGTGTTTTGGATGTTGGCCATCCTCACTGGTGTGAGGTGATATCTCATTGTGGTTTTAATCTGCATTTCTCTGATGATTAGCGATGTGGAGCATCTTTTCATGTGCCTGTTGGCCATCTGAATTTCTTCTTTGGAGAAGTGTCTATTCATTTCCTCTGCCCATTTCTTAATTGGATTATTTGCTTTCTGTTTGTTAAGGTGCATGAGTTCTTTATATATTTTGGATGTCAACCCTTTATCAGATACGTTTTTTATGAATATATTCTCCCATACTGTAGGATGTCTTTTTGTTCTACTGATGGTGTCCTTTGCTGTACAGAAGCTTTTCAGCTTGATATAGTCCCACTTGTTCATTTTTGCTTTTGTTTCCCTTGCCCGGGGAGATATGTTCATGAAGAAGTTGCTCATGTTTATGTCCAAGAGATTTTTGCCTATGTTTTTTTCTAAGGGTTCTATGATTTCATGACTTACATTCAGATCTTTGATCCACCTTGAGTTTACCTTTGTGTATGGGGCTAGACAGTAGTCCAGTTTCATTCTCTTACATATAGCTGTCCAGTTTTTCCAACACCAGTTGCTGAAGAGGCTGTCATCTCCCCATTGTATATCCAAGGCACTTTTATCAAACATTAATTGACTGTATATGTTTGGGTTAATGTTTGGATTTTCTATTCTGTTCCACTGGTCTGTGGGTCTGGCTTTGTAGTAGAGCTTGAAGTCAGGGAGTGTAATTCGCCCTGTTTTATTCCTCCTTCTCAGGATTGATTTGGCTATTCGTGGTCTTTTGTGGTTCCATATGAATTTTAGAATTATTTGTTCCACTTCATTGAAGAAAGCTGTTGGTAGTTTGATAGGGATTGCATTGAATCTGTAGATTGCTTTAGGTAGTATAGCCATTTTGACAATATTTATTCTTCCTAGCCAAGAGCATGGGATGCATTTCCATTTGTTAGTGTCCTCTTAATTTCTCTTAGGAGTGTCTTGTAGTTTTCAGAGTACAGGTCTTTCACTTCCTTCGTTAGGTTTATTCCTAGGTATTTTATTCTTTTTGATGCAATTGTGAATGGAATTGTTTTTCTGATTTCTCTTTCTGTTAGTTCATCATTAGTGTATAGGAAAGCAACAGATTTCTGTGTGTTAATTTTGTATCCTGCAACTTTGCTGAATTCAGATATTACTTCTAGTAGCTTTGAATGGAATCTTTAGGGTTTTTTATGTACAGTATCATGTCATCTGCAAATAGTGTCAATTTGACTTCTTCTTTACCAATCTGGATGCCTTGTATGTCTTTGTTTTGTCTGATTGCTGTGGCTAGGACCTCCAGTACTATGTTGAATAACAGCGGAGAGAGTGGGCATCCCTGTCTTGTTCCCGATCTTAGACGAAAAGCTTTCAGCGTCTCGCCGTTAAGTATGATGTTAGCTGTGGGTTTGTCATATATAGCCTTTATGATGTTGAGGTACTTGCCCTCTATACCCATTTTGTTGAAAGTTTTAATCAGGAATGGATGCTGAATTTTGTCAAATGCTTTTTCAGCATCTATGGAGATGATCATGTGGTTTTTGTTCTTCTTTTGTTGATGTGGTGGATGATGTTGATGGATTTTCGAATGTTGTACCATCCTTGCATCCCTGGGATGAATCCCACTTGATCATGGTGTATGATCCTCTTGATGTATATTTGAATTCGGTTTGCTAATATTTTGTTGAGTATTTTTGCATCTACGTTCATCAGGGATATTGGTCTGTAATTTTATTTTTTGGTGAGGTCTTTGCCCGGTTTTGGTATTAGAGTGATGCTGGCTTCATAGAATGAGTTTGGAAGTATTCCCTCCTCTTCTATTTTTTGGAAAACTTTAAGGAGAATCGGTGTTATTTCTTCTCTATATGTCTGGTAGAATTCAGAGGTGAATCCATCAGGCCCAGGGGTTTTGTTCTTGGGTAGTTTTTTGATTACCAATTCGATTTCGTCACTGGTGATTGGTCTGTTTAGTTTTTCTGTTTCTTGCTTGGTCAGTCTTGGAAGGTTGTATTTTTCTAAGAAGTTGTCCATTTCTTCTATGTTTTCCAGCTTGTTAGCATATAGATTCTCATAATATTCTCTTATGATTCTTTGTATTTCTGTGGGGTCCGTCGTGATTTTTCCTTTCTCATTTCTGATTGTGTTTATGTGTGTAGATTCTCTTTTTCTCTTAATGAGTCCAGCTAGGGGTTTATCTACTTTGTTTATTTTTTCAAAGAAGCAGCTCTTGGTTTCATTGATTTTTTCTATTGTTTTATTCTTCTCAATTTTATTTATTTCTTCTCTAATCTTTATTATGTCCCTCCTTCTGGTGACTTTGGGCCTCATTTGTTCTTCTTTTTCCAATTTCAGTAATTGTGTCTTTAGACTATTCATTTGGGAATGTTCTTCCTTCTTTAAATAGGCCTGGATTGCAATATACTTTCCTCTTAGAACTGCCTTTGCTGCGTCCCACAGAAGTTGTGGCTTTGTGTTGTTGTTGTCATTAGTCTCCATATATTCTTTGATTTCTGTTTTGATTTGGTCGTTAACCCATTGATTAATTAGGAGAGTGTTGTTAAGTCTCCATGTATTTGTGAGCCTTTTTGATTTCTTTCTAAAATTTATTTCTAGTTTTATACCTTGGTGATCTGAGAAGTTGGTTGGTAGGATTTCAATATTTTTGAAATTACTGAGGTTCTTTTTGTGGCCTAGTATGTGGTCTATTCTGGAAAATGTTCCATGTGCACTTGAGAAGAATGTGTATCCTGTTGCTTTTGGGTGTAGAGTTCTGTAGATGTCTGTTAGGTCCATCTGTTCTAGTGTGTTGTTCAGTGCCTCTGTGTCTTTACTTATTTTCTGTCTGGTTGATCTGTCCTCTGGAGTGAGTGGTGTGTTGAAGTCTCCTAAGATGAATGCATTGCTGTCTATTTCCTCCTTTAATTCTGTTAGTATTTGTCTCACATATGCTGGCGCTCCTGTGTTGGGTGCATATATATTTATAATGGTTATATCTTCTTGTTGGACTGACCCCTTTATCATTATGTAATGTCCTTCTTTATCTTTTGCTACTTTCTTCGTTTTGAAGTCTATTTTGTCTGATACAAGTACTGCAACACCTGCTTTTTTCTCTTTGTTGTTTGCATGAAATATCTTTTTCCATCCCTTCACTTTTAGTCTGTGTATATCTTTGGATTTGAGGTGAGTTTCTTGTAGGCAGCATATAGATGGGTCTTGCTTTTTTATCCATTCTGTTACTCTGTGTCTTTTGATTGGTGCATTCAGTCCATTTACATTTAGGGTGATTATTGATAGGTATGTACTTATTGCCATTGCTGGCTTTAGATTCGTGGTTACCAAGGGTTCAAGGGTTGCTTCTTTACTATCTAACAATCTAACTTAACTTTCTTGTTAAGTTATTGTAAACACAGTCTGATGTTTCTTTCTTTCTCTCCCTTCTTATTCCTCCTCCTCCATTCTTTCTATAATAGGTGTTTTATTCTTTGCCTTTAGTTGGTATTTGGATGGTCTGCTTTCTTTGCTATGATTTTTTTTTTCTCTGGTGACATCTTTTTAGCCTTAGGTGTGCTTCCATCTAGAGCAGTCCATTTAAGATATCCTGTAGTGGTGGTTTATGAGACGCAAATTCTCTTAACTTTCGTTTATCTGGAAATTGTTTAATCCCTCCATCATATTTAAATGATAATCGTGCTGGATACAATATTCTTGGTTCGAGGCCCTTCTGTTTCATTACGTTAAATATATCATGCCATTCTCTTCTGGCCTGTAAGGTTTCTGTTGAGAAGTCTGATGATAGTCTGATGGGTTTTCCTTTGTAGGTGATCTTTTTTCTCTCTCTAGCTGCCTTTAATACCCTGTCTTTATCTTTGATCTTTGCCATCTTAATTATTATGTGTCTTGGTGTTGTCTTCCTTGGGTCCCTTGTGTTGGGAGATCTATGAGCTTCAGTGGACTGCGAGACTACTTCCTTCCCCAGCGAGGGAAAGTTTTCAGCAATTATTTCTTCAAAGACACTTTCTATCCCTTTTTCTCTCTCTTCTTCCTCTGGTACTCCTATAATGCGAATATTGTTCCGTTTGGATTGGTCACACAGTTCTCTTAATATTCTTTCATTCCTAGAAATCCTTTTATCTCTCTCTGCCTCAGCTGCTCTGTACTCCTGTTCTCTGTTTTCTATTCCATTAACAGTCTCTCGCATCTCATCCATTCTGCTGTTAAGCCCGTCGATCGCTTGTCTGATTTCTGTATTGTCTTTCCTCAGTTCCCTCACTTCCTCCCTCAGCTCTTGCACATTTCTCTGTAGGTCCATCAGCATGGTTATGACTTTTATTCTAAATTCTTTTTCAGGGAGGCTGTGCATTTCCATCCCTTCAGACTCCCTCTCTGGGGTTGTCTGGTTGATTTTGGTCTGAACCATATTCCTCTGTCTTTTCATGGCTGTATAATTGGTCACTGATAGTTGCCACGTATGTCAGCTGGGCTCTTTAAGACTTTAAAAAGAGAAGAAAAAAAAAGAGAAAAAAAAAGAAAGAAAGAAAGAAAAAAAGAAAAAAAGAAAGAAAAGAAAAAACAAAAACAAAACAAAAAAAAAACAAAAAAAAAAAAAAAAATGCCCACCGGACGTAGATTCTGTGGGAATGCTCTAGGTGGCGCTATTGCCCCACTATTCCATAGCTGTGACTGTGCCGCTCCGCAGGGCCCTTTATCGCTCTGGCAGGGGTGGGAACGAATAGGAGGCTGTTGATCTCAGTGAGAAGTGTTAAGTATGGCTACGCTTCCTCAGTCGCCAGCTAAGGCGTCTGAAACTCCCCAGGACTCCCAGCCTGCTGGGCTGAGTGTGCTGGGGCGATCCGGCTCCTCCGCTGGGCTCCTGTCTCTTTAAGACCGCTGAAGAAAGCGCGCGCTTTTTTTTTCCTTCCCGGGAGCTGGCTGCAAGCACCCTGGCGCGTTCCCCGCTCAGATCCTGCCCCTCTGTCTCTCCAATCTCCGCTGCACTGCGCAATGTGGGTCAGCGCTCCCCGCGCAGATCACCGGGGCTGGCTACTTCGCGGGGTGTGCTTCCACTCCCTCCCGGCTCTGAATCCTCTCCTCCCGCCGGTGCGCTGGGGTGGGGGAGGGCTCGGGTCCCGCCGGGTCGCGGCTCCGTATCTTACCCGCCTCTTGGGGTGCCGAGTCCTCTCGGGTGTAGCTGCACGCTGTGCGCTTTCCTGTGTATTCTCGTCTCTCTTTTAGGAATAGATGTATTTTCTGTGTTTTCGTAGATAAATATAGTGTTGGGAGGAGATTTCTGCCGCCCTGTTCACACCGCCATCTTCCCGGAAGTTTTCTTTTTTTTTTAACTTGGTTTTTTTTAATATAATTTATTTTATTATCATTAATCTACAATTACATGTGCAATATTATGGTTATTGAACTACCCCTTCATCAGGTCCCCCCCACCAACCCGATTACAGTCACTGTCCATCAGCGTAGTGAGATGCTATAGAATCACTACTTGTCTTCTCTGAGTTGTACAGCCCTCCCCGTGCCCCCCTAACATTACATCTGCTAATTGTAATGCCCCTTTTTCCCTCTTATCTCTCCCTTCCCGCCCATTTTCCCCAGTCCCTTTCTCTTTGGTAACTATTAGTCCTTTCTTGGGTTCTGTGAGTCTGCTGCTGTTTTGTTACTTCAGTATTTTTTCTTTGTTCTTATATTCCACATATGAGTGAAATCATTTGATACTTGTCTTTTTTGGCTTGGCTTATTTCACTGAGCATAATACCCTCTAGCTCCATCCATGTTGTTGCAAATGGTAGGATTTGTTTTCTTCTTATGGCTGAATAATATTCCATTGTGTATATGTACCACCTCTTCTTTATCCATTCATCTACTGATGGACACTTAGGTTGCTTCCATTCCTTGGCTATTGTAAATAGTGCTGTGATAAACATAGGGGTGCATCTGTGTTTTTCAAATTGGGCTGTTGCATTCTTAGGGTAAATTCCTAGGAGTGGAATTCCTGGGTCAAATGGTATTTCTATTTTGAGTTTTTTGAGGACCCTCCATACTGCTTTCCACAATGGTTGAACTAATTTGCAGTCCCACCAGCAGTGTAGGAGGGTTCCCTTTTCTCCACATCCTCGCCAACATTTGTTGTTGTTTGTGTTTTGGATGTTGGCCATCCTCACTGGTGTGAGGTGATATCTCATTGTGGTTTTAATCTGCATTTCTCTGATGATTAGCGATGTGGAGCATCTTTTCATGTGCCTGTTGGCCATCTGAATTTCTTCTTTAGAGAAGTGTCTATTCATGTCCTCTGCCCATTTCTTAATTGGATTATTTGCTTTCTGTTTGTTAAGGTGCATGAATTCTTTATATCATGGAGATTATTTTCATTAAATCTAGGAATTTTTTGGTCTTTTTTCCCCTCAGAAAAGAAATATATTTGTTAATTTTCTTGAACACCTCCATAATATTTTTTTTCAGGCTGAATATGTTTGATAGCCTCTTTATATGATGACAGTTTGTTTTGCCATTTTCCATAATGAGAATAGAAAGATAATTTAGTCTTTTGTAGTCAGGGGCTGGAATCTAGATTTCCACTAAGTGTTGTGAATAGGCAGACAATTAAACCAAGGCCCTTGACCCACATATGTTTCTGTTGGTTTGTTTTATAACCCCATCCCTAACTTGAGGGCTTCCACAAGATGCGAAACCACCCTACCACCCAATACTGAGCATGCACAACCTGAGCATTCACAACCTCAGCACCGGCCATTATTTCAAATATTTTTTCTCTCCTTCTGTGGTTCCTATCATCCATATATTTGATGTGTTTGGTAGTGTTATCTAGGCCCCTGAGGCTATGTTCACTTTTCTTCATACTTTTTTCTTTTTGTTCCTGAGACTGAGTAATCTCAATAGCCCTGCCTTTTAGTTTCACTAAATCTGCCAACTCAAATTTGCTCATGAGCTACTTAACTGAATTTTTTTCTTTTCAGTTCTTTTAAATTCAAGCATTTTTATTTGGTTCTTTTTTTGTGTGTTTATAATTTCTGTGTTAATGTTATTCTCTGTTTGGTGAAATGCTGTTCTCACTTCTCTAGACATGATTTCTGTTATTCATTGAATACATTTAAAATACCTAATTTAAATGTTTGTCTAGCAAGTCCAGTGCCTGGGCTTTTTCTGGGACAGTTTCTGCTGACAGCTGATTTTCCTTTTTGTGGGCCATATTTTCGTATTTCTTGGCATGGTTCATGATTTTTTGTTGAGAACAGGACATCTTCAATAATATAATGTTGGAACCTTGGAAATCAGATTCACCCCTCTACTCAAGGCTTGTTGATTCTTCTGGTTTTTGTTGTTTGTGTAGTGACTTCTCTAAACTAATTCTGCATAGTCTGTATCCTTTATCTTGTGTTGCCCTGAAGTCTCTGCCCAGTTAGTCTAGTGGTCAGCTAATGATTGGACATTTCCTTAAATCTCTGGAACCATTAAGTCTCCTGGATTTTGCTTAGGGGTTCTGTTTACATATTGGGGTATTGTTTTTAATGCCCTGCTAGGAGATTTACAACTCTTGTCTTAGTCTTTACATTTTGCTTGTACAGAACCTCAAAAGTCCTCCAGAGATGAGGGATTAGGGCCTTCTCCATTCTTTCTTGGGCATGTGTGAAGCCCTGCATATGAGTGTGACCTTCTCTGTTCTCATGAATATGTTGGAACTTTTGAAACCCACTATGACTCTCTCATTTCCCAGTTTTTCCTTGTAAGTTTTTGGCCAGGTTCTTGTTTTCCCTCAACTGTTTTCATTGCCTTTGTCAGCTGTGACGATAAACAGTTGCCACTGATTGATTTTGACAAATGACCAACAGGAAAAGTTGTGGACAGTGAGCAAGTTCTGAGGGAAATAAAGATAAACCCTACAAGTGGAGGTTCCTAGGACACTATCAGATAGACCCAGTAATGACAGTTCTATGCAGAAGGCAGTTTTGAGGAAATAAAAACTTATTCCAATGACTCCTAGGCTGCTGGTTTTCACCGTGATTGCTAGGCTGTTGATTTTCAAGGCTTCTGTGGACCTAGTGAGGGGAATGAGGCATAACATGTTGAAACATCATTGAGCTCACTGCTCTTATCAAGATTCAGCTGCGTGTCTTGAATAAACATGCCTTGGATTGTTGCAAGCCTTTGGTTAATACTGAAGAGTTCTGGAAATGTTGATTATGGCAATTTTTCAGGTGTTCTTCTGCTTTTATCAATGAGTGGCTTTTCATAGGTTCTTACTCTGTTACTCTGGAAGTACTCACTCCATTAACTGATTTTTGACAAATGCATTCACCTGTGTAATCCAACCTCCTATTAAGATATAGGCCATTACATGAATCTAGAAAAGTTACTCTGACTAAGGCACTTAATAGTGCCTTAGAAATTAAACTAGATACAATGGGGAAAATGGAAATTTGATGGCCAGGATCCTCACTGGACCCTAAAGTACTTGATGTAACTGGTCAATTGCTAGGCTAATGCTTCCACACCTGTAGGCAATAAGCTATTACTGACTGAGTTACTATTTAAAGAACAATGCCCAGTGCTCTGGGTGTAGGCAGAGATGGGAGAGGATTATAAACCTGCAGACTGCTGAATGCAGACGTGATTCTAGTGCTCGACCTGCTACCAGGAGAATAAAGCCAGGTATAAACACGTTAACTACAAGAACATTCCATTGTTATTTCTTAGTCTCACCGAATCCATAGTGAACCAGCTCAGAGCTGAAACCCTCAGGCAAGACAATTGGTGTAGTCAGCAGGATTCATTGTAGACTGAAGGACAGAACAGGCTGCCCTCATGGGAGGGGTACTTAAGTGGGATGCCCCTATGGAAGGGGAGACATTCAAGTGTTCCCCAGTGGGCATGTGGGGTGAGGTGGCTTGCCTCCTAGAGGACTGGGCCCCTCCCCAGTGGGGGGAGGTGGAGGTAATGCCAGAGGCAGTAGAGGTGGCCCTCAGCATAATAAGGAGGTCCTTTGAAAAACAGTGCCCATGAGGTGGGAACTGAGGCGGGTTGGCTATTTCTAACAGTATTAAAAAAGGCTACAAATAAGAACAGCATGCTTCTGCGAGAGACACGAGAAATGGCAGCATGAAAATGTGAGCTGTGAAGTGCTGTCGATTTACTGAAGAATGAAATGGCATCGATATGAGAGGAGGCAGCACAAGAATATGAGCTGCAAGCTGTGGAGGAAGTAAAAGATTTGTTACAAAATGGAATGGCATTGCTGTGAGGCACTGTGGAAGAGGTAAAGGCCATGAAGGAGAAGGATGTACCCCTGCAAAAAGCACAAGAAGAGGCAGCATAATGAACTCCAGCTGCGAGGTGCTACGCAGAAGGTAAAAGATTCTTTACAGAATGAGACAGTGCCACTGCAAGGCACTGTCGAAGAGGCAAAGGCCATGGAGGAGAAGGACATACTTCTGAGGGAAGCACAGGAAGAGGCAACACAAGAACTCCAGCTGTGAAGTATTGAGGTGAAGGTAAGAGAGATGTTGAAGACTGAGCTAGTCGTGCTGTGAGGCACTGTAGGAAAGGTAAAGGGTGTAGCAGAGGAGTGGAGAGAAAGGTGCTGTCAGCCCTGGAAATAGAGCTACTAGCTTCTTGAGTGGAGAATGCCAACATTTATGGGGGCCAGTGACATATACCAGTGAAAGGCAGGAAGAATTTACTTTAGAGCCATTAGTAGCAGAGAGCCCTTATTGGCAAGAGCCCCTATACCTGAAGATGCATGGTACACAGATGGCTCCACCTGTGGGCAGCCCCTGTAATGGAGGGCCATAACTTTCCTTCCAAGACTGAGACAATATGGGTGGAGATGGTAAGGCGACAAGCAGTCGGTAGGCAAGGTTGTGGACAGTATGCCTTGTGATCAGCCAGGAGCCCTCCCCAATCACTGTCTACACTGATAGCTGGGCTGTCTATTGGGGCTTGACCCTGTGGCTACTGACATGGTACCATGCCAACTGGATGGTTGGTCACTGAAGCCTTTGGGGAAAGAGTGGTGGCAAGACTTGTGGGCCTCTGGTCAGACTAAAACAGTTACAGTATATCATGTGATAGGCCATTTGCTGTTGGCATCCTCAGGGAATGATGAAGCAGACACATTGGCCCAGGTACATTGGCTAGAATGAAAACCTCCCTCTGATGTGGCCCAATGGTGACATCAATGTTGCATGCTGGGCAAAAGACAATGAGGGTTGTAATCTGTTGGTGGGGCTTGCCTTTGACCTTTGAAAAGTCAGCAGAGCCTGCAAGAGTGCATTGTATGCTCTAAAAGGGTCTTACACTGAAGTCCTTCAGCAACATGGGACAATAGCTAAGGGGCCAATACCCCTCGTCAGGTGGCAGATAGACTATACTGGACCTCTGCCCGTGTTAGAAGGGAACCAATATGCCATGACTTGTGTGGACACAGCTACTGGACTTCTGGTTGCTTTTCATGCACATTGTACAGATGAGTGGATGACCAAAAGAGGTCTGGAACATCTCTTTGCAACCTATAGCCGACCACAGGTAATTGAGAGTCATCAAGGCACCTGCTTTATTGGACAGGCACCACAAGAATGGGTGCAACAATTAGAAATCAAATGAAAGCTTTATGTACCATATACTCCTACTGCAGTAGGCATGATAGAGAGGTACAGTGGTTTGTTCAAATCTGGCCTGAAGTCAAACACCAATAGTCTATAGGGATGGTCAGTTCACTTATGGAGAGTGCTAGGTGTTTGAATGAGAAGCCCTGCAAGGGGACATTGAGCCCCCTAGACATGCTAACACATATTGCTGCCTCCTCTATACAACTGCAAGTACAAACCAAGGAGGAATCATTGAAGCCAAGGTTTAGCCACCAAAATATCTTGCTGCCAGCACCAACTGCACTAAACCCTGGAGACTCCGTTCAGTGGGCGGGGCCTTGGACATTTTGACACATTGACCAGCTATTCTGGCCCTCCTGGTACCTTGGGGTCGAGACCTGGAGGTTGGCCTCTTGTGTATTCCTGAATTAACAATAAAGTGGCCCCCAAAGATCATGGTACTATATCCTAAACAGCTGGAAGGTAGGAGCATCTTATTGGGGAGTTTTGTTTTATCATTATGGCCAGTTCACACACCTCCAGTAGCACTGTATATAGACCCCTGAGTAACCCCCATGGGGAGAGGGGTAAAGGTATGGTGTACTAGACCTGGAAGGGACCCTCTTCCTACCACAGTCCTATCACAGGACTGCTCTCTTGCCTGCATCCTACCTGATAGACAAGATTTGCCTGTGTTGGTGTCATTAAAACATGTCTTAACACCCTTAAGGTTAATCTCCTCTAATGTCTTTGTGGATTGGGCACACACCCTAGCAAAAAACTGCTACTTGCTGGGGTGCGTGGAGCCTCCTTATTAGTACTGCTGCTGGCCTCCTGTGGAAAGGACGAATCGTGAACTGGAACTGGTTTGAATACAGCTGGAATAACCTCAGGCTTGAGGATTATTATGTTTTGTTACCTATATCAAAATCTTGTATCTTAATTTTGTTATTATCCATATATTGTTATTCTCTGTTGCTGTTATGGACTGGTTACAGTGCTCCAGCTTTCTCGCACAAGAACCATTGCAGAAGATTGAGAGTGTGTAGATGGTGAGGCAAGAATCCTGGAGGGGTGGTGTGTGGGGAAAATGGAAGTTCCTGTGGCCAGGATCCCCTCACCTGACTCTGAACTACTTGATGATGTAATTGGCCTACTGGTAGGCTAATGCTTCCACACCCTAAGCAATAAGCTGTTACTGACTGAGTCAGTATATATAAAGAGCTCTGCCCAGTGCTCAGTGCTCTGGGTGGAGACAGAGATGCAGGTCAGTTACAGACCTGCAGACTGCTGGATGCAGTCATAATTCTAGTGCTTGACCTACTGCCTGGAGAATAAAGCCAGGCATAAACCCTTTTACCCCAAGAACGTCCACTGTCATTTCTCAGTCTCATTGAATCCATAGTGAACTTGCTTGGGGATGAAACCCTCAGGTAAGACAGATAACTAAAAAACATAATTGTAATATTGTGTGTTCATTTATTTACTTTGTGTAACTAAAGTGTGGCATTACTAAGAGTGACATTAGTTAGGTCCCCTGGTAGCCATAATTCCAGTGTGTTGGGTCAGTGCTACTTTTTGCTTTCTCAGTAGTTAAAATGCTGTCAACTCAGGGAGCCACATAAAAATAGCATGCCATATGTCCCACTTCACATTTTTAGTTCGTAGAAATAGACTCCCTATAGAAAAAGCTACTTTTTTTCATTTTTTTTTCTGCAGATTAAGATGAGTTTTCATTTACTTGCTGGTATTTGTATTATTTAAGTTTATGGAATGAAAATGTAACATTTAGGCATCCTTTGATTATTTCCATTGTGTTCTACAGATTTATTCCAGAATCTCTTATAGGGGGCTGTGCCTATTTGTGAGCTTTTTGGACATGAAGCTTTCTTCATTGTGGCAGTGTTTTTCCCTTTGGTAGATTTGAGATAGTGAGATATAAATATACATATGTAGTTGCTCTGCCCTGCTTTCTGTCTTCTATTTCCTGGCAATCACTTCACTGTTTTTAGTTTTTTTTTTTACTAATTTGGTTATCCCTCCATTTCCTTTTCCTTTCAACACCTTTTGTGTTTGTTTCCATGCAGATTGTGCTTCTTTCTTCTAATAAATCAAATACCCTTATTTCATAAAGTTACAGTGTCCTCTTAACAGTATATCAAGAATATGAATTTTCTGAAATTCTTTTTGTTATTTGATATAAATTTATTCCTGAGGGAATTGGCTTCCTAAATTCTCCAGAGGACTGCTTATGTGATAGAAAATTATTTAAGTTCTTAGGTTATTGTTCTGCTTTTATTCCTTCACTAAGAGATATTTATGTAACCCCTGAGTGTAGATTTAGGCATTTTTCTAGATTTACTTACAAAAGTCTGAAACCTTCTGGAAATTTGTGTTTCCAGTCCTGTTTGCTCAGTAGGGATTTTGTCCACTTTAGGTTTGCATGGATGATTTGGGTTGAAAAAGGATACTTACTGCCAAGGTGATTATGTCCATTCCTAATCAGTGAACAGAATTACTTTGTTTTGAATCAGTTTAAGTACATATTTGTGGTTTTATGTCTGAGCTTCCTTTCCCTTATATTTTCATGTACTTCCCCATATGTAATTTTAAGGATAATATTTAGGGGAGGATATTTTCAGGCTATTTTCCTAGAAGTACTGCCATAATAATTAAAGTCTTAGAATCCATTTACTGTCCACAGAATTTGATTAATCATAATTTTTGGTTTATAACAATTCATCAGTTCAGACATTGTTCTTTTAAAGTTGACTTACTAAAAAATTTATTAAGTTGACTAACCAGAACCTACTACCCAAATCAGTAAGTAGAAACATTTTGGGAATTACATCTTTGTGTTCTCCCTTATTCTATTTCTTTTCTCCCCACTAAAGTTAATTGCTATCTTGTTGTTCCTTTGTTTCCTTGTTTTTAAAAAACGTACATATCTAATTTTGCTTGTTTTTTTGAGATTATGAGAAAGGATATGTTGGTCTACAAGAGACTTGCATTGTCACTTAATATTAGGTTACTAGGATTTCATTTTCATGTGGGTCGGTAGTTCATTCTTTTTCATACTATATAATATATTCTTTTTTGTATGCCAAAAAAATCTGTGTATTTATCCAGTCTTCAGACATTTGGCTTTTCCCTGACATTTACTGTCTAAAAAGCAGTATAATTGTGTGTGTGTGTGTGTGTGTGCGCGCATGCGTGTATGTACATGTTATATATATTATTTGGTCCAAACGTATGTAAGTTCTTCAGTATATGCCTAAGAGGGAATTTGTGGGTTAGAAAGATGAAAGTTCCAATATACAAGGTAATGGAAAATGGTTTTCCAAAGTGATTGTATTGATTGATACTTCAACCACTTAAGAAAATTTGATGAAACTTACTTAGGAAACCATTTGGGTCTCATGTTTTTTTGTGGGAGGAATTTTTAACTATTGCTTTGATTTCTGTAATAGAGTTATAAGAATATTCAGGCTTTCTATTTCTTACTGATTTAGCTTTGGTAAGTTAATATTTTACTAGAAATTAGTACATTAAATTTTCAATTTATTAGTATATAATTGTTTATAAATTTTCTTTGTTATTCTGTTTTCAGACTCTGATTTCTGCTCTTATCTTTATTATTAGGTCTGTCTGGTTTTAGGATTATTTTGCCCTATTTATAGTATCTTATTGTGGAATCTTAGATTATTGATTTAGTACCTTCTTTTGTGCTATACATTTTCTTCTAAGAAGTGCTTTTGCTGCATCCTGTTTTATGCTGCATTTTCACTTTCCTTTAGTTTAGTGTATTTTTTATTTCCCTTGCAGCTTGCTCTTTGATCCATGGATTGTTTTAGGAATGTTTGTTCAGTTTCTAATTGTTCCCAACAGATTTTCCTATTTTCTTTATGTTCATGTCTAGTTTGATTTCATCATGGTCAGAGAACAAATCTTAAGTTTGTTGAGATTTGTTTTATGATCCAGGATATGATCTGTTTTGGAGAATTTTCTGTGCCATTGCAAAGAATATATATTTTGTTGGTGGTGGGAAGAGTGTTCTGTAAATGGCAGTTAGATTCAGCTCTTTTATATCCTTGCTGATTTTCTGTGTGGTGACAACTAAGAGATGGATATTGAAGACCCCATTTATTTGCAGGTTTGTCTCTCTTTTCTGTTCAGTTCTCTGAATTTTTGCTTTATTTTGAACTTGTGTTATTGGTGCATACAGTTAGGATTGTTTTGTCTTCTTAGTGAATTGACCCTTTTACCATTATGGAGTGAATACTGCTCTTTGTCCCTGGTAATTTTCTTACTCTGAAGTGTATTTTATGTGATATTAAGATAATCACTCCAACTTTCTTTACACTCATGCTTGCATGGTATCTTTTTTCTATCCATTTTCTTTTAACCTTCTATGACATTTTATTTTGGAATGAGATTCTTATAGACAACATATAGTTGGGTTATTTTTTAAATTCACTTTGCCAATTTTATTTAGTGTATTTGTACCATTGCATTTACTGTCATTGACGTGTGTGTGTGTGTGTGTGTGTGTGTGTGTGTGTGTGTGTCTTAACTTTTCTATTTGTCCCCTTTATTTTTCATTTTTATCTTTCCTGGCCTTTTTATGGTTTGCTTGGATATATTTTACTCTTCCACTTTTTTTAAGTGTTTTTGAGTATTTTTTTTAATAGCTGGTGTAGAGAGTACTGTATAAATACGTAACTTACTGCAGTCTACTAGTAAGGACATTTTACCACTTAAAGTATAAAATTTGTACAGATCTTACCAAATTATTTAGGTCCTTTAACTCCCATTTATAATTTAGTTTTCTTAAGTATTATCTCTGCAACCATTGAGAAAACCATATCAGACAGTGTTATTTTGACAGTCTAACATAATTTTAAAAACTTAAGGTGAGGAAGATAGTCTATTTTATTTACCAATGTATTTGTTTTATTGTTCTTTGTTGCCTGGTGATATTTTTTTATTGACTTTGATGTTAATACAGTTACATCAGCTTTCTTTTCATTAGTGTTTAAATGATAACTCTTCCTAACCTTTTAATCAGTGTCTCTACATTTAAAGAGAGTTTCTTTTAGGCAGCATATAGTTATATTTTAAAATTTGATAGTCTCTGTCTTCTACCTGGGATGTTTAGGCCCTTTATATTTAATGTGATAATGGTATGTTTGGACTTAAACTTTCCGTCTTTGTTATTCTTACTGTCTTTTTTATTTCTGTTTTTTTTATGCCTTATTTTCAATTGAGTATTTTTTGTATGTGATTCCATTTTGTTTCCTTTGTTGGCTTGTTAATTGTTATGCTGTTATTTTACTGGTAACTTTTGGATTAGTATACATTTTCAAGTTGTCAGACTTACATTAAGCAATAATATGCCATTTCACATATTAGCACATCAAAACAATACTATCCATGCCATTTACCCTCTATCAATCTTAGTCTTGTTTTATACATTTTATGTTGATGAATACTGAAGTATATTTGATATATTATAAATATTGAAGTATATTCTAGTTATTTTGCTTTAAACAGGATCCTTTCCATTTAGTTAATTAACACATCCATCACCTCACATATTTATTTTGATGAGAACATTTAAGTTTTACTCTCAGCATATTTCAATTATAGTGTTAGTGACTAGATGCTCAGACTTTATTCATTTTATAGCTGAAAGTTTGCACCCTTTTACAACCTCTCCCTATTTCCTGCACTCCCTAGCTCTTGTCAACCATTTTTCTATTCTCTGCTTCTATGACTTTGTCTTTTTTAAGTATTTTTCTTTAAAATGTGGGAAAAAAACTTACACAATTTGCATTATGACCATTTTAAAGTGTATAATTCAGTGGCATTAATTATGTTCACAGTGTTTTGAAACCATTAAACAGTAACTCCCTATTCTTCTTACCTCTAGCTGCTGGTTACCACTATTCAATTTTCTGTCTCAATAAATTTGCCTATTCTGGGTACCTCATTTAAGAGAAATCATATACTATCTGCCATTTTTTGTCTGTTTTTTCCACATAGCATAATGTTTTCAAGGTTAGTCCATGTTGTAGCATGTATCAGAACTTCATTCTTTTTTTTAATGGGTGAATAATTTCCATTATTCTACTATAGTACATTTTGTTTATCCATTTATCTCCTCAGTGGTTAATGGACATTTGGCTTGTTTTGACCTTCAAAGGTTAATGGATGTTTTGTCTATTGTGAGTATTGCTTTGATCATTTGCATACAAGTATCTCTTGGAGTCCCTGAGTCAATTTGTTTATCCACATATTTACCATTTCAGTTGGTCTCACAACTTTATGTAAATTTATCTAAGTATTGTTTTCCTTCCCGAAGGTCCTTTTAACAGTGCGGTAACTCAAGTTTGCTCTTGATGAATTTTTGTGTTGATATAGTCTGCATTTCTCTCTCTCTGTTCCCCATCACTGTAAAGACTTTATTGCTGAGTATGGAATTTTAGGTTGATTTTGTTTAAATTTTTAGCTCATTAAAAATGTCACTCCGTTTTCTACAGGCTTGCATAGTTTGATGAGAAAGGTGTCATTTTTTAAGTATTTCTTTTAAAAATATGGGAAAAAACTTACACAATTTGCATTATGACAGTTTTAAAGTGTATAATCCAGTGGCTTTAATTATGTTCACTGTTCTCTGTTATTTTACTGGTAACTTTTGGATTAGTATACATCTTCAAGTTGTCAGACTTACATCAAGCAATAATATGCCACTTCACATATTAGCACATCAAAACAATACTCTCTCTAGTGTTTCTGTTCTCTGACTCTTTAAAAAAATGTTCTTTTCATCATTGGTTTGTGTGCTGTGTGGAGTTGGAGTGTGCTCATTCATGTTGTGTTGAGTGGGTATTGTGTTGAGCTGTTTGTGGGGGCACAGGTTTGTGTCTGTGTTGTGTGGAAATGGGTTTGTGTGTGGCAGTGGTGTGTATATTGTGAAGGGGCAGTTTTTTTGCGTGCTTTGTTTTGTAGGTCTGATACTGGAGTGTCTTATCTGGTCTTTGTTATCTTTATTCTGATTATTGATATATGACATGAGGACTTTTTATACCAATTAAAATGTTTTTATTTTTCCTATCTTTGGTTTGTTTCCCCCCTTTTTAAAATTCATGTGTCTTTTTGTTGTTGCTGTTTTTCTTGTTCCACCATTTTTTTCTTTAATATTTTAGAATTTATATATTTATTTTCTTGATGGTCTTTGAAATTTTAAAATGCATATTTAACTTTAGACTTCAGTATTAAGGAATTTGGAGCACTTTGGTTCTGATAATTTTCTTCCTCAAATAATACATTTTTTGTCCAGTATTTGAGGTCTGACTTTCTAGAAATCTCACAATTTATGCACACCATGTTTTTCCAACAACACATTAAAAAAAAATCTAACACATACTTTAAGAATTCCCTGTGTACTTCATGTTATGATAACCTTGATGTCATATTGTGCTTGTAGGAATATTCCTTTAGAACAGATCTATCTCTTGGTGATAAATTTCCTTGGTTTTTATCTATAAATATTTTATTTAGCTGTAGTTCACAATTCTAGGTTGACAGATTTTCTGTGGCCAGTTTGAAGATAATACTCCACTGTCTTTTACTGTTGCTGTCAAAGTCTGCTAACCTGTTTTATCCTGTTTTTTTTTTCTCTCGGCTGTTTTCTAGTTCCTCTGTTTTTGGTGCTCGTTGTTGGGTTGTAGATTTCTTTTCATTTACCTATTTGGGTGTTTTGGTCTGGATCTGTGGAGCCATCTCTTTTATTGATTCAGGAATATTTGCAGATATTCTTCATTTCCTTCTTTCTTCCTAGATATGCTTAAATTTGTGTGAGGTATTTTCCTTCAGTTGTTCATGCCTTTGTACCCACTTCGATACTTTCTGTTCCTTTCTTTCTTTGATTCTTATGGGTAAGTTCTTTGAATGTATCTTTGTGTTCTCTAATTCTTTCCAGCCATGCCATATCTGCTCTTTAATCTTTATATTGAATGTAAGAATAGTTTCAGCCTCACCTCCAGTTCTCTTTATATCTGATATTGGGAAATGGTTTTCCTGGAGACCTTGCCTATATTTTGAGAGACCAGGTATGCTTACTCTCTGGAGTGTTGTTATGGTGCAATAGGAGGTTCATTAGTCATGATACATGGAATAAGACTATCTGTTAAAATTCACATTATTTTTCAGACAATATTTTTGAATAATTGCAGCAGTAAACAATTTTAAAGGGATGGTTCTAGAATGGAAAGATACATAAAGCTACAGATACTTATTCTTGTTTGCTGAGAGATTTTCTGATTTCATGGGGTAGGCCCAAGAATGTACATTTATTAGAGTTTCCAGGTGATACTGATACATCTGATCTGAGGAATACAGTTTGAGAACCAATGGACTAGGTGAAGTCTTGATTTTTGTTTCTAATTCTTTTGCCTTTGAGTAGGGGTGTTATCTAGCTTGGGGATCATTTTATTAACACTAAATAGAAGTGCTGTAACAGTTTACTTTGGCACCTAAGTAGCTTGTTTAAAATCATTGCATTAATGTAATATTTTATTTTAGTGACCATTCAGGATATGTTCGTCCAGTACCAGTGCCACGCAGTCTAAATAGTGATATTTCCTATTTTGGTGTTGGGGGCAAGCAGGCTGTTTTCTTTGTTGGACAATCAGCCAGAGTAAGTAAAAAGATTTCTTATAAGTGAAAATTGATTAAAAATATTTTGGCATTAACTGCCTAACTGCATTTAGACTTTAAAACCAGTTTAACTTTTAGGAATTTTTAAAGTACTCTCTTTACTATTTAACAGATGATAAGCAAACCAGCAGACTCCCAAGATGTTCATGAGCTTGTGCTTTCAAAAGAAGATTTTGAGAAGAAGGAGAAAAATAAAGAGTCAATATATAGTGGATATATTAGAAACAGAAAGGTACATTTTAATTCATTAATTATAAATTTATTACCTTGGATTAATGATAGGACAAGAATGCTTTTTCTGATTTCTAGTTAAGATACTAGTGTTGCTTTAAATCTTAAAGATACAGAATTTTCAAATTACTTAATTTTCCTTTAATTATGTGACTAGCAAAAGGGATCATTTGTGTTTTCTCAGGCCAGAAGTCTTCAGACAAGTTGTCTTGTAAAGCCTAGTAGGCCTCCTAGAAATTACTCATAAGATTGTCTTCTTTTTTCCTTGCACTGAGATTGGGTTTTTAAATCTTTGCTGTATAATCATCACAAAACTAGAGTAGGAAACACTGATAGATTTTTAGCAAATCAGAGCTCCAGCAAAATAAATGAGTGATTTATGTATATTATAAGTTTCCATTCAAATTCTAATTTTAATAAACAATGTTAACGAATTTGAGTCTTGGTGGTGAGTACGTGGTATTGTGTTGTTTGACTTTTCTCCATTTGATTCATTACAATAATTTTACTTTAAAACCTTTATTTTAAAGTAATTTTGAGCTTTTAAAATTTTTTCTGATTCTAAAACAAGTTGTAAAACATTTATAGGAAAGTATAAATAAAACAGAATAAAAATAGTCCATATGCCACAAAAAATACTTAAATTGAATTTCTTTCTAGTCTGATTTTTAAAATTATATACTTAATAATTTTAAGCCCACATTTTTAAAAATATTTTAAGGATTTTTCCCATTTCATAAAATTTTTGGTACACAGCATACTTTTAATAGCTTCATAGTATTTATTTGGCTGAATGTACTACAGCTGTTCTGTTGAGTATTTAACTTATTTAAAGGGTTTTATGATTACACAGCCATCAATATCTTTGCATAACATTTTGCCTGAATTACAGTTTTTTCTTAGCATAGATTGTTAGAATTTTAATAGCTGTGACGAGTTTGGACTTTTCAAATGTTAATGGTATGTATTACAAATTAGTTTTTATGAAAGTTTGAACCCAAATACACTCCCAGCAATAGTATATGGAAGTGCTGTCTGATTATTTTTTTATTTTTAAGAAGAGGAGAAGGCAGCAAAATGCTGGCAGTTTGATAGGCTTTCTTTCATTACTAATGGGTTGAATTTTTTTCCCCATGTTCATTAGCCAATTTTATTTTTTCTATAACTTAACATTCTCCTCTGTCCAGGAAGTTAATTTTGTTCATTTCACTTTTCCGCCTTTAAATTTATTGCATTTACTAACAATTTACATATTTAATATATTTACATAACAGTATTCCATCTTTTCCATTATATCTTACCATCACAAAGCTGTATAAAGTGTATTTGTGGAAATATTTGCCATGTTAAAAGTGGTGAAAAACAGAAATTGAGATTTTTAAATGATTTTCAAACCTATATACATATGATAAAGCTTGGATAGAACTGAGTTCTCTTGGGTGGTCATTTCTGCTTGCTTTTTGCTATGTTTTGTGCTTAGTTTGTTCCAGCAACATTTCATGGGTACCTATAGGTTCCTAGTCCTTTTCTTTTTCTGACCTGTCCTTTCCAGCCTACTTTTTGGCTCCTCCTCTATCCCTGACCTATTCCCAGTTATTACAGTGTGTATGGGTTTGGTGCTTCTTCATTGATAATTCAGTCTTGCTTTTTCTATAGGGCAGTATAAATAAATAAGTACATATATGTTTGTGTGTGTGTGTATATATATATATGCCACTTAATACCAATAGTTCTCAAATCTGTATTTCTTTTCAAGACTTTTCTCTTAAGACACTGAATCAGGCTAGACTCCATAACAGAAAAAATCATCCTAGGCACTTTAAAGAGAAAAGGATTTAATAAAGGGAATTAGATGCTTATGTGATTATTGGAAGGGCTAAAGGAATCAACTTGAGGCTAAGCCTTGTAGAATAGTGCTGCAACGCTCTGAACTAACCTTCAAGGATGCTGCAACATCTGTTATAACTGTAGCTAGAGGACCACCACTGGATCTGGAATTTAGAAACACACTGCTTCATCTGTGATCCAGGAGGTGGAAAGGTCTTGCTGCCACAGTTGCTCAAACACTAGAACACACAATTTCTGGCCATAACTAGTGCTGTCTCAGTGCTGACATGTAAAGCTGATCTTTCAGTACCTTGCATGGTGATGGAAAACCTTCAAGAAACCTTAGGAAATGAGCTCTCATTTTTCCCTTCTAAATCCTTTGGGTAGTACATCTAATTGGTGAAACCTAATTTGGAGCCACAACCGAAAATATAAGGGAGTCTTAGAAACACTTTTTTGGCTTCCCACCCTATGCAGTTGAGGATGAAACAATAAAAGGTTGTACAAAGGGATGCTGAGTACCAATGGATCATATCTAGCACATTCATTTCCAATTTCAGTTAGATGTCCTTCACAGGTGTTTGATAAGTAACTTTTGTACATCTGAAAACAGATATTACCTATACACCTTTCTTACCCTCTCCTTTTCTCTCCCTTTCCCCCAACCATACTTTTCAATTAACAGCATTCCCTGGCCAAGTAGTTAGTGTTGTAATCCTTGTTGTTAATCATTCACCACATTTAATTCTGTCTTCTAAAATAGTTTCTTTCAGCTACCCTCTTTTCCACCCATTTCCATTGCTTGATTTTAACCTTTCTAGCCTCATCTTTTCATCATATATTTATCATATATTTTAAATTATCTTGTTTCTCTTATACTCCAAATCCATTATGTTCTCATTGGTCTGGAATGTTCCTGTTAAGTCATCTGCTGGATGAATGTCACCTTTTTAATTCTGTAGCTCTTGGTTCATATCTTTATAAGGGCACATAGTTTTGTAATCACTGTTATTCATCTCCTACCAGATAGAATTTGTAATGAGGAAGGGCACTATCTTACTTATCTTTAACCCTATCTTCCTTATGTCCAGCTTGAGTCATAGGACTTACAAGGTACTTGATAAATATTTGGGTAATGCACCTGCATCGTTTGCAAAGTCAACCTAATCTGCTAACTCTCAAAGTATATAAAATGTTACTTTTATATTATATGTTGTAGCTGTAATATTAGTGATTTAATGTGTAGAGATGTATTGGAATTGCATTGGGGGGTTTGTTTTTATTTAATTTAAGAAAGTAATAATACATGCTTATTAAAAAGAAAATCAGTTTCCTAGACACAATAGTTCAGTGTGTATCCTTAAAAAGTTCTATATATATAGCAACACACATAGTATATATATGCATATATCTGTGTGTGTGTGTGTATATATATATGTGCATGCTATTTTATTTTTTATTTATTTTTTTGTGTGTCTTTATTTTTATTTTTTTATTTTTTAATATAATTTATTTTATTATCATTAATTTACAATTACATGTGCAATATTACGATTATTAAACTACCCCTTCATCAGGTCCCCCCCACCAACCCCATTACAGTCACTGTCCATCAGCGTAGTGAGATGCTATAGAATCACTACTTGTCTTCTCTGAGTTGTACTGCCCTCCCCGTGCCCCCCCAACATTACATCTGCTAATCGTAATGCCCCTTTTTCCCTCTTATCCCTCCCTTCCCGCCCATTTTCCCCAGTCCCTTTCCCTTTGGTAACTATTAGTCCGTTCTTGGGTTCTGTGAGTCTGCTGCTGTTTTGTTCCTTCAGTTTTTTTCTTTGTTCTTATACTCCACATATGAGTGAAATCATTTGATACTTGTCTTTTTCGGCTTGGCTTATTTCACTGAGCATAATACCCTCTAGCTCCATCCATGTTGTTGCAAATTGTAGGATTTGTTTTCTTCTTATGGCTGAATAATATTCCATTGTGTATATGTACCACATCTTCTTTATCCATTCATCTACTGATGGACACTTAGGTTGCTTCCATTTCTTGGCTGTTGTAAATAGTGCTGTGCATGCTATTTTAACACATATAGACTCACAGTAAAAATTGAGAAGTTCATGTAATTCTTATCCTCATACACTCCCCCACAATTTCCCTCCCCATTTCCCTTCTGCAAGCTATAGATACTCTCTAAAAGTACACCGGAATCCAGGTTGGTTTTACTCCCTTTTAGACACAGTGCTTTTGGGCTAAGCCAGCTGGGTTCAGGCTCTATCTTAGTTTTCTTGAACATGGAGGGCTGGGCATTGGTCCTGACCAAATCAAGTGATAGGTATCCCAAGCAAGGACTCATTGCATCCTAGGGTAAGTATCCTAAATTTTTTCCAGCATTTTTAAACTCAGTATTTATTTTTCTTAACTTTTACCTTTATGATTCTAAAATCAGTTTAGCATTATGGTATAGGGTACTCCTATATGTATGTATGCCAGTTTAGCAATATATGTAAAAAGCTCCCCTGTCCTCACAGAATTGCCACACACTCAGCTGATGGAGTCATTTTCCTCCAAAAGTTTTTAGAAGCCTGTTTGTGAAACTATTCAAGTGAATCACATTAAAAGTCAATGTAAATGCACAATTGCATCAAAAAGAATAAAATACCTAGGAATAAACCTAACCAAGGAAGTGAAAGACCTGTACTCTGAAAACTATGAGAGGAAATAAAGAAGATACCAATACATGGAAACACATCCTGTGCTCCTGGATAGGAACAATTAATATCGTCAAATGGCCATACTGCCAAAAGCAATATACAGATTCAATGCAATCCCTATAAAGATACCAATAGCATTCTTCAACGAACTAGAGCAAATAGTTCTAAAATTCATATGGAACCACAAAAGACCCGAATAGCCAAAGCAATCCTGAGAAGGAAGAATAAAGCAGGGGGAATTACTCTCCCTGACTTCAAGCTCTACTACAAAGCCACAGTAATCAAGGCAATTTGGTACGGGCACAAGAATGGACCCATAGACCAATGGAACAGACTAGACAGCCCAGATATAAACCCAAGCATATATGGTCAATTAATATATGATAAAGGAGCCATGGATATACAATGGGGAAATGACAGCCTCTTCAACAGCTGGTGTTAGCAAAACTGGACAGCAACATGCAGGGGATTGAAACCGGATTATTGTCTAACCCCATACACAAAAGTAAACTCAAAATGGATCAAAGACCTGAATGTAAGTCATGAAACCATAAAACTCTTAGAAGAAAACATAGGCAAAAATCTCTTTCTATAAACATGAGCAACTTTTTCCTGAACATATCTTCTTGGGCAAGGGAAACAAAATAAAAAATGAACAAATGGGACTACATCATGCTAAAAAGTCTCTCTACAGCAAAGGACACCATCAACAGAACAAAAAGGCATCCTACAGTATGAGAGAATATATTTGTAAATGACATATCCCACAAGGGGTTAACATCCAAAATATATAAAGAACTCACACGCCTCAACACCCAAAAAACAACTCTATTAAAAAATGGGTGGAGGATATGAACAGACACTTCTCCAAAGAATAAATTCAGATGGCCAACAGGCACATGAAAAGATGCTCCACGTCGCTAATTATCAGGGAAATGCAAATTAAAACCACACTGAGATATCACCTCACACCAGTTAGGATGGCCAGCATCAAAAAGACTAGGAACAACAAATGCTGGCAAGGATGTGGAGAAAGGGGAACCCTCCTACACTGCTGGTGGGAATGTAAACTAGTTCAACCATTGTGGAAAGCAATATGGAGGTTCCACAAAAAACTAAAAATATAAATACCGTTTGACCTGGGAATTCCACCCCTAGGAATTTACCCAAAGAAAACAGCTTCTCAGATTCAAAAAGACATGCACCCCTATGTTTATTGCAGCACTATTTACAAGAGCCAATATATGGAAGCAACCTAAGTGTCCATCAGTAGATGAATGGATAAAGAAGATGTGGTACATATACACAGTGGAATACTATTCAGCCATAAGAAAGAAACAAATCCTACCATTTGCAACAACTTGGATGTAGCTAGAGGTTATTATGCTCAGTGAAATAAGCCAGACAGAGAAAGATAAGTGCCAAATGATTCCATTCATCTGTGGAGTAGAGCAATGAAGCAAAGCTGAAGGAATAAAACAGCAGCAGACTCACAGACTCTTAAGGAGGGACCAGTGGTTAACCAAAGGGGAGGGGTTGGGTAGGGAGGGAGAAGGGGATTGTGGGGTATCATGATTGGTGCAAATGGTGTGCATGGGGTCACGGGGATGACAGTGTAGCTCAGAGAAGACAAAGAGGGACTCTGGCATCTTACTACACTGATGGACCGTGACTGCAATGGGGTATGGGGGTGGGACTCGATAATAAGGGTGAATGTAATAACCACATTGTTTTTCTTGTGAAACCTTTATAAGAGTGTATATCAATGATACCTTAATAAAAAAAGTCAATGTAAATGTTATTTATGTAATTACAATTAAAATGTATCTAATATGTTGTATTTCTATTTACTCTTATAGCCATCTGATTCTGTTCACATTACAAATGATGATGAAAGATTTCTACATCATCTTATCTTAGAAGAAAAGGAAAAAAATAGTTTTACTGCTGTGGTTATCACAGGGGTACAACCAGAACACATGCAGTACTTGAAAAATTATTTCCATCTTTGGACAAGACAGTTAGCGTAAGTAAATTATTTATTTGATTTAGGACATCCTGTTACTTTTTTTTTTTTTAAGACAGGAAATATTAGAGATACATTGAAGCCTTTTGGTGGTCTGCTTTGCTCCTGTCCCATTTCCCTCCCTTCAGTGTAGTAACCAATATTCTGATGTTGGCATTCAAATTGTTCTGTTATATAAGTATTGGTTGATCACCTGTATTATATTGGTTATTGTTTAAGGCACAGGCTTTTTGACACCTGTTATAAAATTTAAACTTTAGAATTTACCAAATTCAGCGTCATCATTCCTGTGTCCCTCTTTTGTGCACTTGTAGCGCCTATCATAACCTTCCATACCATGTATTTTTACTGATGTTTTTGTGTGTCTTACTCCATTGTAATCTTTCTTACGCATTTTTATAGTCCCAGCGTTTTTCCTGTTATAAAGTAGATGCTCAGTAAATGTTTATCAAATGAATGCATCACGTCTGTTAAAATGAAAAATATGCAAATATGCCTATATATGTATTAGTAATAGTTAAATCTTTGTGTATCTATTCTAGGAAAACTTTTTAGATAGCATATATGTTCTATTAGTTCACGTCACAGGAATATTTATTTAGTGGTGCTAAGTTTTGTTCTGTAGCTACATAGTATAGCTCATTAACTGGATTGTTCCCATCATTTGCCTTAGTCTGAATTACTGAATCTCTCAAAAATGCATACATCTGCATAAAATTGTTTTTTTTTAAGTATCTTTTCATATTTACCCAGAAGTGTAGTACACTTAATTTGAGATTCTCTAGTTTAAAATTTTTGTCTCGTGGGAAAATAAATTTTATTTTAGGAATACTATTTTTCTTCTTGACTACTGATGTTTATTATTTGCCATGTAACCTGAGTTTTAAATGGGACCTTGGAACTTTTCTTCTCTTAGTATATATTTTATTAGCTATTTTAGTTTCTTTTAAGTAAAGTAATTCAGTGTACATAATATATAATTAGAATATACTCTTGCTTTCTAACAAACAATAACATAAAACTTTAACTTTTTATTTGAAATCTTTCTTTTAAGCTATTTATAGCACTTTTCCTTAAGGTATTGTTGTAAACTTACTGTTCATAATGTTGTTAACACTGTTGAGATGTCTGAAGAAAGAGCTAAAGAATTTCAGTAGTACTTTAAAGACTAGCTATGATAATTAATATCTTAAAATTCATAAGAAGAAATATTGCAGATTCCTGTTTGAGGAATTATAGATGTGATATGTTTTGGCCCCAAGAAATCTTACCAAAATATAAGCTTTTTAAACTTAAAAATGAAGTAGCAAAAATTTCTGAATTGGTGGTTTTTAATGGGATAATGTTGAATTTACTAGTTTTTGTTTGTTTTGGAAATGTTGGAATAAGATTGTCTAGGTGCTATAGGAGAGGAGAAATGAGAGTTATAGAATGATATTTTCATGTTGAGGAGATAATTTAAAAATAGCTAATCCTGTATACTCCCTGGTATTTGAGTCCTTTCTATGACATCTCTGACATATAGAATTACAGTCTTCTAGCTTTTACTTTTTGATTAACTATACTTCTTGGAAGTATGAAGTATGTGGGCTGTGAAGTTGGAAAGGCCTGGATTGCAGCTCACCTCTCCTAAACTCTAGTTCTGTAACCTTAAGTAAATTATATAAACTCTTGCACTCTAATTTTTGTGTCTATAAAATGAGGTGTAATATACCTGCATTTCAGCATTATTTTTACCATTAAACGGAATACCATATTTAAAAATGCTTAATATAACTCTTGGCACCTAGTAGATATTGCCAAAGAGTAGTTACAAATTTTTTTTTGGTACAGTATTACGTGAACTATAGTTTTATGTGAGTTAAAAATATAAAGTTATTCTTTTTTTAAGGCATATTTATCATTACTATATTCATGGCCCAAAGGGAAATGAAAAACATACATCAAAAGAAGTTGGACCTTTCAACAACATTGATATTGAAGTAAGATAAAATTCCTTCTTAAAATATGAATTATTATGTATCTGTTCCAGTTCCAAGTGACTGTGGATAAGAAAAATCAGTCAACAACTAGACAACCCTTTCTTCTTTTACCAAAGTACTTTGGTAATTTGATATTTAAGAGATCTTTCCTAGTTGTATGTTTCTTGAACCTCTGTTTACTACAGTGTTTGATTTCTCTTTTTCCTCTGTCTTCTGTAGAGATATGAGTTAGTCCTTCAATCATGTCTCAAAGCAGGGAGAGAAAGGGATGCAAATGCTTCCTTTTGTTCACAGAAGTGTTATGACCATGAAGTAAGATTTAGAAGTACATAACACTTAAATATTGGGTTCTCAATATCCTTGCCCCAATGTTAGAAAGAATTTCATGTATATCATTTGTCCTGCTTCTAACTTCTAGCAAAAAACTTTGAATTAAATGTACCTGTGACTTAATCTGTCTTCCAGTTTTGCTTTGCTCTTTCTTTGTTTACATTGTTTTCTAGTAGTATATTCCTTATTGAGATGCTACTTATAGCTATTTAATCCATATATGAATACATATATTTCATTAAGATAGATGATTACTTGTATAAATAAAAGTAGTTTTTGTCTGTTCTGTTGTTGGAACATAGTAAAGTAAAAGTCACTATAGAATTTAATTTTTGTTTTATTTTTATATTAGATTTCTATGTTTGAAAAAGGGAAGACACCTAAGATTGTCAACCTAAGGGAAATACAAGATGACATGCAGACGTTGTACATAAACACAGCAGCTGATAGTTTTGAGTTCAAGGCTCATGTTGAAGGAGATGGTGTAGTGGAAGGGATTATCCGCTATCATCCTTTCCTGTATGATAGAGAAACTTACCCTGATGATCCATGCTTTCCATCAAGTATGTTAATCTGTTTATCTTAGCTTCAAAATGTGAACTTGTGACTTAGGATAGTGATTTGTTTTTCTAATTATTATTAATTGGGCTATTAAGGACAGATAAATTTTGAAACTTTTTTCCTCAGGCATATCTTTTTAAGTCAGGTGTTTTTAATTTTTGTAATTTTAATTTTTGTGTATATTCACTTCCAGATGAATAAAATGTGGCTTTAAGAAATATATTTTTTTCTCAGGGATCCCTTACTGAACAGAACTTCCTACTACATATTAATCTTTTACATATTCTTCCCGTATCTTTGTAGGTATTTATAAAGAAGTTTTAAACTTGATAAAATCATAATCAGTTTTTTCTTGATGCTTTCTGATTTTTGTCTTGTTGTAGAAAGTCTTTTTATACTTCTAAATTATTAAAAGATCCTGTAGTTTTTTAAAAATCATTTTATGTTTAGATCGTTAATATGTCTATAAACTCTTTTTTGTGTTTACAGTGAGGTAGGGTTTTTTTTTAACAGTATTTTCCATGTGGCTATTTGGTTTCCTAACATCAATTTTTGAATATTATCATTTTTGCAATAGTTTGAAATACTACTTTTTAGAATGATATTAAGTCCCCATAGGTACATAGATCTGGATTATTTACTATAAGGTATTGGTATATTTTGTATTTTTATAATGAATAGTGATACTTTTATAGCTTTATATGTGTATTGATATTTTTAGGGCAAGAAACTCAATTTTTTTTTTGAAAATTATGAATCTTTTGCCCTTTGAGATAAACTTTGGGATTACTTTGTACACTCACTTGAAAAAAATTCTAGTGGAATTACTGAGATCGAATTGAATTCATAGATTAACAATATTAAACTTTCTCATTCAGAGTACTTCTTTAGTATATCTTCAGTGTTGTGGGGTCTGGAACTATATTTCCTAATTTGAATCCAATCTTTGCCTCTGTCTCTTAAGTAAACTTTGACAAACTGTTGCTTACCTCAGTTTCCTTATCTGTGAAGTGGAAGATTGTTATGCCCCTTAGAGGTATTGTGAAGGCTAAATAAGAAACTGCTTCAAGTTCTTAGACTAGTGCCCAACATTTTCTAGTAAGTGCTCATACAGATTATTCAGTGGTTCTGCCTCCCATGATGTCACTGACCCCTTTTTATTTTGCTATTTCTAATTTTTGTGTGCTGTAGACAAAAAGATAAATTCAAATGACATCTTAAAACAAGAATCATAAGTTGAATTCTCAGAGGGATTCTCTAAGAGCAAAGTGATTTGGTTTAATTGAAAGATATTTTTATGTAGAACTTGGGGGGAAGAAGGGTTTATTTTAGACGGGTGACAATCCCAGAATAACTAAGGTGTAACTATACCAGGATCATAATGTTTGATCCTAATTTATCTGGATATATGAAAATATATTGCTAACAGAAAGGATACATGAAAGTGTTATAGACAATCATGCTTTTGATGCTTGTGATGTAATCATAGCTCTATCACCTGAATCTGATCTTTGAAAATGTAATAGTTTATATAAACTTAAATTCAGTATTATTAACTAATTTGTATTAATTTGTTCAAACTTGGCAAGGTTGCTGCTACTAGATGACGTAGATTTCCAGGTGATTTTTATGTGAACATACTGGTTTTGACAGAGTTATGAAACTTGAATTTTAGGTACAGGATTCAAGCTCCTATATTTGTAGGGAAGAGGGATTCTGCTTTAGGGCATAATCTCTTTGGATGTGTGAGTCTTGTACTATATAATTAGAATTTAGAGAGTGCAGATTCAGCAGCTAGTGTAGTGCCCCTAACAGAGATTGATTAGTATATAAGTAATTACTGACCTTTAAGTGAGAAAGACCATTAGTAATGTGGAACCACTTTGGAAATAAAGCTACTTGTAGATTTTACAGAACACAGTAACAAAGATCGTGTGAGTTTTTGTTACCATTTCTCTGAAGCAACTTTAACATTTCAGTTACAGAAATTGATTTCTTAGTGAAAAAAATGTATATCAATAAACATTTTGTTATGCTTACACCTGGCTCTAGAATTAAAAGATGAAGATGATGATGACGATTGTTTCATAATTGAGAAAGCAGCAAGAGGGAAAAGGCCTATTTTTGAATGTTTTTGGAATGGACGACTAATACCATATACATCTGTTGAGGAGTAAGTTTTGATTTTTGCTGAAATTACATTGTTTCATACCCTGATCTTTTTACTAACTAATATTTGTTCTGTTCAAGCTTTGACTGGTGTACTCCTCCTAAGAAGAGAGGGCTTGCACCAATTGAGTGCTACAATAGAATATCTGGTGCATTATTCACTAATGACAGATTCCAAGTCAGCACAAATAAACTCACTTTTATGGATCTTGAGCTAAAATTGAAAGATAAGAACACCCTTTTTACAAGGATTTTAAATGGACAGGTATGATTTTAAATATCATGTTCTGAATATTTGCAAATGTTCTATTTTTAGAATGTCAGTATAGATTTATACCAACAGTTTGTATACTTCTCAGTCAGGAGTATGTATACATTTTTCTTCATAAGCATTTATGTGTTCACATTACACAAACATTTCAAACAATAAAATTTACACATCTTTATTCTTAAGATCTTGACATGGTGAATAGAAGCTACAGAAGCACGTCCATTTGATGAGAGCATGTAAGAACAATTTAAGGGCTATATACTTTGAAGTACAGTATTAAAATGTGTTAGGTTCAGATTTTTGTTTTTACTGATTGAGATATTGATCCTCTAATGGCAAGCTGGAGTAACTTAAAAAGGTGACAGCATTTTTATTTTTGCCACATTTTCATTTGGAAGTGGTAGATTATGGAGTAAGGTATGTAGGAAGAAATGAACTTCTTTAACTTGATGCATTCATTCATTGTCTGCTGTGAAAGCATGTGATATGGAGATTGTCTTCCCTACTTGTTCTCCTAAAGACAAGCATTAAATAAGTATATAGCAGCTTAGTTCTCTATGCTATCTCCCAGCAGTGTGAAGAATGATAAGCAACAACATATTTTCTTGTATTATTATAAAGCACTTTATTTTAATTTTTGATTAAATTTTTTTGAATAGGTAATATGTATATACATTAACTAAAAGGTGAAATGTGTTTTTTGTGCAGTGTTTCTCAACCTTTTATTCATTATTATCCTCTTAAGGAACTTTTTGGACTTTTTTCCCCAAGTGCTCACTCTATGACATTTTAAGAGATCTGCAGTACATGTGTTTATGTCCTATATGTATATATAGATAGCTGCTTGATGAATAAAAAGAGATTTTTGTTGTCCTATTAAGAGTGTGCATGGTTCATAATGAGAAGGCTTCCACATACTCTTTTCCGTAGCCAGTTAGCTCTCCTAGGCAGCCAGTAGTCATCATTTTTTGGTGTATCCTAGGACTTGAAGCACAGAAGAAAAGCTTTGTTGTTGGTATTGGCCACTGAGACCTTGGTTCCAAAGTTGGTAGCAAAGATTTTCTTTCTTTAGTAGTGCTTTTGTTAGAAATCTAAATTTTATGAGAGAAAGTACCAGCAAAATATTTCAATTTTTTATTAGGTTTTCTGAGGTGGGGTTTATGGAAGAAAGAATGGATTGAATGACAAGTATCTATGGTTATATTTGTTTATTAGCAGTTGTATTTCATAGAACATTAAAAAAATTTTACAGGAGCAGCGAATGAAAATTGACAGAGAATTTGCTTTATGGCTGAAGGACTGTCATGAAAAGTATGACAAACAAATAAAATTTACATCTTTCAAAGGAATAATTACACGTCCTGATCTTCCTTCTAAAAAGCAAGGCCCCTGGGCAACATACTCAGCAATAGAATGGGATGGAAAAATATACAAAGCAGGACAGCTGGTAGGTTTAATTTATTTTTAGATTCAATCATTACTAGAATTTGAAACTTAATTAGATGTTTTAGAATTTAACAATAACCAAAAATAATGCATATATTGGCTCCTCAGGAACAAAGAAAGAATGAAAAGGCCAAACTGATTTTAATTACATAATTTAGCATGGCATTAAAAAAAAAATCTGTTGCCAAATGCTCAGTTAGCAAGGTTTTTATTGTTTCTTACACTAAACTGCTGAAATGGAGAGTCTCAAATTTTTTTAATGCGATAGGAAGTAATGATTTTTTAGTAAATTTTTATTGAGTGTTTGTTCCTTGTAAGTTAACTCTACTTATTGACTGCATTGTGGAGGATACAGAGATCCAAGAGATGTGTCTTGTTGTGAGATATATTACAGTCTAAAAATGGAAATAATCTAAACATAAATAGTAATAGGTAAGGGGATGAGTGCTATGAATAGAGAGGATGAATACTGTTTTGGCAGTTTAGGAGAGGAGAGAATTTTCTGACTTTGGATGGGGCTGGGATGAGAGGAAATTCTGAACTTCTTTGAGCAAGAGGTGACATTTGTATGGTCCTTGAAAGAGGTAGAGGCGTGGGTTTACACAGATAATTACAAGTGTAGAAGGGTGCCCATGCACTCCATAAATGGGAGAATCATTATGTAAATATTTAAAGCCTTGGAATTGGATGTGATCACCTGTAAGTAGTATGTTTAGCTACAGCCGGGCTTTTCCAACATTTAGGGGTTAGAATTAAAAGGATGAGCTGGCAAAGGAGAACAAAAGGGATAAGCTGGTGAGAGAAGGAAACTAGGAAACTTCTTGGTGTCCCTGAAGTCAAGTGAAAAGTTACAAAAAGGGGGGAGTGATCTGTTTTGTCTAATTCTGTATGGTGGCTGAGTAAAATGCTTTGTCAGGGATGATAATCTGAGCATAGACAAAGACATAGGTAAGTGCAAGGAAAAGCAAGTATTAAGTTGGGTTATTCTGCAACCTACTGTGTGTGTGTGAAGAGAAGTAGTTGAGAAATGAGGTCGAGGGCAAACACTTGTAGACCTTGTTGGAACTTTCTGAATTGGGCTAATGGAAATTACCCTTACACTTTTCAGGCCAAGTCAGGAAAAGAAATATAGGCAAGTTTTGAGCTAATTTAGGTGAAAGAAATGATAACCTGTCAGAGTTTATAAGTCACTGTTCATAGTCTGAAAGCAAGATTTTAAGGGGAAAAGGTTTAACTTCGAAGGAGTTATAGACCTTTTCTACACACGTGCATAGCTATGACATTTTTGTATGAAGAAACCCCTGAATCTTTACAAAGATAGGTTAATAAGTGGAGAACCTCACAAATATAACTACATTGGAATATTGAATGATTTTTTCATTAATTTTTAATTGATACCAAGTTTTTTTTCCTTATATAAAATAGTTCTGTGAAATAATATTGAACTGTTTCTCTAAGTAAATATTAATACTAAAGCCTTTTTTAAAACTATTAGGTCAAGACAATCAAGACACTTCCTCTCTTTTATGGAAGCATAGAAAAATTTTTTCTTTATGGTGATCATGATGGAGAAGTGTATGCTACAGGAGGAGAGGTTCAAATTTTAATGGTAAGACATCAACTAATTAAAAATGTTTATTCAAAGTGTCTTAGTACTACTTAAAGTGTTGAAATAAAGATACAGTAATTTATATTTCTCTTACATTTGGTTTTTCCATTGGATAAAGTAGGGTTAGAATGAATTTTTATGTTTCATACTTGGTATTTTAAATAATCTAGAGAATTTTACATCAGTATGCCCTATGTCTAACAAATAATACGTTATTGCTAGTTATCACAGTAATTTTGTAAAGTGCACGTTTTGTCCAAGGCCCACAAACTGGTAAACATTGGAGCCAGAATTCTATTTTAAGAATGAATAATTCTAAAACTGGAGTGGGTTTTGTTCCTTATAACATGCTTTTTGCATATTTAAATGGTAATTAATTAGGCCTAAAGAGGTTACATGAAAAATGGAAACAAACACTGTGGTATAGTGTAATATTAGCTATTATGATTTATATACTTAATTGGGATAAAATACATTTCTTTGAAAGAATGAATGTTTTGTAGCTTAATCAGTTTTTTTTGAAATGTTGGTATAAAATTATTTTATTTATTCAGGAACCTCAGGCATTGTATGATGAAAAAAGAACTGTGCCAATTGCAAAACTGGATAGGACAGTTGCTGAGAAAACTGTAAAAAAATATGTAGAAGATGAAATGGCAAGGTAATTCATATTAGAAGATGCAGGATGTGAATAACAAGAAAAATAAAAGAGAAATCATGGTGTTTTTAACTATTCTTGAGTGTTTGTTATATTCTTCCAATCGGCCATTTAGTAGTTTAAATGAATATGTTGTGATAAACTTACTGCCATTAAAAAAAAAGAGAGAGCTCTAATTATAAAAGCCGAATCCTATATTTGTTTTGTAGAAAAAGGAAATTCTATGTGTTGAAAGTGTCATTACGGGCACTGTAATTCAGATATGTTAAAAAAAAAAACAGTGGTTTGACCTACGACTAGAAGAAAATTGAAGTAACTATTGGGAGGGAAAGATTATTTAAGAAGAACTAAAAGGAAGTAGGAAAACAACTTTTGTTTGTAGCTCTATAATAGCTAATGATGCGGTCATTTTGATTCTTTTTTTTTTTAATTTATTTTGGATCATTAATCTACAAATACATGTGCAATATTATGATTCTTCAACTACCCCTTCATCAGGTCCCCCCCACCAACCCCATTACAGTCACTGTCCATCAGCATAGTGAGATGCTATAGAATCACTGCTTGTCTTCTCTGAGTTGTACAGCCCTCCCCATGCCCCCCCAACATTACATCTGCTAATCATAATTGCCCTTTTTCCCCTCTTATCCCTCCCTTCCCATCCATCTTCCCCAGTCCCTTTCCCTTGGTTACTATTAGTCTCTTCTTGGGTTCTGTGAGTCTGCGACTGTTTTGTTTCCTCAGTTTTTTTCTTTGTTCTTATACTCCACATATGAGTGAAATCATTTGGTACTTGTCTTTTTCGGCGTGGCTTATTTCACTGAGCATAATACCCTCTAGCTCCATCCATGTTGTTGCAAATGGTAGGATTTATTTTCTTATTATAGCTGTATAATATTCCATTGTGTATATGTACCACATCTTCTTTATCCATTCATCTACGGATGGACACTTAGGCTGCTTCCATTTCTTGGCTATTGTAAGTAGTGCTGCGATAAACATAGGGGTGCATCTGTCTTTTTCAAACTGGGCTGCTGCATTCTTAGGGTAAATTTCTAGGAGTGGAATTCCTGGGTGAAATGGTATTTCTATTTTGACTTTTTTGAGGAACCTCCCCATACTGCTTTCCACAATGGTTGAACTAATTTGCATTCCCACCAGCAGTGTAGGAGGGTTCCCTTTTCTCCACATCCTCGCCAACATTTGTTGTTGTTTGTGGATGTTGGCCATCCTCACTGGTGTGAGGTGATATCTCATTGTGGTTTTAATCTGCATTTCTCTGATGATTAGCGATGTGGAGCATCTTTTCATGTGCCTGTTGGCCATCTGAATTTCTTCTTTGGAGAAGTGTCTATTCATGTCCTCTGCCCATTTCTTAATAGGATTATTTGCTTTTTGTTTGTTAAGGTGCATGAGTTCTTTATATATTTTGGATGTCAATCCTTATCGGATATGTCATTTATGAATATATTCTCCCATACTGTAGGAAGTCTTTTTGTTCTACTGATGGTGTCCTTTGCTGTACAGAAGCTTTTCAGCTTGATATAGTCGCACTTGTTCATTTTTGCTTTTGTTTCCCTTGCCCCGGGAGATACGTTCATGAAGAAGTCACTCATGTTTATGTCCAAGAGATTTTTGCCTATGTTTTTTTCTAAGAGTTTTATGGTTTCATGACTTACATTCAGGTCTTTGATCCATGTTGAGTTGATTTTTGTGTCCGGGGTTAGACAGTAGTCCAGTTTCATTCTCTTACACGTAGCTGTCCAGTTTTTCCAACAACAGCTGCTAAAGAGACTGTCATCTCCCCATTGTATATTTAAGGCTCCTTTATCAAATATTAATTGACTGTATATGTTTGGGTTAATGTTTGGATTTTCTATTCTGTTCCACTGGTCTGTGGGTCTGTTTTTGTGCCAATACCAAATTGTCTTGATTACTGTGGCTTTGTAGTAGAGCTTGAAGTCAGGGAGCGTTATTCCCCGTTCTATTCCTCCTTCTCAGGATTGCTTTGGCTATTCGGGGTCTTTTGTGGTTCCATATGAATTTTAGAATTATTTGTTCCAGTTCATTGAAGGAAGCTGTTGGTAGTTTGATAGGGATTGCGTTGAATCTGTAGATTACTTTAGGTAGTATAGCCATTTTGACAATATTTATTCTTCCTAGCCAAGAGCATGGGATGCATTTCCATTTGTTAGTGTCCTCTTTAATTTCTCTTAGGAGTGTCTTGTAGTTTTCAGAGTACAGGTCTTTCACTTCCTTCGTTAGGTTTATTTTAGGTATTTTATTCTTTTTGATGCAATTGTGAATGGAATTGTGGGGAGAGTGGGCATCCCTGTCTTGTTCCCGATCTTCAATGAAAAGCTTTCAGCTTCTTGCTGATAAGTATGATGTTAGCTGTAGGTTTGTCATATACAGCGTTTATGATGTTGAGGTACTTGCTGTCTATACCCATTTTGTTGAGAGTTTTAATCATGAATGGATGCTGAAGTTTGTCAAATGCTTTTTCAGCATCTATGGAGATGATCATGTGGTTTTTGTTCCTCTTTTTGTTGATGTGGTGGATGATGTTGATGGATTTTCGAATGTTATACCATCCTTGCGTCCCTGGGATGAATCCCACTTGATCATAGTGTATGATCCTCTTGATGTATTTTTGGATTCGGTTTCCTAATATTTTGTTGAGTATTTTTGCATCTACGTTCATCAGGGATATTGGTCTGTAATTTTCTTTTTTGGTGAGGTCTTTGTCCGGTTTTGGTATTAGAGTGATGCTGGCTTCATAGAATGAGTTTGGAAGTATTCCCTCCTCTTCTATTTTTTGAAAAACTTTAAGGAGAATGGGTGTTATTTCTTCTCTATATGTCTGGTACAATTCAGAGGTGAATACACCTGGTCCGGGAGTTTTGTTCTTGGGTAGTTTTTTTATTACTGATTCAGTTTCATTGCTGGTGATTGGTCTGTTTAGTTTTTCTGTTTCTTGCTTGGTCAGTCTTGGAAGGTTGTATTTTTCTAAGTAGTTGTCCATTTCTTCTAGGTTTTCCAGCTCGTTACCATATAGATTCTCATAATATTCTCTTATAATTCTTTGTTTCTCTGGGGTCTGTCGTTATTTTTCCTTTCTCATTTCTGATTCTGTTTATGTGTGTAGATTCTCTTTTTCTCTTAATGAGTCTGGCTAGGGGTTTATCTGTTTTGTTTATTTTTTCAAAGAACCAGCTCTTGGTTTTATTGATTTTTTTCTATTGCTTTATTCTTCTCAATTTTATTTATTTCTTCTCTGATCTTTATTATGTCCCTCCTTCTCGTGACTTTGGGCCTCATTTGTTCTTCTTTTTCCAATTTCAGTAGTTGTGTCTTTAGACTATTCATTTCGAAATGTTCTTCCTTCTTTAAATAGGCCTGGATTGCAATATACTTTCCTCTTAGAAATGCCTTTGCTGTGTCCCACAGAAGTTGTGGCTTTGTGTTGTTGTTGTCATTAGTCTCCATATATTCTTTCATTTCTGTTTTGACTTGGTCGTTAACCCATTGATTAGTTAGGAGAATGTTGTTAAGTCTCCATGTATTTGTGAGCCTTTTTGATGTCTTTCTAAAATTTATTTCTCATTTTATACCTTTGTGATCTGAGAAGTTGGTTGGTAGGATTTCAATATTTTTGAATTTACTGATGTTCTTTTTGTGGCCTAGTATGTGGTCTATTCTGGAAAATGTTCCATGTGCACTTGAGAAGAACGTGTATTCTGTTGCTTTTGGGTGCAGAGTTCTGTAGATATCTGTTAGGTCCATCTGTTCTAGTGTGTTGTTCAGTGCATCTGTGTCTTTACTTATTCTCTGTCTGGTTGATCTGTCCTCTGGAGTGAGTGATGTATTGAAGTCTCCTAAAATGAATGCATTGCTTTCTATTTCCTCCATTAATTCTGTTAGTATTTGTTTCACATATGCTGGCGCTCCTGTGTTGGGTGCATATATATTTATAATGGTTATATCTTCTTGTTGGACTGACCCCTTTATCATTATGTAATGTCCTTCTTTATCTCTTGCTACTTTCTTCGTTTTGAAGTCTATTTTGTCTGATACAAGTACTGCAACACCTGCTTTTTTCTCCTTGTTGTTTGCATGAAATATCTTTTTCCATCCCTTCACTTTTAGTCTGTGTATGTCTTTGGGTTTAAAGTGAGTCTCTTGAAGGCAGCATATAGATGGGTCTTGGTTTTTTATCCATTCAGTGACTATGTCTTTTGACTGGTTCATTCAGTCCATTTACATTTAGGGTGATTATGGATAGGTATGTACTTATTGGCATTGCAGGCTTCAGATTCGTGGTTACCAAAGGTTCCAGGTTAACTTACCTACTATCTAAAAGTCTAACAACTCACTTAATATGCTATTACAAACACAATCTAAAGGTTCTTTTTTTGTTTGTTTGTTTCCTTCCTCCTTTTTCTTTCTACTCCATTCTTTATGTATTAGGTATCATATTCTGTACTGTTTGTCTATCCCTTGATTGACTTTAGGGATAGTTAATTTACTTTTGCATTTTCTTAGTAATTAGCTGTTCTATTTCCTTTACTGTGGTTTTATTACCTCTGGTGACAGCTGTTAATCTGTAGGAACACTTCCATCTATAGCAGTCCCTCCAAATTACACTGTAGAGATGGTTTGTGGGAGGCAAATTCTCTCAGCTTTTGCTTATCTGGGAATTGTTTCATCCCTCCTTCAAATTTAAATGATAATCTTGCCATATAAAGTAATCTTGGTTCAAGGCCCTTCTCCTTCATTGCATTAAATACATCATGCCTCTCCCTTCTGGCCTGTAAGGTTTCTGCTGAGAAGTCTGATGATAGCCTGATGGGTTTTCCTTTGTATGTGATCTTATTTCTCTCTCTGGCTGCTTTTAATAGTCTGTCCTTATCCTTTATCTTTGCCATTTTAATTACTATATGTCTTGCTGTTGTCTTCCTTGGGTCCCTTGTGTTGGGAGATCTGCGCACCTCCATGGCCTGAGAGACTATCTCCTTCCCCAGATTGGGGACGTTTTCAGCAATCACCTCCTCCCAGACGCTTTCTATCCCTTTTTCTCTCTCTTCTTCCTCTGGTACCCCTATAATGCAAATATTGTTCCGTTTGGATTGGTCACACAGTTCTCTCAATATTCTTTCATTCTTAGAGATCCTTTATGTTGTCTGTGCCTCAGCTTCTTTGTATTCCTCTTCTCTAGATTCTATTTCATTTATTGTCTCCTCCACCGTATCCAGTCTGCTTTTAATACCGTCCATTGTGTTCTTCAATGATTGGATCTCTGACCGGAATTCATTCCTGAGTTCTTGAATATCTTTTTGTACCTCCATGAGCACGTTAATGATTTTTATTTTGAACTCCCTTTCAGGGAGAGTCATAAGGTCCATATCATTTAAATCTTTCTCAGGAGTTGTGTTCATAATTGTACTCTGGACCAGGTTCCTTTGGTGTTTCATATTTGTGTATGGCGCCCTCTAATGCCCAAAAGCTCTACTCTCTGGAGCTGCTCAGCCCCTGAAGCAATATGGGGATTGTAGGGGAGTGGTATTGGTGCCTCCGGCGAGGAAAGGGCTGTTTACTGGTTCCTGGCTGCTATGCCTGTCTTCACTGCCTGAACCAGTGGGCTGAGCGCACAGGTATAATCCTCTGTTCTTTGCCTTTTTAGTTGCTGTAGACAGATCTTCCCTCTGGCTGGCCTAACACCAGGGAAGGATTTCCCGTTTTGCAAGCCCGGTGGGGCTGGCCAGGAGAAAGGCGCACTAGTCTGCCTGTCACAGAAGGGGTTCTTGGAGCTGTGTAGGCAGCCAGGGAGCTGGAGCACCTGAAGATTGTGAAAGCTCCCATCCTGCTGGGCAGAGTGCACCCGGACAATTTTGTCTGCCTGTCCTTTCTCCTGAGCAGTAAGCTCTGTGCAATCCTTGCCCCTTTAGCAGCTCTCTTGCTAAGGGTTTCTTTGTTAGGAAGTCTCTCAGACTGCCTGCCTTTCTTTTGTCCCCGAGCAGCTGGGTATGGATCCCTGCTTTCACAAGCAGCTGGATTCTTAGTCTGTCCAGGAATTCTGCCTATCTTAGCTTTCCAACCCCCTAATTACAAGAGTATCATGCAAGCACCATGAAATGTAGGTTTGTGCTCCCAGCCAGAGCAGATCTCCAGAGTTAGGAATTCAGCAGTCCCACATCTCCACTCCCTCTCTGCTCTGTTCCTGTTCCTCCTGCAGGTTAGCTGGGGTGAGGGAAGGGCTTGGATCCCCCAGGACCACAGCTTTAGTACGTTACCCTTTTCTGTGAGGGCTGCTGTTGTCTCCAGGTATATGCAGTTTGTTGCCGTCCTCTTTCCCGTTGCTCTTTCAAGAGTAGATGTAGTAGCTTCATTTTCATATTATATGAGGTTTTAGGAGGAAGCCTCTGTCCCACCTCTCACGCCGCCATCTTTAATCCAATCTCTGTCATTTTGATTCTTACTGAATCTCACTGGTAATGTGTAGTGTAAAGGAGTGGAAAAAAAATCACAAAAAATTGATAATTCTGGTAGTTCATACCAAAACATTTTGTTTGTTTTTTCAGTAGCCACACAATGGTTAGGGAAGAAATAATGTTTAGATAATTAATCATACAGAATTTCAGATTTAATCTGAAAATATATCAGAAATAAACATTAAAGTTTCTAGTAAGTTTTATTTTTCTAATTAAGACCATAATTAACACAGTTCATAAAATGTTAATATGCTGGTTTCATAACAGGCTCCCTGATAGGTTGTCAGTAACTTGGCCTGAAGGAGATGAATTATTGCCAAATGAGATTAGGCCTGCTGGAACCCCCATAGGTATGTTTTTGTTTTTGTTTTTCTTTATACTTAAAAAAATGCTTTCTGTGTGTCTTACATTTCCAATATGTGAAAGACCAGGAAAATTAAAATCTAATGTCAAGACCTTGCAGATTCATTAGATTCTTTTGGTGTAACTAAGACATTCTTATTTTAAATTTTGGAGTAATAGGTGCATTAAGAATTGAAATACTGAATAAAAAAGGGGAAACAATGCAAAAGCTTCCAGGAACAAGTCATGGAGGGTCAAAGAAACTCCTGGTTGAGCTCAAAGTTATACTACACTGTAAGTATCCGAATTAATTTGTATATGTAATATTATTCTTAAATGTGGAATACAGGTTTTAATATCTTTATATAATCATTAAGACCTAACAATCTGATAGACAGTGGGTTTGCTTAAAAGTTAGGAATTTCAAGTGTGTTATTTTTCTGAGCTTTTTTCTTTTTTTAACACTGCATTCTGAATTTTCTCACAAAGGTAACTATGAGCCTAAGTAAAGATTTGGTGTATATATGTAAAAGAATTTGTACTGGATAGGATTTTATATTAAGTAATCCTTAAGATCCCTTCTAAGTCAAAATCCTATGGCTGTGAACCTGTGGATCAGAAGTACTTGTTTCTGATAATAGGCCTGGTGAAGGGAAGAGAACTGGGTATTTTTGCTCATCTGGTAGTTTCCTAATTTGAATCACCTTGTTTCTTGTCCATTGTTTTTGTCTTGACTGCCTAAAAGTGTTTTCACCTTATATTTTCAAGAATCTGTTCTGTCACTATATATTTGTTTTTCTGGTCTATTGATTTTGAAGATACGGTATTTTACTCAATATGTATTTATTTTCAACATTTAAAATGAGTCAGTGATAGTGTATATTTAGTATAAACATATTGTTAGGACTCTCAGTAGCATTGAACAGTTTTGACTAACTTATTTTACTGATATATTCTCTTATTTTTAGCCTCTGTGACACCCTGAATTTCTCCTTTTTATGTGTGTGTGTGTGTGTGTGTGGCTTAAAACAACACACATTTATAATCTTAGAGTTCTGTAGATCATACATCCTAGGCAGGTTTCACTAGCTAAAATCAAAGTGTCAGCAAGATTGCATTCCTTCTGGAGGCCCTAATGCAGTCTTGCTTTTTCTATCTCTAGGAGCTGCCCACATTCCTAGGCTTGTGGCCTCTTCCTCCATCCGCAAAGCTGGCCATGTAGCATTTTCCATCTCTGTGACTCTGGCCCTCCTACCTCCCTCTTACTGAAAAAAAAAATATATTTTTTTTAATTGAAAAAAAGAGTTACTGTGGTAAAATATATATAACAAATTTACCATGTTAGCTATCCATTTTAAAATGTATAGTTCAGAGGCATTAAGTATGTTTGTATTCTTGAGCAACCATTACCACTATCCATCTCTGGAATGTTTTCATCATTTCAAACTGAAACTCTATTGTAATAATTTCCCATTATTCCCTCCCCACATGTTCTACTTTCTGTCTCTGAATTTGACTGTTTTAGGTATTCACATGGGTGGAATCATACAATATTTGAATTTTGTGTCTAGCTTATTTAACTTAGTGTAACATCATCACATTACATCTATGTTGTAGCATGTGTCAATTTCCTTTCTTTTTTTTGCTTAATAATATTCCATTGTGTGTATATACCATATTTTGTCATCCATTCGTCCATCAGTGAATGCTTGGGTTTCTTTCACATTTTAGCTTTTGTGAATAATGCCACTCTGAACATTGGTGTACAAATGTCTCTTTGAGTTTGTGATTTCAATTTTTTGAGGCATGTACCAAAATGTGGAATTGCTCCGTCATATGGTAATTCTGTATGTAACTCTTTGAGGAATTGTCACACTGTTTCCACAGTGGCTGCATAATTTCACATTCCCATCAGCAGTGCACACAGGTTCCAGTATCTCCACATCCTTCCCATACTTTTCTTCCCATCCTTCCCTTATTTTTTTTTTTGCTGGGTTTGTTTTGTTTTGTTTTTTGATAAAAGTCACCTTCATTGGTGTGAAGGCTCTCTTGTAGTTTTGATTTGCATTTCCCTAGTGATGAGTGAAATTAAGCATCTTTTTGTGTGCTTGTCTGTTCTTTGAAGGAATACCTGTTCAACTCCTTTGCTCATTTTTCAGTCAGATTGTTTTTTCCTATTTTTGACTTACAGAGGTTCTTTATATGTTTTGGATAATAATCCTTTATCAGATACTGTATGATTTGCAAGTATTTTCTTCCAAATGTTTTCTCATCCTGTTGATGGTGTTCTTTGAATCAGAAAATGTCTAATTTGTCTATTTTTGTTCTTGTTGCCTGTGCTTTTGGTATCATATACAAGAAGTCATTGCCAAATAATGTCACAAAGCATTCTTGAATGTTTATTTCTAAGAGTTTTATAATTTTAGCGCTTACATTTAGTTCTTTGATCCATTTTGAGTTTATCCATTTTAAGTTAACTTCTGCATCTGGATATGAAGTTTTCCTAGCACTATTTGTCAAAAAGACCGTCCTTTTCACATTGAATGGTCTTGGAATCCTTGTCAAAAATCATTTGATCATATATGCAGGGGTTTATTTCCGGGCTTTCTGTTTTATTCCATTGGTACGTGTCTGTCCTTATGCCAGTACCACACTGTTTTGATTATTGTAGCATTGTAGTAAACTTTGAAACCATGAAGTGTGAGTCTTCCAACTTTGTTCATCTTTTTCAAATTGTTTTGGCCATTTGGGTCCCTTGAGATTCCATATGAATTTAGAATGGGTTTTCTATTTCCACAAAAAAATGGCATTGGGATTTTGATAGGTATTATACTGAATCTGTAGATTAATTGGGTATTATCGTCATTTTAATAATCTATGAACATTATTTTGTATTTTGCAAGTTTACTGAATTTATTAGTTGTAACATCTTTTTTTGTGGAACCATTAGGGTATTTTACATATACAATCATGTCATGAATGAACAGAGATAATTTCACATCTTCCTTTCCAAAATGGATTCCTTTTCTTTCTTTTCCCTAATTGCTCTAGCTAGGACTTCCAATAAAAACAGTGGAAGCAGCCATCCTAGTTTTATTCCTTATCTTATAGGTAAAGCTTTCAGACTTTCATTGTTGAATATGATGGTAGCTCTGGGCTTTTCTTAACTCTGTGACTCTACACATGACCTAGGCCTGTCTCCCTCTTCAACTTTATCTGATACCATTTTCAACCTCACTCTCTGTATTCCTGGTCATAATTGCTGTCTTTTTGCTCCATACATGCCCAATTTTCCCACCTTTGGACCTTTACGTTTGTTTCCATATAACTTTTAAAGATCAAACCTTTGTCAAAGTTCTTTATTTTTCAAGTTTCAAATTAAGAGTTTGTCAGAGAGGAGTCTAATAGTAATGACAGATGGTTCCTATTTTTTCAAGTTTCATATTCATTTCCTTATATTTATTTGTATAACTGGAAATTCTGTCATTTCTTAAATGTGCCTTTATTCTCTCAACAGGGGGAGAGCTGTTTGTAGAGGATCAGACAGTAAACATTTAGGCTTTGAGGGCCCTAAGTTCTTTACTGAAACTACCTAACTGGTATTCTAGAATGCAGACAGACATGGGCAATAGTTTGCAGACCCCTTGCTCTAGAGGATAGAAGCTCCATGAAAGCTAGGATTTTTCTTTTTTTTCTAGTGCCTAGTATAGGAGGTAATTTGTTTATTAACGAAAAGGTTAAAGTGTTTGTTGAATTAAATACATAAGGAATACAAGATGCTTGGTCTTTTCTAGAGAACTTCTGAGGGTTGTTCACTGTCTAATTTCCATTACCAATTTATAATTGCAACATTTTTTTAAGTAAAATTTTTTATTACGAATGAAACAAAGTAGAATTCTGTAAGGGCCCTAATACATATTTCTAATATAGGAACATACGTATATATAAACCCAATACAATTATTAAAAAAGAACATTTGCTTCATGTGTTTGTTGTGCTTGAATCTAAAATGCATTCATCTCTAAAAGTATGTGTTTTCAGTTATCACAGTAATTCCTTAGTATCATCTAATACCTAGTCCAACTTAAATTTCCCTGATTTTCTAAAATGACAACCTTTTATGGTTGTTTTTTTGTTAAGTATCAGGCACATGTATTACGTTCAGTTATTGTATGTCTTCTTAAGTCTCCTTTTTCCAAAGTAAAGATACCTCATCCTTTTTTTTCCATGCCAGTGATTTGCTGACACAACCCAACCACTTATACTGTAGAGTGTTTCACATATTCCTGTTTGTTTCTTGGAGATGTCATTTAATTTGTTTTCTTTCTTGAAAATGAGAAGTTAGCCCTAAAAGCTTGAATAGATAGGGGTTTACCACTTTTTTCCCTAGAAGCAAAGAATCAGTATTTACAATTAATCTGTATTTCATATGGTGTTATTTCAAAAGGCACATGATGTTTCACGTGAAGTGCTAGGGTGGATCACTGAATTCACTGGGCAAATGTGATTATAGTTCTCCTTTTACCTATCATGGGATGGTCTCATCTATTCATGTTTTTTGCTTGAATTAGTTATTTGGTATGCAAAATGGTAAATTTTTTTTCCTGATTCTTCATTCCTTCCTAATTTATTATCCAGAACTCATCTATGAAGAGATTTCCTTTATCAAGCAGGGTCATTGGTTTATTCTGAAGCACAGCTTTTACAGGAAAGGCAACATAAAGACTTAATTCTTTTACTTTAATTGTAAATTACCAGTGAGGAATTGGTGTTGTACAATAATGCCAAATTATTAGTTTTGGTGAATTTATGGGGTTTTATATATTTTAACATGTTTTATTCATTTTGATACACCTTCATGTTGGCTTCTCTGTTTTCTTGATATGATACTTTGTCTTTGATAGGAGCTATTTTGCTTTCTGACTCAAGATATGCTAGAATCTTCTTCTACATGTTCTATCCTAGACCTGGATTCAGCCATTAATCCTGGTTCCTTTCATAAGGAATGGCAGTTAGAGGTCACAATCTGTTAGGATTGCCACTGGGTGAAAGTGCTTCTGAGGTTTTCTATTGATAGCTAAACATGAATATTTTTGGAAAAGAAATGGATTCTTATTGATATTTTGGGTTTTTACTTCACCACTTTGATTTTATGCATTTATTTCACTTCTTGTTGAAAATCTTGATTCTAAACATTAACAATTGCTTATTTGCTTTTTCCTACAATACATTTAATTTCAAAATAATAATACTGATAGAATTACTAATAATAAGACTGTTGAATTAGATTTGACTTCTTTGTAGCTGTTTGTCCTTTAAATATATTTCTCTCTGATTAAGTAGTAAAAATTATTCTAAAGTCACTTGAAGCAATGCTTTTTAAAAATGTGATCGTATCACCTACTTGATGTGCATTTTGTTTTTTTAATAAATTTCTGTGTTTTAATTCCATTTTTTGAATATTTAAATCATTTACATAATTCTAAAGTCAAAAATAAATAAAAAGTAATATTTCAGAGAGGTCATGTCATCTCTATACTCTGTTTTCTTTCTCTTTTAGGTAGTAGTTTTATTAGTTTTGGCTTACTGTTTCTATGTTTCCTTTAAAATGCCAAGCAAGAAATGTACTTCTGTGTCTTCCCCTTCCTTTCAAAAAGATAGCATATTTTATTTATTGATGTGTTTTTATTGCTTGCTTTTTCTTAACAGTAAATCACTAGATCTTAGAGATTACTCTATATAAATAAAGTATGGTATTTTACTTTTAAGGAAAATGATTTTTAATATCAAAAGAAAATTTTCTCTGTTCTATCAGTTAAGCTTATTTACAGATACATTTTTAAGAATTGAAGTAAAGGAATTTTAATGAGCTGAATGAGTACATTTTCATTATACTGTTCACTTGCATAGGATTACTTCAGATCTTTGGAAGTTTCAAAACAATTTTTTAAAAGGTATAGCAAAGATGTGATGTCAATGTGACATTTCATATTTATTTTCCATATTAAGTTTCTTAAGGTATAAATGTTTCTTTTTTCCTTTTATTAAGCTTCAAGTGGAAATAAAGAAATCATTTCACATATTAGTCAACATGGAGGAAAATGGCCTTACTGGTTTAAAAAAATGGGTGAGTTATTCTGAATATTAAAAATTATATCAGTGTTATGTAGACTTGATTTTTAATTTCTTCTTTATTTATCCAGAAAATATTCAAAAGTTGGGGAATTATACCTTGAAATTACAAGTTGTATTGAATGAAAGTAATGCAGACACTTATGCAGGAAGACCACTACCATCTAAAACAATTAAATTTTCTGTTACAGGTAAGCAAACACAAATACATAACTATATGTGCTATATTTGTAGAACATTTTAAATCAAGGGGGAATAGATAATTCAATAAAAGATGTTGACCCAATATTTATAACAGTCTTGATTTTAAAATGGCTTTATTATTTTTCCTGATAATCATATTCCTTCTAAACTTTGAAGGTATCATTTTCTAGCTTCTGTTGTTAGTAAAATCTAAGTTATTCTGATTCCTGACCTTCACCTGAGAGCCCCTCTGTTCCCCTCCACCCCCATCTTCCCTCTTCCCTAATCCCAGATGCTTGGAGAATGTTTTTGTTCCTGTTTCTGAAATTTTAAACTCTGAAATTTTTCCTGAATTATTTTGATTTCCTACTCTGTTCGTTCTTTCTACACTATCTAATACTAAAACACTGAACCTCTTGACTGGTATACTAATATTTCTTTTTTCTACTTTCCATTTCTTGGTTTTATTTTTCTCCTTTTTGGGAGATTACCTTAATGTGATTTTATACACTTCCCATTGAAGCTTTTCTTCCTGCTGTCTAGTTTCTAAAATCTCCTTTATTCTCTAGTTATCCCTTTTTTAAAGTATTCTCATTCTACTTCATGGATTCAGTGTCTTTATTAATCCTCTGAGGCTAGTAATAATAGCGGCAGGTTTTCTTGAAGCTTTTGAACTTTATTCATGGTCTGTTCCCTTCATGTTACTTTTTTGTGTGTTTGCTCTGGGTTTTTCATATTAGATGCTCTCTTACATGACTAGTGATTTGCTTACATTTAAGAATAGGACATTGGAAAGCTTTTATTTCATTTGGGGAGATCATGCTATGAGACTTTTTAGTTTTTCTCTCTGACTATTCAGATTCCCCAGATTACAATCCATTCTCCCGGCAGGAATGTAAACACCTCCCTGCCAGCATTTTGGGAACCAAACTGGGGAAGACTTTTGGGGGTCTTAGATTTAGTATATAATCTTTCACTTGATTTTCCTATTTTCAATAAAGTATGACACTGTTAGTAGTGCTGTGCAGCCCTCATAGCCATTACTCCTTAGCCCTACTCTTTTACCTGCCCCAGGGAATAACCTTCCATCTCTTGCTGGGGATGAGGAAGGCAGTTGACTGGCTCTATGTCTTGAGGGGGTGGGGGTCAGGGGAACTATTTCTTAAACAGACTTCAACAGGTCTTCCTTTTTTTATTACAATTTCATTCCAACCTGATATAACCATTCCTGAGACTTTGGGATTTGCTATCATGTGAATTAGATTGGTTCTTTGCTTCCTTTCTTGATGATTGTGGATTTGCTGTTCTTGGGTCTTTCTGCTCAGTCATTACACCTACCCATATATTCTCCAACTTTAAAATTCTATTATAATTGTCATTTTTCTTGGCTCTTTGTAAGTTTAGGCCTCTTAAAAAAGATCTCTGTATTGTCATTATTATGGGGTTTTTGGAGAGAGCTGAGCTAGGTGCCTGTGATGACCTTGCCTTTAATCAAAAGGGCCACCATGGAGATTGTCCTTTGTGTACACATAAATCTATACATTCTTTTAATGGCTGTGGAACACATTCCCTAGTGTGAACATGCTATAATTTAAGCAGTTTTCTGTTGATGAATACTTTTTTTTGTTTTCTAATTTTTTTTCGCTATTACAAGCCATATTTCTATATGGAAAAAAATTATGCTGCTTCGTGTACATGTCCTAGAATTTCTCTAGGGTGGATACCATACAGAATTGCCAAGGTGAAGTATATGTGCTTGAACATTTTAATTATGTTTACTGTCAAATTGTCCTCCCAAAATATTGTGCCAGGGTACCCTTACCAACAGACTGAGAATTCCATTGTCCTTATGCTCATTCCTGACTGACCTATATATTTATTAATCCTAGTTGGTGGTTAAATTATTTATTTAATTATTAGGTTGTGCACCTCTTCCAGCCTTTATTGAGCACTGTATGTCATCTCTGAAAGCCTGTTCATTCACTGTGCCCATTTTACTAGTTTAAAGCTGTGATTCTCAGATTGAGTTTGTGTGTGAATCACCTTCAACGCTTATTAAAACAGACTGCTGGGCCTCACTCCCAGAGTGTCTGACTCAATAGGTTTGAAGTGAGCTCTAGAATTTGCATTTCTAGTAATTTCTCAGGGGATGGCTGAAACTATCAGACTAGAGACCACACTTTTGAGAACTGTCGGCTTATAGGAGATTTTTATATAGTCTGGAATTTTAATCCTTTGTGCATGTTGCAAGTATTTCCTCATTTGTAGTATCTTTAAATTTTGTTTATTGTACCGAATAAGATATTTTAAACTTTACCAAATATATTATTTCATAGCTTTTGAGTACAGTAGTTACTCCAGATCTATGGGAGATACATGCCAAGACCACCCCCAGGGGGTTCTTGAAACTGAATAGTACCAAATCCTATATACTATGTTTTTCCTTATACATACATACCTATGATAAAGTTTAATGTATAAATTAAGCACAGAGATTAAGAACAATAATTAATAAGAGAGAACATTTATAACAATATAGTGTAATAGTTATGTGAATGGTCTCTCTCCTAATATCTTGATGTGCTGTACTCATCCTTCTTGTGATATGAGATGATAAAGTGCCCATGCAATGAGATGAAGTGGGTTGAATGATGTAGGCATTGTGTCTAAGCGTTAGGTTACTATTGACCCTCTGACAATATGATGGGTAACTAAAACCATGGATAATGAGGGACTGCTGTATTGTGTTTAGCCTTAGCTTTCCCTATGATAAGGTTATAAACATTCTTATTAAATTATAATAATTTCATTGTTTAAAAACATTTATCTCTACCTCTAGAATTTTACTTTTATGTATGGTGTGAGGTAAAGATCTAACTTTATTATTTTCCCAAGTGGGTTATAGGTGGATATATTTTTCAGATTTAAATTACTATCTTTTTCATAGTCTAATTTCCTATATATAGGTTGATCTGTTTCTGACCTACAATGAATTTTCTGACCAATGATTTGCTTTTCATGTTTACTCTTTTTAAAGAGGGTAAGCCAGAGAAATTCTCATTTGGTCTTCTGGATTCTCCTTTTCATGTTGGAGTGCCGTTCAATATCCCCCTGGAGTTTCAGGATGAATTTGGTCATGCTAGTCAACTAGGAAATGATATTCAGCCAGTTTTTGAAGCAAGGTAATGTGAAGGATCTATTTATATTTGGCTTTTCATATTTGCTAAGCAATTACTCTTTCTTTTTTTAGCTTAGATTATTGGTATGTTTTTAACTTCAGATTTATCATTTAAAATGTTTAGTGGATTTTATGATATCTGGGATTTATTTAGCCTCATGCTATGCTCTGTGACTATTGTAAAATATGTAAATCGCTTCACTAAAGTTTATGTTTTGATTGAATTTACTGTTAAAGTTGTTCAAGTGAGAATGATAGTTTTCTCTCTCTTAGCCATTTCTTTTTGCAAGTGTGATATGAAGTTATGGCCATTTAAACTTGTATTGCCTACTAGTAGGTTTTTAACCTACCAATACACTTTTATTTTGGTTTGTTTTTAAAACCGCAGAAATGAAGATTATGGTTTCCATGGAAATTTGAGTCTTTCTTTGGAAATTGCCTTTACTTAATAGGCCTTTAGAGTGATGTGATTAGCTTATATTATAAAATAGCTCTTTGAAATTTAGCAGTGTGTCCAGTGATAGAATAGGATGTTCATTGAGGTGCCTAGGGACAAATTCTTGTTCAGTCTCAAGAGCATGAATGCTAAGTGTTTCTTTTTTGCATTTTTGCCAGATTTATCTTTTTGGGTCTACTTTTTATGTATGCTTTCTTCTGTTATCTCTAAATATTTTTTCCCTTGTGTTGTAGTTTTTTATTTAGTCATTTGAGCATATAGTATATTACAGACATTTACTTACTAGAGATATATAATAGCATAGTACTTTAGGAGCTTACAGACTAGTGAGGTAGATAGTTTAGCATTGAGATTTCTGCCATAGTTAATTTAAGTTCCTGAAAAGCAATACATAGTTATAAAAAATATTCAAAAGTTTTTCAGTTTTATGTTCTCTTAAGTTACAAAAGTGATCCTTGTCTTTTGACATACTGCATTCATTTGAATATTAAACAGTAATGGAATAAGTGAATACTGAAACATGTTTGTTTAGGAATGAAACACTAAAAGTATCTCATCTAGTCAGAAATGGAAAATATTACTGCATTAGTCAAAATCTATTGTCTATCACAGCTTCCATCTTTTCCTTGATAGGATATTCTTACATACAAAATTTCTGTCACATATATATATATATATAAAAAAATCTGGTGGCATAGCCATGTAAACCTATCTTCCATAAAGTAAGACCATTGTCTGAATTTCTTCATTGTTTTTGTTTTCCAGTGTTGTCTAAATTTTAAGAATTTATTCACACATACAGCCTAAAGAATCAAATTGTTTGGAAAGGCTTATAAAAAAAGAGTAGTTCCTCCTCCCTGTGCCCTCTTCACCACACCTACAGTCACTTTTCAGAGACCACGTTAAGTTTTTCTACTTGAGTCTTCTGGTAACTACTGCCATATATCTAAGTAAATTTTATATTGCTGCTTCTTAATTGTAGGCATTTAGTTTTAGGCATTCTCTCAATTTATTGCTATGGGAGGTGAGGACATATTTTCTTACTGCCACTTGGGTTAAAAATAATCTTCCTATTTCCACATTCTTCATTAAAGTTATATTCTGGCTTGATCAGTATTTTACTTTATTACAGTCGTGTAAATGCTAGTCATTATTTCCTGTACAACTTTGTTGCTATACTTTTTCCTTTCAAAATTGATTACATATTAAACCCTAATCTCTGCCAGGTGTCTGGTGTCTTCTCAAGATGTTTAGGTGCACAGGTAATGTGTCAGTTTCATATTCCTGGAGACATCTCCCTTGGAGCTTGCAGTGTGCTCCATTTGGCGTGGATTGTTTTATGCTTGTTGTCGCCGTCATTCTGTGATCTTCCTTCACCTTCATCTTGGGAATTCTCTTTGTCTTCTGTGTTGAGGAAATGTAATTAAAGCCTTTTCTCAACCTAGAAGACTTCTGCACAGAGGTCAAAGAGAAAAAAAAACCAATTTATTCTCGATTAAACATTAAACCAGAATGTGATACTCATCACAGGCAGTCTGATAAAGAGATTGTAAAGGCTGAAGGAAATCTTTCTCCTTTATATTGATAAGCCGCTACAAAAAAGGGTTTGCAATTTGGAGTCAGCTGACCAGAAGTTAGGCCCAGGAAACTGGAAGGTAGGGCCTACCTTCTTTGATGACTATACTTCACAGATGGCTCTCAGGTCCCTGAAGGAATATTCCTTAATTGCAAGACTGTTAAGTGGCTTATTTTACTGAATATGTAAGTTTTCATGATCTCCAGTTTTTTTAAAGAATCCCATGTCCCTCTTCCTTTTACTGAGACTAGTTGCCTAGTTTCTTAAGAAAGAGTACATGTGAGAAAAAATTGTTGATCTGGAAATGTCTATTCTACTGATTGACTGAATTGAAAGTTGGGCAGTTTTACATCAAAATTATGAAAATGTAGCTTTTTAACTTCCAGTGTTACTGGAAGTTTATTTTGACTTTCCTCTTTATATTTCTATGAATTCTCTCTGGAAGCTTATAGGATCTACTTTTAATTCTCAGCAAGGCAGGACTAGTACTACATCTTAATATCAGTGTCTTCATTATTTGAAGTAGTTCTTTCTACACCTTTCATAGTCACTTTTCTCTTTCTGGGATCCTTATTTGTATGATATTGAAATTTCCAGACTTCTCTGATTTTTCTCTGTTCTTATTTTTATTTTTGTGTTTCTGCTTTACTTTGACATTTTCTCAACTTTATCTTTACAATCTTCCTATAAAGTTTTCCTTTCTGCTGTATTTGTAATGTCAAAGAATTCTTTTTTGGTTCCCTAAATTTTCCTTTGTAGATCTTGTTCTCATTTAAGAATGTAATACACTGATAAATAAATGGTAGTTTTAAAATAGAACCCCTTTACCCACACAGATAATTTGTTTCTCCAACTTAGTTTCTTTTTGTCGGTTGGTTTTTTTTTTATCTCTTTTGTTTGGGTATCTGGTAATTATTAGTCCTCTGCTTTTAAGTGAGTGGCTCAAATGCCGATGGGAAACTGAGAATGTGGAAGAGGCTGTTAACTTGTGAACTCTACTATAGAAGATCTGTCTGTACTGCTTTGCTGGGAGAAAATCCTGTTGTCATTATCTTTAGATATTTCTTTTTGGGCTGGGAAATTTTCTCAAAAATCTTGTCTCTGGCCTGGAGGGAATAGTTTGGCTGTCCAAGTTATCAGTCCAGAAACAAGGCAGGAGGGGACTTGGGGGAAAATGGGGATGGGAAGGTCTCAGCATCCATATGCATTCATTCAGGATTACCTTACTCCTTTTATTCTTTTAGTATTTTACTCTGTCCTTCAACTAATCTGTATACTACTTCAGAGATTCTGTGCTTTAATGTTTTTTAGAGAATAATCTTCCAGTCATCTGACAAGAGGCAGAGGGGAAATCTGGACACCTAAATTTTCCATTTTTTCCCCCTTTTTCTTTTCTGCCCCCCACGTCTAGAGACACATAGTACCACCAATTCCTGAATGGTCCCAAGGAATTCTGTGGTATAAATTAATTTCCAGCTTTTTTCATTGCTATTTTAGTGTTCTGTTTTCTTGGGACTACCAAGTCATTTGCTGCCTGTCCTGTTTTCTAGCAGATAAGTTTTGATGTCCTTATCTCTTCTTCTTACCCCCCTTTTCTTATTTTTGCCTTTAATGGTAAATGAAAGAAATCTCTTTGTTCTCAAATTAGTGAGGTATTAAGAGACAGTAAAAGTAGAAGTGTGTATTTAGTGCCCCTCTTTCCAGGGAGTCTGTTTTATTTTATATGTTACTTTATAGCTTTTTTTCAAACAAGACAAATCATTTAATTTTTGCAATTTCTTCAGGTAATACCTATAAATATTTGAATTCCATTCATCTGAAAACTTAGGCTTTTAATCCTGATCATGGTATGTCTTCTTCCCTCTTTTTCCCTCACTTACCCTATGATAGATTAAAATGTTTAGGATCTACAAGCAGTCTAAGGTGATTTAGGAATCAAATTGCTCATGGCAGTAGATGAGGAGATTTCAGCATATATATGTTCTAACAAGGTTACGGTATCATTTGATCATTTGGACTTTATCTAAAATCACCATTCAGTGTAAGAGATGCCAAAAATTCTCTCAAATTCTACTGAGTGAAAGATTTGAAAAAATGCATGGCAAAGTCTGAAAACATCCTCAAACCTGGCCTTTGGATATTTCCTTCTCTTAGGCCTATATATATGGTCTAACATTTGATTATTTCTTGCCGTGTATATTAATTAATTCAGTATATGAAGTTTTACATTTTATAATATATTTATCATTTGCAGTGTTTGGCCCACTGGTATCACTTACCAATTACTAGTTGAATTATTTTGCTTTGTAAAAGAAAATCATGGGAATTTGCTTCTGTTGAATTATTCCTGTTTTTAAAAATACTTTATTAGAAAAGTGAATGAGTAAAAACATGAGAATGACATATGAGAAAAAACACATTTTGCAGCCTATTAAGAGGTAATGGAGGGAAAGTTAAAAATCATTTATTTTTTCCAGTGGTTTATCTTTGCATTATGAAGAACTAACCAAAGGACCAAATTGTATAATTCGAGGTGTTACAGCTAAGGGCCCTGTGAACTCTTGTCAAGGCAAGGTAAGCACTACATAAATTTTACATATAGTAAAAATGAAATTGGAAATTGAAAACTGAATAACTATTTTTTTAAACACGATGGCAATAATGTGGAGTGCTTAGGAATTAATCAAAATCATGTCACCAACTTATCATTTACATCTCTAAGGAAAGCTAGCACACATTCAACTGCTGCTGACGTTTATGAATTAAATATTTTTCAACTGTCTTCATCTTCATTCCTCCTTTTTGGCATTCAAAGCCAGTTTTTCAACACAGTTATCCAGTACTGTGTTGTTTCTTTTTTCATTTCCAGCTTTTTCCATCGATCTTTGTTTTTCTTACAGCAAAAACAAAAATAGGAAATCTTTAGCTCACTTCTGTAAACATACTGGGTTTGGTATTGGATAAAGGAAATTGTTTCAGGAGGAATAGGTAAAGACATAAATTCCAAGAAGGTAATTTTTCAATCAGATATAGATAGTAGCCAATAGATGTACATTACTAAAAGTGAATATCATGGCTAATACCTTAAGTAATATATTGCTTCCCCCCCCCGATGTATCATTACCTTCAGTATATACTTAAAAATTTCCCCTATCAAAATGTTTAAAATAGAGCATGTGAATTTAAGTACTATATGCTATCCTGCATCAAATTAAAAATCAAGTCCTGAATTTAGATTTTCCTGGAAAAAGGACTTGAAATTCATGGAAACTTGACTTTACTAAGATAAACTTACTTATAAAAAGAGATCTAGATTTCATTTTGAAATAGTGTTATATTTACCGAAGAATTGGAAAGATAGCATAGAGTTTCACATATACTTCTCATCCAGCTTCCTCTATTAACATTTAAATGACCATCCTATATTTATCCAAATTGAGAAATTAACATTGATATAATACTATTAAAACTATGGACTTTATTCCCCTATTCCCCAGTTTTTCCTTTAATACTATTTTTATATTCTAGGATCTAATGTAGAACTCCACATTGCATTTAGAGTTCCTAGATTTTTTTTCACATCACTATTTTTCATATTTTTTATAATGCCCACCCTGATTCTGCTCATTATTCAGAGGATATGTCTTTTCAATTTGAAGAGAATATTTTCTATAAAGAAGCAACTTAACGTCAATTTTTTTCACCAGCATCTCTTACATAGATAGTACAAATTTAGACAATATAAATTTGCTGAGTAGATTTCTGTAATGTTATGAAAATGAAAAGCAAGGAATCAGAATTAAGGTGATAAACTACTTAACTATTTATTTAGGACTTGGATTTAATTAAAATAATTTTTTCCAACAGAATTTTAATCTGAAGGTTATTCTACCGGGTTTAAAAGAAGACACACAGATTTTAAAAATTAGATTATTACCAGGTAACATTTTAGTATTCTTAATATTTACCTTTAAAAAATATTCTTATTATAAAGTATAATGATACTTACAAAGATGAAGTGTTTTTTGGTTTGGTTATGGTATAAATCTTAAATACATGTGAATGTCAAACAGCACTGACAGAAATGACCAATTAAAAAACAGGAAAACGTGACCATTAAAAATGTATTGGGGAACTGTTTTTGACGACATACTAATTAGGCTCATGTTGGAAATGGATATCTTTCACTATTTTTTCTGATATAACTAAATATTTCATATTTTAAAAAGAAAAGTTTCTCATGCACCTTTCAACTTGAAAATGAAGTTAAAGTAACATAAAAATGCTGCCTAATTTGAGAGGCTGTCTATTGTAGAGATTCTGAGATACATTCTGATATCAGCCCTTCTGGGTTTGAATCTAAGCTCTGACACTTATGACCTAGGTAAACATGTTGTGTGTCTCAGTTTCTTCATGCATAAAATGAGCCAATAATCTACTTTCTCAGGATTGTTGTAAGGATTAAATGAGTTATATAGGCAACTCTCACTTTGCACAATTTCATGGTAACTGAATGGAGGACACAGTTCAATAATGCATGTCATAAACACTGTCAAAGTGAGAACTGCACATGCTTGTAAAACACCTAGAACAGTGTTTGGTATGACTTTTAGGTCTGGTATGACCACCACCATGATCATATCTTTGACTACTACATATGATCTTTTGTACTGCTTTTAAGTGAAAAGAAACACATTAGCTTTGTCCTTTTGCCGAGTCCAGCTCTGCTGAACCTGAGAGCCTGAGAGGAGTGGGTGGGAGATTAGAAAAACACAGAGGTAGATACAAGGAAGACACAGAAATCAAAGTTGGGATCTGGAGGTCCACTGACCCCTGATGGTGGACCAGTGTTGCAGTTTTATTTCACAGCACAGCTTATATACACAGGCTCACTTCCATGAGCCACCCACAATGATTTCACTTCTGGGCTGATCTCACATTTGGTGTTCTCATTTCTGGTGATCTCCCTTCCGGATCCAGTGTTCTCACTTTCAGATCCAGTATTCTTACTTCCAGCTCTCCACATCCTTTCACAAAATCAAGTAGTATGATGTTTCCTTCAGGCATGAGTTGATAAAGTAGTAAAAATTGACACATTGATAGAAGTATAAAATAATTTTTAAATATTAATAAACACTTAAAATGCTTTTATTTTAGGAGTTAGCTAAGAAGTATGGATATGGGTAGTGAAATTCTTAGAAACCAAATAGTTCTGCCCTTTTTTTTTTAATTCCAGAGTGAAAGTGGTAAAATAGGAATTAGGATGGTAGAGTGATAATGGTTATAAGGTTTCACATTACCCAGGAATTAAACCTGTGTCTGCCATTTACAAGCCATGTGAACTGGACAAAATACTCTCTCTGGATCCCAGTTTCCTCATCTATAAAATGGGGATAATACTACCTTCTTCATTAAGATCATTGTGAATATGATGATTATTGTGAATATGTGATATCATATGAAAATAGTGCTTAAAACTTCAACACATTGCCTAGCATATAGTAGAAAAAAAATTCACTAATTATAAAGTAAAATCAGTGTTTGTAATAATTGTTCTTTGTGTTTCCAGCATTTAGTATAGATTATACTTAAAAATATCTTAGAAGAAATTTGTGATGTAGCTTCCTTACAACATCAGAGTAGTGGGCAATCTCACAAGTAAATTACCTGGTTATATCATTACTTGAACTGTCCTTTCAACATTATTACCCAAAACATGTGCCTCAGAAATCAGACATTGTGGTGGCAGGTGGGAGAGATAGTTAAATAGAAAGGCAAGAAAGGTTAAATAGAAACCTCCTCCCACACACACCAAGGAAGCCACTGCAGCAAATACTGCTAAACCTGAAAATGACCTGAAGGCTGCAGAACAGACCACACAGAAAAGGGTAAAGTGGCACAGAGGCAATCGAGTGGACCCAAGCCCATCCACCATCCCAGCCCACAGGTGGGAGAAAGTAGAATGAAGTGGGGAGGGAATAGGTGCTCAGTAATTCTGCACACCTGGCCCTTGAGATCTCTTCTGGGAGCACAAGTCTACATTGCATTGGGTTCTGGTGATTAGCAGGACTGGGCACCAGGGACACCGGAACACTCTGGGAGGCTGAGACTCCAGCCACTTATGGAGAACAGGCACCCTGCACAGGTCGAGCTGAGACCTAAAGCAGAGGTGGCATTTTGAAAGATTTGCCGGCACTGGGAGGGGTGCCAGAGAGGCAAAGTTTAGACAGAACCTCTTGCCTCAGGAAAGGTTGGGTGGATGATTCCTACCGAGCCTTTCCTCAGCCCAACTCTAGGGCTCCAGATAGTTCATTCCCCTTGCCCATAGCTCAGCCCTAAAATACTCCCCTGTCCACCACTGGCGAACCACCACACTTGGACCAGCAGCATCAGAATTTGCTGCCTGCAGACAGAGGGAGACTCCCAGCTTTCATGGCCCTATCTCATCCTAACTGGGGAGGCATCTGCAGAAGCCAGTTCTGAGAGCTTCTTCCTCCCCACGGGTGTCCAAGCCAGGTGGTGCAACTTGCTGCTGCAGTGTGCCCTGCCACTGTCACCTACAGGGGTTTGCACCTGCCCGAGAGCTGCACAACTGCTCCATCCACCCCTTTAACCCAGAAGCCCTCCCATAGCTGCAGGGCAGGTGGAGGGCAGCACCACCCACAATGATCCCAACAGAAGGCACTGCTCTGATCACAAAGGGCTGGCTGAAGCAAACTGCCAGATGCCGCAGAGTGAGACCACTGCTGGCAGACAGACAGAAAGGTGGCCCTGCCCATTGCCTGCCAACAGAAACTGGGGTTATACCAGAAAAGAGAACCAGGCACTGGAAAGTAAAGTCTTGAGCCTCTGGGAACCACAGGATACCTTCTTCATAAAGCCATTACTCTCTAGACCAGGAGGCATAGCAGATCCATCTAATACAAAGGATGAGACACAGAAACTCTGACAAAATGATGAGGCAGACAAATATGTTAAAGACAAAACTACAGGATAAGATACCAGAAAGAGGGCTAAAGGAAATAGATTACCAAATTCTTGATATAGATTTCAAAGTAAAAGTCATAAATATGCTTCCTGATCTATGGAAAAGTACTGAATATCTCAGGGAGGACTTCCAACAAAGAGATACAGGAGCTGACAAAGAGCCACTCAGAGCTGAAGAATACAGTAACTGATAAGAGGTATACACTGGAGGGAGTGAATAATAGATTTCTGAAAGTAGAGAAGACAGTCAATGAGATGGAAATTAGAAAACAGGAACACAATGAAGCTGAGGAACAGAGAAAAAAGAAGATTAAGTAATGAAAGAATGATAAGAGAGCTGTGTGACCAATTCTAAATGAAACAATATTTGCATAATAGGGGCACCAGAAAGGGAAAAAGACAAAGGGATAGAAAGTCTCTTTGAGGTTGTTGAAAACTTGCCCAATTTGGGGAAGGAAATAGACACCCAGGTCATGGAAGCATAGAGAGCCCCTAACAAAAGAAACCCCAGGAAGACAACACTAAGGCATAAAATAATTAGAAAGGCAAAGATTAAGGATAAGGAAAGAGTATTGAAAACAGCTAGAGAGAGAAATAAGGTTATTTATAAGGGAAACCCCATCAGGCTATCATCAGACTTCTCAACAGAAACTTTACTATCCAGAAGGGAGTGGCATGAAATATTCAGTGTACGATAATAGAAGGACCTTTAACCAAGAATCCACTACCCAGCAGGATTATCATTTAAATTTGAATCAGGGATTAAACAATTCTCAGGTAAACAAAGACTCAAGGAATTTATAACTACAATTTATATGTTACAGGGTATGTTACAGGGACTGCTGTAGATGGAAATGTTCCTAAGACTAAATCATTTTCATCAGTGAAAATAAACCCACAGTAAAGATAATATACCAATTACTATCAAGCAAGTATGAAATTAAAATAAAAGTAGTAAAACCAACTGTAAACAAAATCAGTCAACGGATACGCAATAAGTGAAAATTATGACATCAAAACATAGAGTGTATAGGAGGAAGAAAAAAAGTACTTTTAGATTGTGATTGAAATAGAGCAGTCAGCAATTTAACATAGACTGTTAAATAGTCAGGAAGCTCTCCTTGAACATTAGGGTAATCGCAAACCTATAGCCTATAATAGATACACACAAAAAAAATAAAAAATGAAATCCAATCACAACACTATAAAAAAACCCATCAAATAATGACAAAAGTGTAAGAAAGGAGCAGAGAGGAGTATAAAAAGAACCAGAAAATGATCAGTAAAATGGCAATAAATACATACCTATCAATTACCTTAATTTAAAAGGACTGAATGCACCAATCAAAAGAGATAGAGTGTTCCTAGCCACGGCAATCAGACAACACAAAGAAATAAAAGGCATCCAGATTGGTAAGGAAGAAGTCAAACTGTCCCTGTTTGCAGATGACATGATATTGTACATAAGAAACCCTAAAGACTCCACTCCAAAACTACTAGATCTAATATCTGAATTCAGCAAAGTAGCAGGATACAAAATTAACACAGAAATCTGTTGCATTCCTATACACTAACGGTGACCTAGCAGAAAGAGAAATTAGGAAAACAATTCCATTCACAGTCACATCAAAAAGAATAAAATAACTCTGAATAAACCAAACCAAGGAAGTGAAAGACCTATACCCTGAAAAATACAAGACCCTCTTAAGAGAAATTAAAGAGGACACGAATAAATGGAAATTCATCCCATGCTCTTGGCTAGGAAGAATTAATATTGTCAAAATGGCCATCCTGCCTAAAGCAATCTACAGATTCAATGCAGTCCCAATCAAAACACCAACAGCTTTCTTCAACGAACTGGAACAAATAGTTCTGAAATTCATATGGAACCACAAAAGACCCCGAATAGCCAAAGCAATCCTGAAAAGGAAGAATAAAGCAGGGGGAATTATGCTCCCTGACTTCAAGCTCTACTACAAAGCTACCGTAATCAAGACAATTTGGTACTGGCACAAGAACAGACCCATAGACCAGTGGAACAGAATAGAGAGCCCAGATATAAACCCAAGCATATATGGTCAATTAATATATGATAAAGGAGCCATGGATATACAGTGGGGAAATGACAGCCTCTTCAACAGCTGGTGTTGGCAAAACTGGACAGCTACATATAAGAATGAAACTGGATTACTGTCTAACCCCATACACAAAAGTAAACTCAAAATGGATGAAAGACCTGAATGTAAGTCATGAAACCATAAAACTCTTAGAATAAAATATAGGCAGAAGTCTCTTGGACATAAACATGAGCAACTTCTTCATGAACATGTCTCCCCGAGCAATGGAAACAAAAGCAAAAATGAACAAGTGGGACTATACCAGTCTGAAAAGCTTCTGTACAGCAAAGGACACCATCAGTAGGACAAAAAGGCATTCTACAGTATGGAAGAATATATTCATAAATGACATCCAATAAAGGGTCAACATCCAAAATATATAAAGAATTCACACACCTCAACAAACAAAAAGCAAATAATCCAATTAACAAATGGGCAGAGGAGCTGAACAGACACTTCTCCAAAGAAGAAATTTAGATGGCCAACAGGCACATGAAAATATGCTCCACATTGCTAATCATCAGATAAATGCAAAATAAAACCACAATGAGATACCACCTCACACCAGTAAGGATGGCCGCCATCCAAAAGACAAACAACAACAAATGTTGGCAAGGATGTGGAGAAAGGGGAACCCTCCTGCACTGCTGGTAGGAATGTAAACTAGTTCAACCATTGTGGAAAGCAGTATGGAGGTTCCTCAAAAAACTCAAAATAGAAATACCATTTGACCCAGGAATTCCACTTGTAGGAATTTACCCTAAGAATGCAGGAGCCCGGTTTGAAAAAGACATATGCACCCCTATGTTTATCCCATCACTACAATAGCCAAGAAATGGAAGCAACCTAAGTGTCCATCAGTAGATGAATGGATAAAGAAGATGTGGTACATATACACAATGGAATATATTCAGTCATAAGAAGAAAACAAATCCTACCATTTGCAACAACATGGATGGAGCTAGAGGGTATTATGCTCAGTGAAATAAGCCAGGCATAGAAAGACAAGTATCAAATGATTTCACTCATCTGTGGAGTGTAAGAACAAAGAAAAAACTGAAGGAAGAAAATAGCAGCAGACTCACAGAACCCAAGAATGGACTAACATTTACCAAAGGGAAAGGGACTGGGGAAGATGGGTGGGAAGGGAGGGATAAAGGGGAAAAAGGGCTATTACAATTAGCACACATAATGTAGCGGCAGTGGGGGGATAAAGGGAAGGCAGTATAACACAGAGAAAAGTAGTGATTCTATAGCATCTTACTACACTGATGGACAGTGACTGCAGTGGGGTATGTGGTGTGGACTTGATAATAGGCGGTGTCTGGAAACCATAATGTTGCTCATGTAATTGTATATTAATAATAGCAAAATAAAAATAATAATAAATAAATAGTGTCAAAATGGCTAAAAGCACAAGACCCATCTATTTGCTGTCTACAAGAGAGTCATTTCAGACCCAAAGACAAACACTGTAAGTGGAGGGATGGAAAAAGATATGTAAGTAATATGGAGAAAAAGGCAGGAGTGGCAGACTTATATGAGACTAAACAGATTTTAAAATAATGAAATAGAAGGACATTAGATAATGATAAAAGGGTCAGTCCAACAAGAGGATATAACCATTATAAATATCTATGCACCCAACATAGGAGCACCTAAATACATAAAACAAATACTGAAATAATTAAAGGGGGCAGAGCAGCAGGATACACGTTTTTCTCAAGTGGGCATGGAACGTTCGCCAGAATAGATCACATATTAGGCCACAAAAAGAGCCTCAAAATTTTAAAGAGATCGAAATTGTACAAAACAGCTTCTCAGACCACATCATATGAAATTAGAAATTATGCAAGGAAAATAAGCCTACAAACACATGGAGGCTAAACAACATGCTTCTAATTAATGGATGAATAAATAAAATAAGCACTACATGGAGCCAAACAAAAACAAAAATACAACAGTCCAAAATTGGTGGGATGCCACAAAAGCAATTCTAAGAGGAACATACATACCAATACAGGCCTACTTCAAATAATAAAAGTCCCAAGTAAACAGTCTAAACTCACAAGTAACAAAAGTAGAAAAAGAAAAAATGAAACCCAAAGTTAGTAGAAGGAGGGACATAATAAATATCAGAGCAGAAGGAAATAACAGAGGGAAGAATAAAACAATAGGAAAAAAGCAATGTAACCAAGCACTAGTTGTTTGAGAAAATAAAAGATAACCCCCTAGCCAGATATACCAAGAAAAAAAGAGTACAGAAATAAAACAGACACGAGGAGGGAATAGTCACAACGGATGCCACAGAAATATAAAGAATTATTAGAGAATACTGTGAAAAACCATGTCAGTAAATTGAACATAATTAAAATATGGACAAATACCTAGAAAAATACAACCTTCCAAGAGTAACCCAGGAAGAAACAGAAAACATGAACAAACCAGTTACCAGCAATTAAATTGAATTGGTAATAAAAAAAACTCCCAACAAACAACAGTCCAGGACCCGATGGCTTCACAGCAGAATTCTACCAAACATTTAAAAATAAGAGCTAGTACCCATCCTTTTTAAGTATCCAGAAAGTAGAAGAGGAGGGAATACTTCCAAACACATTCTGTGAGGCCACCATCACTTTAATACCAAAACCAGACAAGGACAGTATTAAAAAAAAACCAAGATCCTTGATGAACATGGGTGCAAAAATCCTCAACAAAATATTAGCAAACTGAATTTAAAAATGGGGGGGCACTCAAGATGGTGGTGTGAGTAGGGCAACGAAATCTCCTCCCCAAGCCATATATATTTTGAACATACAGCAAATACAACTATAACTAAAAGACCAGAAGATACAGTACAACAGCCAGGCTACATCTACATCTGGTAGAACTCAGCATCTCACGAAAAGAGTAAGATACAAATCTGTGAACCAGCAGGACCTGAGAACTCCCCCCAACCCCAGCTCACTGGCAAGAGGAAAAGAATCAGAGTGAGGAGGGAGTGGAAGCACAGGACCAGTAAATAACCAACCCTAGTAATCTGCACCGGGAGCACAGACACACATGGCATGGTCTACTGGATATTAGAGAAATGGAAAAGTAAAATCGAAGACAGAGACTGCGAGCGGGTCCCTACAGCCGGCTTCCCTGGGATAAAATTAAAGTGGGCACTTCAAAAGTCTTAAAGGGACAAGGGTTTAACAGGTAGACAAAATTGTCCCTGCCCACTCAGCCCAGCAGGCTGGGAATCGTAAGGAATTTCAGGCATCCTAACGCCTTGGGTGGTAACGAAGCTCCAAAGCCCCTCATGGCGATAAGGAGCCTGCCGTTCATTCACCCCCACTGGCACTGCAAGCAAACTGGCTGACCCTCCACTGCTGCAGACCAGTCAGGAGCAGTCCCACCCACAACAACCACACAGAGGCTTCTCCCACCGCGCAGCTAACTGGGCCAGACCCAGAAGCTGCCGCCAGCACGCAGCTGCTGGGCACAGGCAGAGGTAGCCAGGGCAAAGTCCGGAAGTCACAGAGGGGCACAGTTTTGGCAGAAGAACACACCTGGCATGCCTGCGACACCTGGCACTGCCCTATGCTACCCTGAGGGCCACCTTGCCCACGGCAGCTCATAGAAGTAATCCAGAGACTGATCCCTGTGTGTGGGTAACCAGCACAGGCAGCTGAGAAGGGCAAGGTAACCAGAAAACAGAAAGGGACTTTGTTCTCCCAGCTGACACATGCGCCACCTGCCGGCTATCACTTCTATCACCATGAAAAGGCAGAAGAACCTTTTCCTCTCAAAAATCACTCAAAGAACATGAGAGAGAAGGCCTGGAGAGATAGATACAACCAGTCTTCCTGAAAAAGAATTCAAAATAAAAGTCATAACCATGTTGATGGACCTGCAGAGAAATATGCAAGAGCCAAGGGATGAAGTCCTGAGGGAGATAACAGAAATGAAACAATCAATAGAAGGACTTAAGAGCAGACTGGATTAGGTGCAAGAGACTGTTAATGTAATAGAAATCAGAGAACAGGAATACAGAGAAGCTGAGGCAGAGAGAGATAAAAGGAACTCTAGGAATGAAAGCATATTAAGAGAACTCTGTGACCAATCCAAACGGAACAATATTTGCATGATAGGGGTACCAGAAGAAGAAGAGAGAGAAAACGGGATAGAAAGTGTCTTTGAAGAAATAATTGCTGAAAACGTCCCCAAACTGGGGAAGGAAATACTCTCTCAGACCATGGAAGCCCACAGATGTCCCAACACAAGGGACCCAAGGAGGACAACACCAAGACATATAATGAAAATGGCAAAGAACAAAGACAAAGCCAGGGTATTAAAGGCAGCGAGAGAGAGAAAAAAGATCACATACAAAGGAAAACCCATCAGGCTATCATCAGACTTCTCAACAGAAACCTTCCAGGGCAGAAGAGAATGGCATGATATATTTAATGCAGTGAAACAGAAGGGCCTTGAACCAAGAATACTGTACCCAGCAAAATTATCATTTAAATATGAAGGAAGGATGAAACAAGTTCCAGATAAGCAAAAGTTGAGGGAATTTGCCTCCCATAAACCAGCTCTACAGGGTGTTCTAAAGGGACTGCTCTAGATGGAAGTACTCCTAAGTCTAAATAGATGTCAGAAGAGAGAATAAAATCAGCAAAGAAAGCAGACCATCCAAATACTAACTAATGACAAAAAATAAAATCAGCTATCCACAAAAGTAGTCAAAGGAAACACAAAAGAATACAGAATAAACCACCTAACATATAAAGAGTGGAGGAGGAAGAATAAGAAGGGAGAGAAATCATCACACTGTGTTTATAATAGCACAGGAAGTGAGTTAAAGTTAGATGGTTAGATAGTAAAGAAGCTAAACTTGAACCTTTGGTAACCACAAATCCAAAGCCTGAAATGGCAGTAAGTACATATCTATCGATAGTCACCCTAAATGTAAATGAACTGAATGCACCAATCAAAAGACACAGCTTAATACAATTGATTAAAAAATCAAAACCCATCTATATGCTGCTTACAAGAGACTCACCTCAAACCCAAAGATATACCTAGACTAAAAGTGAAGGGATGGAAAAAGATATTTCATGCAAACAAAAGGGAGAAAAAAGCAGGTTTCGCACTACTTCTATCAGACAATACAGACTTCAAAATAAAGAAAGTAACAAGAGGTAAAGAAGGACATTACATAATGATAAAGGGATCAGTCCAACAAGACGATATAACCACTATAAATATATGTGCACCCAACACAGGAGCACCAAAATATGTGAAACAAATACTAACAGAAATAAAGGAGGAAATAAAAAGCAATACATTCATTTTAGGAGACTTGAACACACCACTCACTCCAAAGGATATACGAAACAGACAGAAAATAACTAAGGACACAGAGGCACTGAACAACACACCAGAACAGTTGGACCTAACAGACATCTACAGAACTCTACACCCAAAAGCAGCAGGCTACACATTCTTCTCAAGTGCACATAGAAAATTTTCCAGAATAGACCACATACTAGGCCACGAAAAGAGCCTCAGTAAATTAAAAAAGATTGAAGTTGTACCAACCAACTTCTCAGATCATAAAGGTATAAAACGAGAAATAAATAGTACATAGAAAACAAAAAGGCTCACAAACACATGGAGGCTTAACAACGTGCTCCTAAATCATCAATGAATTAATGACCAAATTAAAACAGAGATCAAGCAATATACTGAGACAATGACAACAACAGCACAAAGCCCCAACTTCTGTGGCAGTTCTAAGAGGAAAGTATATAACAATCCAGGCGTATTTAAAGAAGGAAGAACAATCCCAAATGAATAGTTTAAAGTCACAATTATTGAAACTGGAAAAAGAACAACAAATGAGACCGAAAGTCAGCAGAAGGAGGAACATAACAAAGATCAGAGAAGAAATAAATAAAATTGAGAAGAATAAAACAATAGAAAAAAATCAATGAAACCAAGAGCTGGTTCTTTGAGAAAATAAACAAAATAGATAAACCCCTAGCCAGACTTATTAAGAGAAAAAGAGAATCTACACACATAAACAGAATCAGAAATGAGAAAGGAAAAATCACAACGGACACCACATAAATACAAGGAATTATTAGAGAATACTACGAAAATCTATATGCTAACAAACTGGATACCAAGAACAAATGGACAACTTCCTGGAAAAATACAACCTTTATGACGTAACCAAGGAAGAAACAGAAAATCTAAACAGACCAATTACCAGCAACGAAGTAGAATCCGTAATCAAAAAACTACCCAAGAAAAAAAAACCCGGGCCAGATGGATTCACCGCGGAATTTTATCAGACATATAGAGAAGATATGATACCATTCCCCTTAAAGATATCCAAAAAATAGAAGAGGAGGGAATACTTCCAAACTCATTCTATGAAGCCAGTATCACTCTAGTACCAAAACCAGGCAAAGACCCCATGAAAAAAGATAACTACAGACGAGTATTCCTGATGAACACAAATGCAAAAATACTGAATGAAATATCAGCAAACCGAATTCAAAAACACATCAAGAGGATCATACATACACCATGATTAAGTTGCATTCATCTCAGGGATGCAAGGATGGTACAACATTTGAAAATCCATCAACATCATCCACCACATCAACAAAAGGGACAGAAACCACATGATCATCTCCATTGATGCTGAAAAAGCATTTGACAAAATTCACCATCCATTCATGATTAAAAGTCTCAACAAAATGGGTATAGAGGGCAAGTACCTCAACATCATAAAGGCTATATATGACAAACCCACCGCTAACATCATACTTAACAGCGAGAAGCTGAAAGCTTTTCATCTAACATCGGGAACAAGACAGGGATGCCCACCCTCTCCACTGTTATTCAACATAGTAACGGAGGTCCTAGCCACAGCAATCAGACAAAACAAAGACATACAAGGCATTCAGATTGGTAAAGTAGAAGTCAAATTGTCACTATTTGCAGATGACATGATATTTTACATAAAAAACCCTAAAGACTCCACCCCAAAACTACTAGAAGTAATATCTGAATTCAGCAAAGTTGCAGGATACAAAATTAACACACAGAAATCTGTTGCTTTCCTATACACTAAAGATGAACTAACAGAAAGAGATATCAGAAAAACAATTCCATTCACAATTGCATCAAAAAGAATAAAATACCTAGGAATAAACCTAAGGAAGGAAGTGAAAGACCTGCACTCTAAAAACTACAAGATACTCATGAGAGGAATTAAAGAGGACACGAACAAATGGAAATTCATCCCGTGCTCTTGTCTAGGAAGAATAAATATTGTCAAAGTGGCTACACTACCTAAAGCAATCTACAGATTCAACGCAATCCCTATCAAACTACCAACAGCTTTCTTCAGTGAACTGGAACAAATAATTCTAAAGTTCATATGGAACCACAAAAGACCCCAAATAGCCAAAGCAATCCTGAGAAGGAGGAATAAAACAGGGGGAATTACGCTCTCTGACTTCAAGCTCTACTACAAAGCCACAGTAATCAAGACAATTTGGCATTGGCACAAAAACAGACCCACAGACCAGTGGAACAGAATAGAAAATCCAAACATTAACCCAAACATATACTGTCAATTAATATATGATAAAAGAGCCTTGAATATGCAGTGGGGAGAACACAGCCTCTTCAGCAGCTGGTGTTGGCAAAACTGGACAGCTACATGTAAGAGAATGAAACTGGACTACTGTCTAACCCCTTACACAAAAGTAAACTCAAAATGGATAAAAGACCTGAATGTAAGGCATGAAACCATAAAACTCCTAGAAAAAAACATAGGCAAAAATCTCTTGGACATAAACATGAGCGACTTCTTCATGAACATATCTCTCTGGGCAAGGGAAACAAAAGCAAAAATGAAAAAGTTGGACTATATCAAACTGACAAGCTTCTGTACAGCAAAGGATACCAATAGAACAAAAAGACATTGTACAATATGAGAGAATATATTCATAAATGACATATGCGATAAGGGATTGACATGCACAATATATAAAGAACGCACACACCTCAACAAACAAAAAGCAAATAATCCAATTAAGAAATGGGCAGAGGACATGAATAGACACTTCTCCAAAGAAGAAATTGAGATGGCCAACAGGCACATCAAAAGATTCTCCACATCGCTAATCATCAGAAAAATGCAGATTAAAACCACAATGAGATATCACCTCACACCAGTGAGGATGGCCAACATCCAAAACACAAACAACAACAAATGTTGGCGAGGATGTAGCGAAAAAGGAACCCTTCTACACTGCTGGTGGGAATGCAAATTAGTTCAACCATTGTGGAAAGCAGTATGGAGGTTCCTCAAAAAACTCAAAATAGAAATGCCATTTGTCCCAGGAGTCCCACTCCTAGGAATTTACCCTAAGGATGCAGCAGCCTAGATTGAAAAAGGGAGATTCACCCTTATGTTTATCGCAGCGCTATTTACAATAGCCAAGAAATGGAAGCAACCTAAGTGTCCATCAGTAGATGAATGGATAAAGAAGAAGTGGTACATATACACAATGGAATATATTCAGCCATAAGAAGAAAATAAATCGTAGCATTTGCAACAACATGGATGGAGCTAGAGGGTATTATGCTCAGTGAAATAAGCCAAGCCGAAAAAGACAAATATCAAATGACTTCACTCATATGTGGAGTATAAGAACAAAATAAAAAACTGAAGGAACAAAACAGCAGCAGACTTACAGAACCCAAGAACGGACTAATAGTTACGAAATGGAAAGGAACTGAGGAGGATGGGTGGGAAGGGAGGGATAAGGGGCAAAAGGGGCTTTCAGATGTAATGTTTGGGGGGGCGCAGGGAGTGCTGTACAACTCATAGAATGACAAGTAGTGTTTCTATACTATCTCACTACTCTGATGGATAGTGAATGTAATGGGGTTTGTGGGGGGACCAGATGAAGGGGGTAGTCTAATTACCATAATATTGTACATGTAATTGTAGATTAATGATACCAAAAAATAAAACTCTCAACAAAATGGGTATAGAGGGCCAGTACTTCTACACATTAAAGGGCATATATGAAAAACCTACAGCGAACATTATGCTTAAGAGCAAGAAGCTGAAAGTTTTTCCTTTAAGATCAGGAACAAGACAAGGATGCCCACTCTCTCCACTTCTATTCAACATAGTACTGGAAGTCCTCCCACAGCAATCAGGCAACACAGAGAAATAAAAGGCATCCAGGTTGGCGAGGAAGAAGTTAAATTATCCCTGTTTGCAGACGACATGATATTGTACATAAGAACACCCTAAAGAATCCACTACAAAACTACTAGATCTAATATCTGAATTCAGCAAAGTTGCAGGATACAAAATTGATACGCAGAAATCTGTTGCATTCCTATATACTAACAATGAAGTAGCAGAAAGAGAAATCAGGAAATCAATTCCATTCACAGTTGCATCAAAAAGAATAAAATACCTCTGAATAAACCGAACCAAGGAAGTGAAAGACCTATACCCTGAAAACCACGAGATACTCTTAAGAGAAATGAAAGTGGAAAGTAATGAATGGAAATTCATCCCATGCTCTTGGCTAGGAAGAATTAATATTGTCAAATTGGCCATCCTGTCTAAAGCAATCTACAGATTCAATGCAATCCCTATCAAAATACCAACAGCATTCTTCAGCAAACTGGAACAAATATTCTAAAGTTCATATGGAACCACAATAGACCCCGAATAGCCAAAACAATCCTGAGAAGGAAGAATAAAGCGAGGTGGGGGTGGGGTGGGGAGGTGGGAATCTTGCTTCCCAACCTTAAGCTCTACTACAAAGCCACAGTAATCAAGACAATTTGGAACTGGCACAAGAACAGATCCGTAGAACAGTGGAACAGAATAGAGAGTCCAGACATTTACCCAAACATATGTGGTCAATTAATTTACGATACAGGAGTCATGGATATACAATGGAGAAATGATAGCCTCATCAACAGATGGTGTTGGCAGAACTGGACAGCTACATGTAAGAGAATGCAATTGAATCATTGTGTAACCCTGTACACAAATGTAAATTCAAAATGGATGAAAGACCTGAATGTAAGTCATGAAACCATAAAACTCTTAGAAAGAAACATAGGTAAAACTCTCTTGGACATAAACATGAGCAACTTCATGAACGTATCTCCTCGGCAAGGGAAACAAAAGTAAAAATGAACAAGTGGAACTATATCAATCTGAAAATCTTCTGTACAGCAAAGGACACCATCAAAAGAACAGAAAGGCATTCTACAGTATGGGAGAATATATTCATAAATGACATCCAATGAAGGGTTGACATCCGTAATATATAAAGATCTCACACACCTCAACAAACAAAAAGCAAATAAGCCAATTAAAAAATGGGCCGAGGAGCTGAACAGACACTTCTTCAAAGAAGAAATTCAGATGTCCAACAGACACATGAAAATATGCTCCACATTGCTAATCATCAGAGAAATGCAAATTAAAACCACGAGATATCACCTCACACCAGTGAGGATGGCCAACATCCAAAACACAAACAACAACAAATGTTGGCGAGGATGTGGAGAAAGGGGAACCCTCCTACACTGTTGGTGGGAATGTAAACTAGTTCAACCATGTGGAAAGCAGTATGGAGGTTCCTCAAAAAACTCAAAATAGAAATACCATTTGACCCAGGAATTCCACTCTTAGGAATTTATCCTAAGAATGCAGGAACCTGGTTTGAAAAAGACATGCACCCCTATGTTTATCCCATCACTACAATAGCCAAGAAATGGAAGGAACCTAAGTGTCCATCAGTTGATGAATGGATAAAGAAGATGTGGTACATATACACAATGGAATATATTCAATCATAAGAAGAAAACAGATCCTACCATTTGCAACAGCATGGATGGAGCTAGAGGATATTATGGTAAGTGAAATAAGCTAGGTGTAGAAAGACAAGTATCAAATGATTTCACTCATCTGTGGGGTATAAGAACAAAGGAAAAAATGAGGGAACAAAACATTAGCAGACTCAGAGAACCCAAGAGTGGACTCACAGTTACCAAAGGGAAATGGACTGAGGAAGATTGGTGGGAAGGGAGGGATATGGGGAAAAAAGGGGCATTGCATTTAGCACACATTATGTAGGGTTGGGGGACACAGGAAAGTCAGTGCAACACAGAGAAGACAAGTAGTGATTCTATAGCATCTTACTATGCTGATGGACTGTGGCTGTAATGGGATATGTGGTGGGACTTGATTATGAGGGAAGTCTAATTATTTCTCATGTGATTGTATATTAATGATACCAAAAAAAAAGTATGTCGTAGCATTATCCATCATGACCAAGTAGAATTTATTCCAGAGGTGCATGGGTGGTACAATATTTGTAAATCAGTCACTATTTTACACCACATTAATGAAAAGGATAAAAACCTATGATCATCTCTATGGATGCTGAAGAAGCATTTGACAAAATTGAACATCCACTCACGATGAAAACTATGAATAGTATGGGTGTAAAGGGTACGTACCTCAACATAATAAAGGTCATATACAACAAACCCACAGCTAACATCATACTTAATGGTGAAAAGCAGAAAGCTCTTCCTCTAAGATCAGGAAATGACAAAATGTCTAGTCTCACCACTTTTATTCTTTGTAGTACTGGAGGTCCTAGTCACGGCAATCAGACAACACAGAGAGATAAAAGGCGTCCAAATTGGTAATGAAATTTTTAAACTGTCACTCTTTGTAAATGAAATATACAAAAAAAAAAAAAAACCCCTAAGGACTTGACCAAAAAACTGTTAAAACTAATAACTGGATTAAGCAAATTTGCTGATTATAAAATTAATATGCAGAAATCTGTTGCATCAGAAAACAACTCCATTTACAATTTAATCAGAAAGAATAAAATACCTAGGAATAAATCTAACCAAAAATGTAAAAGACCTATCTATACTCTGAAAACTATGAGACATTCATGAGAGAAATTAAAGACAGCAATATGTGGAAAGCTCTTCTGTCCTCATGGATAGGAAGAATTAATGGGATTTTCATTCTGCGTAAGGCAATCTACAGATTCAATGCAATCCCTATCAAAATACCAACAGCATTTTTCAATTAACTAGAACAAATAGTTCTAAAATTCATATAGAATCACAAAAGACCCCTGAATAGCCAAAGTGATGCCAAGAAAGAAGACCAAAGCAGGGGGATTATGCTCCCTAACTTCAAACTCTACTAAAAAGCCACAGTAATCAAAACAATTTGGTAGTGGCACAAGAACAGACCCATAAATGTAACAGAACAGAGAGTCCAGATATAAACCCACACAAATATGGTTAGTTAGTACTACAATAAAAGAGACTTGAATATATTGTGGGGAAAAGAGAGCCTTTTCAATAATGCGGTGAGAAAACTGGACTGCTTCCTGTAAGAGAGTGAAACTGGATTATTGTCTAACTCCATACACAAAAGTAAAGTCAATATGGATCAAAGAACTGAATGTAAGTCATGAAACCATAAAACTCTTAGAAGAAAACAAAAGCAAAAATCTCTTGGACTTACATATGGGCAGTTTTTTTACTGGAGACTTTTCCTTGGGCAAGAGAAGCAAAATCAAAAATCAACAAGAGGGTCCACATGAAACTAAAAAAAACTTCTGTACAGCAAAGGTCACCATCAGAGCAAAAAGGCATTCTACAGTATTGAAGAATATATTTCTGAATGATTTATCTGATAAGGGGTTAACATCCAAAATACATAAAGAACTCATCTGCCTCAAGATCAGAATAATAATTATCCCTATTACAAAATGGACAGAGCACCTAAAAAGGTATTTCTCCAGAGAAGAAGTACAGATTCTCAACTGGCACATGAAAAGATGCTCTACATTGCTAATCACCAGGGAAATGGAAATCAAAACCACGGTGAGACTCCAGTTCACCCCAGTTAGAATGGCCACTATCCAAAGGCAAGAAATAACAAGTGTTGGTGAGGATACGGAGAAGAAGGAACCCTCCTACACTGTTGGTGGGAATAGAAATTGGTGCAGCCACTGTGGAACGTAGTATGGAGGTCCCTAAAAAACTAAAAATAGAAACTATACAGCCCAGTAATTCCACTTCTAGGAATTTACGTGAAAAAAACAAGATGCCTGATTCAAAAAGATATATGCACTCCTATGTTTATCACCACATTATTTACAATAGCTAAGATACATTAGCAACCTAAGTGTCCATCAGTAGATGAATTGATAAAGAAGATGTACATATACACAATGGAATATTGTTCAGTCATAAAAAAAAAATCCTGCCATTTGCAACAACATGGATGGATCCAGAGGGTATTATACTCAGTGAAATAAGCCTGGTGGAGAAAGACAAATATCATATAATTTCACTTATTTGTAGATTTATAAAACAGAGTGAACAAAACAGCATTAGACTCATATAGACACTGAGAAGTGACTAGGGGTTGGGATGTGTAGGTGGAGAGAGTGAGAAGGATAAAGGAGCACAAAAATTCTCAATCGTAATATAAGTTGGGTATGGGGATAATAGTTCAGCATGGAGAATATAGCCAATGATTCTGTAGTGTCTTCCTATGTTGACAGATAGTAACTGCACTAGAAGGGGTGGGGATTTAATAATAATGGATGACTGCTGAACCACTGTGCTGTATATTTGAAACCAACATAAGATTGTGTATCAATGGTACTTCAGTAAAAAAGAAGAAACTGAAAAGAACAAATGTTTAAAGCATATTTGCAGAGAAATAAGGAAATCAGTGCACTTCCAGATATACATTAATTAGGATAAAACTACAGAAATTGAATGAAATATGAATTCAAGGAGAAATATAAATGTCAACAAAAAATCAGTCATTGTGTAATGTTAATGTTAGGAAGTAAAAAAGTAGTTTAATAAATTTTTGTTTCTTGAATACGTTTTTCCAGATCTTTTTAAGATTTTACATGTGTAGGTGATTTCTATCATGCATTATCACTATGTCATAGTTTGTCACATAAGCTGAGTCTAGACATCAAACATTTTATACAATTGAGACAACTCTGGTCTTGTATAGAATCTATGGATTTTGAGGATAGAAATGACTAAACATGAATAATGCTTATTTTTTCATTCTTGGCATCATTTATCAGACTAAATTTCTGTAAAAAGCTGTTTTGTTTTTTGCTATTTCAGTATTTCAGCCTTTCAAACCTGAATTTGTATTTCATCATATAATTTTCTGATAGGTCCCCCTCATCGATTGAAAGTGAAACCCGATTCTGAAATTTTAGTTATAGAAAATGGAACAGCTTTCCCATTTCAGGTAGAAGTTTTGGATGAATCAGACAATATAACAACACAACCAAAATTGATTGTTCATTGTAAGGTAAGCTATTGTAAGATGAGAATATGCAGATTTTACTTGTGTTCCTTGGTAGTATATGCACATGAGTATATCTTTTAGCTACTTTATAGTTAGCTTTATACTGCTTCTAGGTCTTTAATGATTATTCCATGGAGAAAATTACAGGATATCTCATTGCCAACAGTTTTCAGCGTCCCTAAGCCAATAAAGATGCCAGCTACATTGAGTTTCATTAAGAAATTTGTGGACCAAAGAAAAGTCCTCTCTTGGCCAATCCCCTGCATTTTGATGAAGTATTTAATTTATGAATAGAGTGAAAAAATGTCTTTTAGGATTGGGGATTGATTAAGAAATGAAGTTGAGTTAAAGACCACAAAAAAGGAAAGGGAAACCCAAATCGGTAAAGTTAAAACAGACTCCTGGTGGAGAAAGTGCATGTTTCTTCTAAAACAGATAATATTTTACTTAGAGTTGTAGAAAATTATTCTTTTCATTGAAAAATTGCCTTGAGTTTAGTGAATTTAGGTGAATTCTATTTAGAATTTTCCAATTTATAGCCAGAAGTAGTAGCTCTGTGATTTATTTGAAAATTTAAGTAAGAATTATTAATAATCAGTATGATTGATTGGGGTCTTAAATTATTTTGTATGCTTCCAATAGTTTTCAGGTGCTCCAAACCTTCCTGTCTATGTTGTGGATTGCAGTAGTTCTGGAACCAGTATTTTATCAGGATCTGCGATCCAAGTTCAGAACATTAAAAAAGATCAGATGCTTAAAGCAAAAATTGAAATACCTGTAAGTTTCTGTTGTTATTCATTGATATTTGAGTTTTCATACAGATATTCTTTAGCAGCTTTATATTTTATGTAACATTGTTTGACTTTTAAAAATGAGGTATTTGTGGGTCTTTTAGCCAAAAGGAAGAAAAGGCAGTATGAAATGGTATAGTGAATAACATTTTGTGTTAGTTGTTTTCTTGATCATATCTTCTACAATATCTATGGCTATTGTTAATTACATATTCCTGAAATTAATTTTTTCTTAAAATGTGATGTCTATGTGTCTTTTTTATCTTATTCTTTTGTTTTTTAGGGTTTACATTTGTCTCTTACAAAGTTTGGTAAATATCCCCACTTACACCACCACTGAAGGACATATAAACATTTAATTTTTATTATAATTTTTAAATAACTACATGTTTTTTAATTAGTATTTTCCTATTAAGAGATTTTATATTAATATGCCACTAGGATGTTTGTTATTGGATATACATCATGACTGAAGGCAAAGCCAGCCTGGAAAGGGCCAGCAGTTTATATGAACAATTGATGTCTTAGATTGCTGAATGGGATAACAAGTTCTTAAACAAGTAAAATATTTAAATGTGATTTCTTCAGAATTGGTATAGATGATGAATAACCTAATCAGTTGATTAGCTAATGTTTTCTTATATTTATATATTAGTTAACATATCTTGAGCCTCAAAAGGGTAAAAGACAGCCTTTATTTTTTAAATTAGAATGAGATGATTACTCTAATTCTATTCTTCTCAAGCTAGTTATATTTGATAATCTTCAAATAATCTGTTAGCATTTCCTTTATTCAATAATGTGGGCAACATAAATTTGAGCATACTGTCTTGCAAAAAATCAGGAAGAAAAGACTTGGAGTTAGGGAGGAATCTGAGCTTGGAAGCAAAAGTAACCATTAGAAATTATGTAAATACTACAGAGCAGCAACAAGCAGAAGACTGAGAATTTAGGTTAGGTTAGACAAAGACCAAGGGATATCCTGTAATACAGAATTAGAAAATGTTATCCAAAGGCAGTGACTCTTGAATTTGAGTCAGGTAAATACGAAACACTGGAAATAAAACATGGGTTACTGGCTTGATACTCTGTGAGGTAGGTTTTTAATATGTCTTTATTTGTAAAGTTGAGCTTCAGTAGGAATGACTGCAACTGGTTGACGAAGGAGACATGATTGTGTAAGATTGTAAAGATGTGTAGACTTTAGGTTTAATTTGAATTTTATGTATCCTATGGTGAGCACTATACCTGGATTATGAAATAATGATGTAATGTTTTAATTTTGTGTCCCTAAAATCAATTTATATAGCATAATCCAGACTAGTTCATCTTTACTGAACTGTTAAACACTGATGTACTTATAATAAATTGTAAATATGACAGCTCAACCTTCAGGGCTTCCGAAGTCCTTATCTAGCTTGTTCACTTACCCAGTGTACAATGAATTGAAAAAGCACTAGAGAAAGATGGCGGCGTGAGCAGGGCGGCAGATATCTCCTCACAACAATTTATTTATCTACGAAAACACAGCAAATACATCTATTCCTAAAAGAGAGACCAGAATACACAGGAAAGCGCACAGCATGCAGCTACACCTGTGAAGACTCAGCACCCCAAGAGGCAGGTAAGATATGGACCCACGACCCGGCAAGACCCGAGCACTCCCCCACACCAGCGCACCGGCGGGAGGAGAGGATTCAGAGCCAGGAGGGAGTGGAATTACACCCCGTGAAGTAGCCAGCCCAGGTGATCTGCACAGGGAGCGCTGACCCACATCGCGCAGTGCAGCGGAGATTGGAGAGACAGAGGGGCAGGATCTGAGCGGGGAACACGCCAGGGTGCTTGCAGCCGGCTCCCGGGAAGGAAAAAAAAAAGTGCGCGCTTTCTTCAGCTGTCTTAAAGAGACAGGAGCCCAGCGGAGGAGCCAGATCACCCCAGCACACTCAGCCCAGCAGGCTGGGAGTCCTGGGGAGTTTCAGACGCCTTAGCTGGCGACTGAGGAAGCGTAGCCATACTTAACACTTCTCACTGAGATCAACAGCCTCCTATTCGTTCCCACCCCTGCCAGAGAGATAAAGGGCCCTGCGGAGCGGCGCAGCCACGGCTGCGGAACAGTGGGGCAATAGCGCCACCTACAGCATTCCCACAGAATCTACGTCTGGTGGGTGTTTTGTTTTGTTTTGTTTTTTCTTCTTCCTTTTCTTTCTTTTTTTTTCTTTCTTTCTTTCTTCTTTTTCTTTTTTTTCTCTCTTTTTTTCTCTTTTTAAAGTCTTAAAGAGCCCAGCTGACATACGTGGCAACTACCAGTGACCAATTCTATAGCCATGAAAAGACAGAGGAATATGGTTCAGACCAAAATCAACCAGACAACCCCAGAGAGGGAGTCTGAAGGGATGGAAATGCACAGTCTTCCTGAAAAGAATTCAGAATAAAAGTCATAACCATGCTGATGGACCTACAGAGAAATGTGCAAGAGCTGAGGGAGGAAGTGAGGGAAGTGAGGAAAGACAATGCAGAAATCAGAGAAGCGATTGACGGGCTTAACAGCAGACTGGATGAGATGCAAGAGACTGTTAATGGAATAGAAATCAGAGAACAGGAATACAGAGAAGCTGAGGGAGAGAGAGATAAAAGGATTTCTAGGAATGAAAGAATATTAAGAGAACTGTGTGACCAATCCAAACGGAACAATATTCGCATTATAGGAGTACCAGAGGAAGAAGAAAGAGAAAAAGGGATAGAAAGTGTCTTTGAAGAAATAATTGCTGAAAACTTTCCCTCGCTAGGGAAGGATATAGTCTCGCAGTCCACCGAAGCCCACAGATCTCCCAACACAAGGGACCCAAGGAAGACAGCACTAAGACACATTATAATAAAGATGGCAAAGATCAAAGATAAAGACACGGTATTAAAGGCAGCTAGAGAGAGAAAAAAGATCACCTACAAAGGAAAACCCATCAGATTATCATCAGACTTCTCAACAGAAACCTTACAGGCCAGAAGAGAATGGCATGATATATTTAATGTTATGAAACAGAAGGGCCTCAAACCAAGAATATTGTATCCAGCACGATTATCATTTAAATATGATGGAGGGATTAAACAATTTCCAACAAACGAAAGTTGAGAGAGTTTGCCTCTCATAAACCACCACTACAGGATATCTTAAATGGACTGCTCTAGAGGGAAGCACTCCTAAGGCTAAAAAGATGGCACCAGAGAAAATAAAATCATAGCAAAGAAAGCAGACCATCCAAATACTAACTAAAGGCAAAGAATAAAACACCTAGTATATAAAGAATAGAGGAGGAAGAATAAGAAGGGAGAGAAATAAAGAAACATCAGACAGTGCTTACAATTACTTAACAAGAAAGTTCAGTTAGATTGTTAGATAGTAAAGAAGCAACCCTTGAACCCTTGGTAACCACGAATCTAAAGCCAGCATTGGCAATAAGAACATATCTATCAATAATCACCCTAAATGTAAATGGACTGAATGCACCAATCAGAAGACACAGAGTAACAGATGGATAAAAAAGCAAGACCCATCTGCATGCTGCTTACAAGAGACTCACCTCAAATCCAAAGATATACACAGACTAAAAGTGAAGGGATGGAAAAAAATATTTCATGCAAAAAACAAGGAGAAAAAACCAGGTGCTGCAGTACTTGTATCAGACAAAATAAACTTCAAAACGAAGAGAGTAGCAAGAGATAAAGAAGGACATTACATAATGATAAAGGGGTCAGTCCATCAAGAAGATATAACCATTATAAATATATATGCACCCAACACAGGAGCGCCAGCATATGTGAGACAAATACTAACAGAATTAAAGGAGGAAATAGACAGCAATGCATTCATCTTAGGAGACTTCAACACACCACTCACTCCAGAGGACAGATCAACCAGACAGAAAACAAGTAAAGACACAGAGGCACTGAACAACACACTAGAACAGATGGACCTAACAGACATCTACAGAACTCTACACCCAAAACCAACAGGATACACATGGAACATTTTGCAGAATAGACCACATACTAGGCCACAAAAAGAACCTCAGTAATTTCAAAAATTTTGAAATCCTACCAACCAATTTCTCAGATCACCAAGGTATAAAACTAGAAATAAATTTTAGAAAGAAATCAAAAAGGCTCACAAATACATGGAGACTTAACAACATTCTCCTAATTAATCAATGGGTTAACGACCAAATCAAAACAGAAATCAAAGAATATATGGAGACTAATGACAACAACAACACAAAGCCACAACTTTTGTGGGACGCAGCAAAGGCAGTTCTAAGAGGAAAGTATATTGCAATCCAGGCCTATTTAAAGAAGGAAGAACATTCCCAAATGAATAGTCTAAAGACACAATTACTGAAATTGGAAAAAGAAGAATAAATGAGGCCCAAATTCACCAGAAGGAGGGACATAATAAAGATCAGAGAAGAAATAAATAAAACTGAGAGGAATAAAACAATAGAAAAAAATCAATGAAACCAAGAGCTGATTCTTTGAAAAAATAAACAAAATAGATAAACCCCTAGCCATATTTATTAAGAGAAAAAGAGAATCTACACACATAAACAGAATCAGAAATGAGAAAGGAAAAATCACGACGGACCCCACAGAACTACAAAGAATTATAAGAGAATATTATGAGAATCTATATGCTAACAAGCTGGAAAACCTAGAAGAAATGGGCAACTTCTTAGAAAAATACAACCTTCCAAGACTGACCCCGCAAGAAACAGAAAAACTAAACAGACCAATCACCAGCAATGAAATTGAATCGGTAATCAAAAAACTACCCAAGAACAAAACCTCCCGAGCAGAAGGATTCACCTCTGAATTCTACCAGACATATAGAGAAGAAATAACACCGATTCTCCTTAAAGTTTTCCAAAAAATAGAACAGAAGGGAATACTTCCAAATTCATTCTATGAAGCCAGCATCACTCTAATACCAAAACCTGGCAAAGACCTCAGCAAAAAAGAAAATTACAGACCAATATCCCTGATGAACGTAGATGCAAAAATACTCAACAAAATATTAGCAAACCGAATTCAAAAATACATCAAGAGGATCATACACTATGATCAAGTGGGATTCATCCCAGGAATGCAAGGATGGTACAACATTCGAAAATCCATCAACATCATCCACCACATCAACAAAATGAAGAACAAAAACCACATGATCACCTCCATAGATGCTGAAAATGCATTTGACAAAATTCAGCATCCATTCCTGATTAAAACTCTCAACAAAATGGGTATAGACTGCAAGTACCTCAACATCATAAAGGCTATGTAAGACAAACCCACAGCTAACATCATACTTAACAGCGAGACGCTGAAAGCTTTTCATCTAAGATCAGGAACAAGACAGGGATGCCCACTCTCTCCACTGTTATTCAACATAGTACTGGAGGTCCTAGCCACAGCAATCAGACAAAAGAAAGATATACAAGGCATCCAGATTTGTAAAGAAGAAGTTAAATTGTCACTATTTGCAGATGACATGATAGTGTACATAAAAAACCCTAAAGACTCCATTCCAAAACTACTAGAACTAATATCTGAATTCAGCAAAGTTGCAGGATACAAAATTAACACACAGAAATCTGTTGCTTTCTGATACACTAATGTTGAACTAACAGAAAGAGAAACCAGAAAAACAATTCCATTCACAATTGCATCAAAAAGAATAAAATACCTAGGAATAAACCTAACGAAGGAAGTGAAAGACCTGTACTCTGAAAACTACAAGACACTCCTAAGAAAAATTAAAGAGGACACTAACAAATGGAAATGCATCCCATGCTTTTGGCTAGGAAGAATAAATATTGTCAAAATGGCTATACTACCTAAAGTAATCTACAGATTCAATGCAATCCCTATCAAACTACCAACAGCTTTCTTCCATGAACTGGAACAAATAATTCTAAAGTTCATATGGAACCACAAAAGACCCCGAATAGCCAAAGCAATCCTGAGAAGGAGGAATAAAACAGGGGGAATTTCGCTCCCTGACTTCAAGCTCTACTACAAAGCCACAGTAATCAAGACAATTTGGTATTGGCACAAAAACAGACCCACAGACCAGTGGAACAGAATAGAAAATCCAAACATTAACCCAAACATATACAGTCAATTAATATTTGATAAAGGAGCCTTGGATATACAATGAGGAGATGACAGCCTCTTCAGCAGCTGGTGTTGGAAAAACTGGACAGCTACATATAAGAGAATGAAACTGGAGTACTGTCTAGCCCCATACACAAAGGTAAACTCAAGGTGGATCAATGACCTGAATGTAAGTCATGAAACCATAAAACTCTTAGAAAAAAACATAGGCAGAAATCTCTTGGATATAAACATGAGCAACTTCTTCATGAACATATATCCTGGGCAGGGGAAACAAAAGCAAAATGAACAAATGGGACTATATGAAGCTGAAAAGCTTTTGTACAGCAAAGGACACCATCAGTAGAACAAAACGATATCCTACAGTATGAGAAAATATATTCATAAGAAATGTATCTGATAAAGCGTTGACATCCAAAATATATAAAGAACTCATGCCCCTTAACAAACATAGTCAAATAATCTAATTAAGAAATGGGCAGAGGACATGAATAGACACTTCTCTAAAGAAGAAATTCAGATGGCCAACAGGCACATGAAAAGATGCTCCACATCGCTAATCATTAGAGAAATGCAGATTAAAACCACAATGAGATATCACCTCACACCAGTGAGGATGGCCAACATCCAAAACACAAACAACAACAAATGTTGGCGATGATGTGGAGAAAAGGGAACCCTCCTACACTGCTGGTGGGACTGCATATTAGTTCAACCATTGTGGAAAGTAGTATGGAGGTTCCTCAAAAAACTCAAAATAGAAATACCATTTGACCCAGGAAGTCCACTCCTAGGAATTTACCCTAAGAATGCAGCAGCCCAATTTGAAAAAGGCAGATGCACCCCTATGTTTATTGCAGCACTATTTACAATAGCCAAGAAATGGAAGCAACCTAAGTGTCCATCAGTAGATGAATGGATAAAGTAGTTGTGGTACTTATACACAATGGAATATTATTCAGCCATAAGAAGAAAACAAATCCTACCATTTGCAACAACATGGATGGAGCTTGAGGGTATTTTGCTCAGTGGAATAAGCCAAGCCGAAAAAGACAAGTATCAAATGATTTCACTCATATGTGGAGTATAAGAACAAAGAAAAAATACTGAAGGAACAAAACAGCAGTAGACTCACAGAACCCAAGAATGGACTAATAGTTACCAACGGGAAAGGGACTGGGGAAAATGGGTGGTAAGGGAGGGATAAGAGGGAAAAAGGGGCATTACGATTAGCAGATGTAATGTTTGGGGGGCATGGGGAGGGCTGTGCAACTCAGAGAAGACACGTAGTGATTCTATAGCATCTCACTATGCTGATGGCCTGTGACTGTAATGGGGTTGGTAGTTTAATAACCATAATATTGCACATGTAATTGTAGATTAATGATAATAAAATAAATTATATTAACAAAAAAAAGCATTAGACGCTTCAGTGTAAATAATGTATTTTACAGCAATTATTTGTTTCTGATATAATGGAAAGTTCTTAATTTCTAATACCTTTATTCTATTAGTTAATGCTAACTACCAGATCTGTGTCATATGGTTAAAATTTCACAAATTTGAAATAATTTGAGATAAACATACAGGTAAAGATAGGGAAATCTTTTTAAGTCTAAATATGCTAGTTTTGGTTTTAAGAATGTGCCCCCTGTGATTTATAACTTAATGGTATAAAATGTGGAAGTGCAGTGTCCTCTTAATGCAAAACTTATGAATGTTAGCAGTATATAAGATAACTTCCATAATATTGGAAATACATTCTTAAGCAAATGGTGTAAAAGACTCACCACTAAAAGCAAAAAATGTGTTTACCGTACAGATTTCATTCAATATTCATTTGTGTTTTCCTCTCTTCCTAGAGTTGTAAAGATGTGGCACCTGTGGAAAAGACTATTAAATTGCTTCCTAGTAGCCATGTTGCAAGATTACAGATATTCAGTGTGGAAGGACAAAAGGCAATCCAGATCAAACATCAGGATGAGGTTAATTGGATAGCAGGCGATGTTATGCATAATCTTATTTTTCAAATGTATGATGAAGGGGAAAGAGAAATCATTATAACATCAGCTTTAGCAGATAAAATTAAAGTAAGTGTCTCAGAATTTTGCTTATTTTATGCTTGGACACATGACTCTGAACAAGTTTTACAGGATAGCTTCCAAGAAGAAGCCTATCATAGAAAAATAATATTATTACTCAGAATTCCAGGCTAAATGAGAATTTTTTTCATGCCTTTAATTGAAATGTGAATGATTTATGTTTGACAAATTTGTACTTAGAAAAATGATTTTGACTCTTAAAGAAAAAAGGAAAATTCCAGTCTTTGGCATTTTGTTTCATTGTACACTTTCTGACCATCTGTATTTCTGTAGTCACAGTCAAGGCTTTATCAAAGCATTTTATTTGTAGCTGTTCTGAAGGCACTAACTAAAGGGTCTGCTGGAGGCAAACCATGAAACATTACTGGTAACCACAGAGCCCTGATTTGGCCATTGGAAATGCGTATATCATTTTAAAAGCATGATCCTTAGAAAACAGCTTTGTCAGTTCTTAGTATCTTCAACTGGTCCTCTTCCATCTGCTGTAATCTAAATGTATCATTTGCACCTTGATGGGATGAATCTATAAGTTGAAACTAATATCTCACTTAACAGACAACCAAATCAAAACATTCCTTCCACATGAATAGACTGCTCTAGCACTCCTATGATTGATTGAAAGAACAGTGAGAATTCTATGCTTGCTCTTTCAAAGTACAATCAGTTTTGCTATAATGAAACATTCATTCCTTAAAATCACTGTGCTATATAAATCACATGGCTTTTGGGGGAAATGGGAGTTAGAGACCCAATACTCAAACTTCATCAGTTACCCATTTTTTAAAAAAAGTTAGGAAAATAATAAAGTAGTACCAAAGCAGTAATAGTAACACATAATAAATACAAAGTCCATAAACACTATAATAATATGGCCATTTAATTTGTTTGTGAAAGTGGATGCAGGAAGGGTTGCAGTGTGTAAGTTACTGTGAAGAGGTAGAAACTCCCCTATACATGCACTACCAGGTATGGCAGCTGGTAGGTGTTTGAGGTGTGTCTTTTTGTGTATGTCTATATATTTTAGTTTAGCTGGGTTCAGTTTTCTGTGTCCAGCTATTGTTGTCATGGATGAAATTGTGCATAAGCCAAAAGTAAAATGTGTTTCATACTCACATTGTTCCCTATTTTAATTACATACGAACAAATTTGCATTTTCAAACCAAACAGCAGACCTAACTGTGCTATTTTTCTTGACACCCTAAAGAAAAAACTTCTCAAATCTTGTGTTGAGGAAATAATTTTCTAAAAATCCAGGTTTAACCTAGCGCAGTTACATATAAACATCTCCCTATCTCTGGAAAGCCAACATTTATAGACCCTTATGTAAGGGATCCAAATTAACTAAATATTTGGGTAGTTGCTATTGTGGGACAGATGTAGAAATTACTCTTTTGTACCATTATAGCCTACAGCCATCCTGAGTTTCCAAATATAGGATCTGATATTTTAAAAGAATAATTTAACAGGGATTCAAGTGACCTTATTTTTCAAATCTTATTTGAAATAACTCTTGCTCTAGCCAGTTTGATCTTTCCCTTCATAATGAGGGAAGAGGATTGAGAGAGAAGTAACTGATCCTGCTTGGAAGGGGAGGCAAGCCATTTTTATATATTTCAGCAGATTTGAAGGTGAGTGGTTTAAAAGTGGTGCCATGAGCCAGGCTTCTGAACTGGTACTTTGCTTTCTCATAGTAATGTTCCCACATCTGTTTTCTTAAAGTTAAAACAAACACTGACTGGAGATCCTCTCCCTGTATGTAACCATTGTGCCTCTTTAAGTTGTGGCCTGCAGTTGACACATTTTTGTCTCCATCTAGTAGTTAATGTAAGTTTTTTGGGTACCAAAGATTTTAAAACATGCACCTCTTTATTGACAATAAAATATATTAAATACTGCTATTATTAATTTGGAAGTATAGTCTTTAAAATAATTTTTGTTGTCTTCAGAAAATTCTCCAATATTGAGGAAAGTCAACCAGAACTGATCTGAGAATAGTAAAGAGGTAGCACAACTAGGGTGAGGGAAGAAAACCTTTTTGTATAGCTCTTGCTTGCATTTGCTTCTTCCATTATTTAAAAAGAAGAAAAGATGGTTTTAAAAAGATTAAAAAGGTGACTACAAATAGAGCAGCATAAACTGGGATCAAAATATTAGGGTGTCAGTGACTTAAGAATTACAACTAATAGAAGACTAAAAGAGAAGCGAGTTAAAAATTCTTATATAGAAAAGATTGGAAGTTAGTAGGTTAGAGTTGGTTAATCAACCTAAAAAAAGGATTGAGTAACAAAATAAAGGATGTAAGAACTGTAAAACTTAAAAGCATCATATCTAAGAATGGATTAAGACCAAAAGGTGTCCAGGATGGTAATTACATCAGTGGAATTTAACGTTTTCTCATCTTGCTGAATAAGGGCCTGCCTAAATCTCATTCAAAGCCCATATTAAGATTGTTAAAAAAAAAAGGCAGTGGAATATTACCTCTCATAAATGATCACAGGATTTGATCTATGTTAGTTTTAAACTATAATTACCACAGTGATAATCCTGTGGCAAAACTTTAAAGACATGACCGAAGATTTTTTAATTTTATTACATTGAAAGCTATGGCAACATTAACAGCAAAGACAAGGTACTTAAAGTAATATATTAATTACCTTAACTTCTGGCCATAAAGGAGCTTTCTTTTCATTGGAGGTCAGGCAAATGGATTTTAGTTGAATTTTAATTAAGAGTCTTCAGTAAGATAAGTGGCAGTAAGAGAGTATTAGGCTAGGCTTGATATTATTCTTACACATACAGTTTTTCTTTTAGGTTAACTGGACACCTGAGATTAACAAAGAACACTTGCTACAAGGGCTGCTTCCTGATGTACAAGTGCCAACATCTGTAAAAGATATGCGCTATTGCCAGGTTTCATTCCAAGACGATCATGTGTCTTTGGAAAGTGCATTTACAGTAAGGTTTGTGGGCATATTATATTATAGGTATTTACAAATTCAGCATATGGCAATAAAAATACTTTCCTCTGAAGCACATGTGTAGTTGTTGTTAATGTAGAAAAATACCATCATTTCAGTGAAATAATGGTAGGTTGTTTCTTTAGAAGAAAGCTTCACTGGAGATAGTGATTAATTTTTAATATCACTATAACCCTATGCTTAATTGGCTGTCTAGTATCTGTGAGAACTAGAACTTTTATTTAAGGAAACAATAGTGAAAACAATAGTGAAAATACCTGCAAAATGACAAGGGCGTGAAAAATACAAAAGATACAGAGTGGTCAGTCAGTGTGTTCACAAGGAAAAAGTCTTCATTTGCGAGTGATTATTTTTAAAGCCAAGGACAACTGGACCTGATATGTAGAGCTGATAACAAAGGGGAAGACTGAAGTAAATATGTAAAAAACCTGTATTTCACTCTGGCCTGCCACCTCTTTTCCAATAACATCCTTTACTTTTAATTCCTCTACCCATCTCCATACTGTTCCCAACAAAGAATAGCTCCATGTTTGAGGTATTTTCAGGTGTGCTGCTAACCAGCCACAGCAGGTCTCTTGATGAAGTATTCTTCCTGACCCATCTTTTCTTTCACAGTGTGCTCTTGTCATAATTTCTTTTTAATCCAGCATAGATGATAGCATTAACAGTTCTGTAATTTTTTTTTCTGTCAGTGTTCTCTACTATCTTTGTAAGCTCTCTTTCCTCTCCTTCCTTTTAGGTTAATAGTAATGTTTATAAATTGAGGTATTTGGAGGAGGGGTGTTACTGTATTTAAGTGAGAGAGTGAGTGATTGATATATATATTACTCTTTAGCATATTGAAACTAATCTTTTTCTACAATTAATGGTGTAACCAAAGCCTTTTAACTTGTTAACCAATTTTAGACCACTCCCTGATGAACCTAAACATCTAAAATGTGAGTTAAAAGGAGGGAAAACAGTACAGATGGGCCAAGAGCTTCAAGGAGAAATAGGTTAGTATGGCCTGCTTTCTTTCTTTTAAATAATTGTATAATATATGTCCTTATTATATTCATGTTTTGGCAACATAATCTTAAAAGAAATCTTTGAGTTTATATATGCTTATTGGTTTAAAATCCATTGTTTTGAAAGATTGAAGTCTTTTCACCATCACTTTTTCACTGACAATATCAGTATTTTCATGGATTTCACTGTTTGGCAAAAATAGTTCATTGGAAAAATGTTGGGTTTTGTTAGAAGTAATAATAAAAAAAGTGTAAATGTGTAGGTGGATTCATATGTATCTTACATTTTTCTTATATCTAGGATATTACAAAATACTAAATTATTTTATCAGATTTTCATGGTAAAAATCTGATTAACATCAGCATTATGTTAAATATATAAATATAAATGTGCTTACATAGGTTCTTGATGTATTTTGTAGTGTATAGAAGAAGTGAGTATAATTTTTTACAAAAATTAAGAGAATAAAGTTTAGAGCATGTTTCTAAGCATTTTAAGTTTGTAGATATTTATCTTTTATCAAAATATAATGCTTTAAACTTTCCTTTTTTATATAGTTGTAATAGTTACAGATCAGTATGGAAATCAGATTCAGGCATTTTCACCAAATTCTTTATCTGCCTTGGGAATTGCTGGGATTGGACTTGATAGTTCACATTTGAAAACTGCTTTTCAGGTATGGCTGCTTTTCAAAACAGTTGGTTTATATCATTGGTTTATATATAACAAAATTTGGGAAAAACAAAATAACTAAAAGAAATGTGATTTTAATACTTACAATGAAGAATCATAAAAGGCATTAAAAAACATTTTATGATTAAAAATTTTGAACATATGCAAAAAATAGAATGAAAATTGTAATAAGTAATTCCCATCTTCCCATCACTCAGCTTCAGGAGGCATCGCTTTCTCCCTTATTATTTTGAAGCAGATTCCATATATCATATTTGATCCATAAATATTTGCTATGTATATAAAGGTAGTTTTTCATGTAGCTGCTTAAATAAAATTTCTTAGTGTTCACACCTTTCATTAAACAGGATGCTGGGGTGAAAACTGAAAATTTGCAACTAACTGAGATTAGCTTGTGCAGTTAATTGAGAATAGCTTGAAAAATATGAACCCTGGTGAAATTATTTCAGTATAGAACAAGCAAACTTGATATATGCTGCTTGGAGATATCAAAGAGAACTTTCTGGAAAAGCAGATGTTCTAGTTGTGCCTTCAAGGAACCTGCCAGGCCAGAGTAGGTGAGGCGGGAGGAATTCTAAGCCCAAGTAAAGCTGAATCCATTTAGAGCTGTTTAAAACTCTTCTTCTTTGTAGAGCCTCCATTATAGTTTTTACCTGACAGAGTAACAAAAATAACCTCCTCGTTGCCCATCTTAACTGGATTTTCTGTTCCCACTGATCTGTTATGCTGTTACTTTCTAGTTTTCAGAACAGCACTTTCATTGTACCTTAGCACTGCTACAGAACTTTTAATGATATTTTGTACAGAAGATAAGGTTTGCTCTTTGACTTTCAGGTTCTTCCATTATCTAGCTTACCCTGTGTGTAGATGAAGTCAGATGATAACTGTACCCCCACTTTTATTCATGAACAGTCCCTGCTTCCTTTCACTGTATGCACAGACTTCCATCCTCTTTCATCAGTTGCCCTTAAAGTATAACCTGTGTTCCTGTATCTTCAGTTTTCCTTGTCTATTCTCATCAGCATAGAAACATGATAAAATATCTGTCATCTGAAAAAACAATCCCTCCTAATCACCCCCCAAAAGGCCCTACGAACTTTAACCCTGAATCCCTTGTCCTGTTTCTCTCCTTTTTATAGTATAACTCCTTGGAAGAGTTGTGTATCCTATCTGTTTTCAGAACTTTTTCTGTTATTCCCAGGCAAGCCAATCTCATCATTTTTTTCTGCCCTTTTTCACCTGACCAAATCCATTGTCAGTTTTCATTTCTCATCTTAGTGCTACCTGTCAGACCTATCAGCATTTTACATTATAAATTTAAACTCTATCACCTTAGTATGGCCTAGAATACTCTATAGTATTCCACTGTAGCATAATTTCATACCTTTCTTCTCCCATAGCTCATTATTCTCCAGGAAAGTTGACTTTCTTTCTTCCATATGTCATTTTACAACTGATAAGTACTATCTTGGCCCATTTTCAAATAACAGGAATCTACCCTCAGTCTCTGCAAAAAGAAAATAGAGCCATCTGTTTTTTAAAAAATAAAACAATTAAAAAACAAAGTAACTTTTTGAAATGAAAAGTATACATCAGTTTAAAATAATTTCTGCATCTACATAAAATGTGCTGCTATTCTGAAGTATATTCTTTTGATAATTTCAACATTAGACCTTAGAGTGCCTTTAGATTTTTATATTTCTATGTGTATTCATCTGCAATTTGTAAATGCATATACAAATTTTATTTTCAAGATGTCAAGTAAAACCAGAGTAACTTCCAACATGACTTGAAAAAGAAACCACCTCTTCAAAAGGCTTTGGTGTTTCACTAATAAATGTGGAATTCTGGGTTAGACTTCACACATTTTTGAATTTTCAGTATGTTTTACTAATGAATATTTGTTTTTCAGATATTGAAAAATTCCCCTGTGCTTACTGGGACTTTGGGGAAGACTAATTTTGATTATTTGGCAGTGTCTTTTTACAGAAAATAGTCTACAAGCAATTGTTTCAGAACATAAAACATGGAATTTTAACTAATTTTTAAAATCTGAAGGGATAGTTTGTACTTAGTGGAAATTTGAGGTGATGAAATCATTAAGGGTCAATATTAAAATGCAGATACTACAGTGCTCATGCCAGCATGGAATTAGTTTCTACCATTCAGTCACTTTGCAAAAATTACAGGCTAGTTTCATTGATTCTCCTTAATGTGATATGTTAGGCATTCTATGTACCAGAGACAAATCAAAGCCCCTACCTCCTTGGTGATCCCCTTGTGATGGGGCAAGCATACAATAGGTAGGAAATGAGTGGTAAGAAAAAGAGGAGTAAGAGAATAGAGTGCCTTTTTATTGGGTGGTCAGGCAAGACCCCTCTGATTAAGGTGCAAAAAAAGTCATGTTGAAATCTGGTAAAGAATGTTACAAACAAAGGGAAAAAGTAAGTGCAAAGGGCACTGGGCAAACATACACTCTTGCATGGTGCAAGATATGTTAGATCTCTTACAAGACAGAAATTCAGTTTCTTCTCTCAAGAAAAATGAAATTGATATTCCAACATAGGCATGTGTACAAGTTATTTGCCATTGTTTTACCCAGAAACACTTCTGTATGCACATGGGTTAATGACAACATTTTCTTTCATTTTATTGAGGCCTAAATGTTATTTCCCTGTCTTTTCTCATATACTTTTCCTCACTAGGAAAATACACAAAGTATAAGTGTAAGAGGCATCAAATTTACTCCAGGTCCTCCTGGAAATAAGGATCTTTGTTTTACATGGCGTGAGTTTTCTGACTTTATTCGAGTGCAGCTAATTTCTGGACCACCAGCTAAACTTCTCCTTATAGACTGGCCAGAATTAAAGGAGGTAAGTAACTTCCTGCTATGATTGAAAGAATTTAATATCATATGGCTTATCTTTGAAATTGTCATTGGGTCAGAACAGATTAGTAACAATAACACTGATAACAGGGCAAAGTAATATGATTCTTAATGTTCATTTAATTCATCACTGTCTCCACCATTTTGTTTAAAAAGTGTAAATCAAGACCTAAAAACTTTATTACAGAAATTTTCAAACATGCATAAAAACATTATAGTGAATATCTAGTTTCAAGTTACTGATTTTTGCTAATTTTGTTTCATCATTCTCCCTTATTTACTCAAAAAAAAATATTTTTGCTAGAGTTTTAAAAAGCATCTCAGGTATCATCATTATACCCATAAAAACTTTGGTATGCTTTCCTATGCAAGTAGTTAAATCTCACATACTACTTTTACAAATATCTGTCAAATCTGTACCTTTGTTGAGTTCTTACTAAATTTTTTTAATTCCAATTTTAAAGTGTTTAGATTGAAGCACTCAGTTATGGTCTAGTAGGGTTTTTACTATCAATATGACAGCTTAGATGTTTTTCAAATGAAAATGAACCCACATGGCCATGGTAACAGATGAAATTCCACTTGTACAGGAAGTTTGAGATTTGCCCGTTTTGATTTGTGAGTTTAAGAAAACCCAGGTTACTGGGATTCAAGAAGGCGGCATGAGAGGTGACACGGAGAACTCCTCCCAAAACCACAAATAGTACAAAAATATAGTTAATTAATAAAACTAACCCTAAAACAGCAACAAGAAAGAAGGCTGAACCAGACTGCCTACAGACCTCACGAAACAGGGTAATTTACGAAAGCCTTAATCCGGCTGGACCCCAAGCCCTTCCCCCACCTCAGCTCACCAGCGAGAGGAAGAGAAACTGAAAGGGGAGGGGGTGGAAGCCTGGGACTGCTCAATACCTAGACCTGGAGATCTGCTTTGTGAGCAGAAGCCTATATTGTGTGGTGCTCTAGGTGTTGGGGAGCTTGGACAGGTGGAGTGCTTCAGAGACTGACATTCCAGCCGTTTTTTGAGTAGGGGATCCACACCCAGCCGCTCTGTGTCAGAGGAAAGGCAGGCAGTCTGAGAGGCTTCCTAGCAGTGAGAGGGCTGCTGAAGAGGTAGGGTTTGGGTGGAGCTTGCTGCACAGGAGAAGGGAGAGCTGGAAAAGGATGTCTGGGTGCCCTCTGCCCAGCTGGTTGGGAAGTTTGAGGACCTTCAGGTGCTCAATCCCTCTGGATGCCTACTCAGCTCCGAGGCCCCCCACTGTGACACACAGCCTGCCGAGCCTTCCTACTGGCCTGACAACACCAGCTTGCAAACTGGCAATCACTGCACAGGCATCAGGCCAGCCAGAGGGAGGCCATGCCTACAACAGCTAGAGACGCAAAGCACAGAGGCTTACCTGTGTGTGCCTGGCTCACTGGCTCTTATGCTGGAGACAGGCACCGCAGACAGGAATGAGGAAACAGATCTTTCTTCCCCCCCCAGGCACCAGCTCCACTCCCCTACAATGCCCAACCTCACTCTAGGGGCTGAGCAGCTCCACAGATTGGAGTTTCTGTGCACTAGTGGGCACCATACAAAAACATGGAACGTCAGAAGAATATGGTTCAGACCAAAATCTCACAAACCCCAGAAAAAGAACCAAATGAAACTGAACTCACCAATCTTCCTGAAAGAGAGTTCAAAATAAAAATTATAAACATGCCTATAAAGGTACAGAAAAATATTCAAGAACTCAGGAACAAATTTGACTCGGAGATTCAATCATTAAAAAATTCCATATCTGAAATGCAACATACAATGGAGGGATTTAAAAGCAGATTAGATGTAGTAGAAGAGACGGTAAATGGAATAGAAATTAGAGAAGAGGAATACAAAGAAGCTGAGGCACAGAGAGAAAAAAGAATCTCTAAGAATGGAAGAATATTGAGAGAACTGTGTGACCAATTCAAACAGAACAATATTCGCATTATAGGGGTACCAGAAGAAGAGAGAGAAAAAGGGATAGAAAGTGTTACTGAGGAGGTAATTGCTGAAAACTTCCCCAGTCTGGGGAAGGAGATAGTCTCTCAAGCCATGGAGGTGCACAGATCTCCCAACACAAGGGACCCAAGGAAGACAACACCAAGACACATAATAATTAAAATGGCAAAGATCAAGGATAATGACAGACTTTTAAAAGCAGCTAGAGAGAGAACAAAGATCACATATAAAGGAAAACCCATCAGGCTATCATCAGACTTCTCAACAGAAACCTTACGGGCCAGAAGGGAGTGGCATAATATATTTAATGCAATGAAGCAGATGGGCCTTGAACCAAGAATACTCTACCCAGCAAGGTTATCATTTAAATTTGAAGGAGGGATTAAATAATTTTCAGATAAGCAAAAGCTGAGAGAATTTACCTCCCACAAACCACCTGTACAGTGCATTTTGGAGGGACTCCTATAGATGGAAGTATTCCTAAGGCTAAATAGATGTCGCCAAAGGGAAGACAAAGAGTAGAGAATGACTCATAACATACAATGGAGGAGGAAGAAAAAGGAGGAAGAAAAAAAAAGAACTTTTAGGTTGTGTTTGTAATAGTATATGAAGTAAGTTAAATTAGACTGTTAGATAGTAAGGGAATTGCCCTTGAACCTTTCATAACCACGAATATAAAGCCTGCAGTGGCAATAAGTGCATACCTATCGAAAATCATCCTAAATGTAAATGGTCTGAATGCACCAATCAAAAAACATGGAGTTACTGAATGGATAAAAAAACAAGATCCATCTATATGCTGCCTAAAAGAGACTCACTTCAAACCCAAAGACATACACAAACTGAAAGTAAAGGGATGGAAAAAGATATTTGATTGAACTAATAGGGAGAAAAAAGCAGGAGTTGCAGTACTTGTATCAGACAAAATAGACTTCAAAACAAAGAAAGTCACAAAAGACAAAGAAAGACATTACATAATGATAAAAGGGTCAGTCCAACAAGAGGATATAACTATTATAAATGTCTATGGACCCAACACAGGATCACCTATATATGTGAAACAAACACTAACAGAATTAAAGGGGCAAATAGAATGCAATGCATTCATTTTAGGAGACTTCAACACACCCCTCACTCCAAAGGACAGATAAACCAGACAGAAAATAAGTAAAGACACAGACGCACTGAACAACATATTAGAACTAATGGACCTAATGGACATCTATAGAACACTCCATCCAAAAGGAACAGGATACACGTTCTTCTCAAGTGCACATGGAACATTTTCAAGAATAGATCATATATTAGGCCACAAAAAGAACCTCAGTAAATTCAAAAAGATTGAAATTGTACCAACCAGCTTCACAGATCACAAAGGTATGAAAATAGAAATAAATTACACAAAGAAAATGATAAAGCCCACAAACACATAGAGGCTTAATAACATGCTCCTAAATAATCAATGGATCAATGACCAAATAAAAACTAGAGACCCAGCAATATATGGAGGCAAATGACAACAATAATTCAACACCAAAAAATCTGGAACGCACCAAAGGCCGTGCTAAGAGGGAAATATATTGCAATACAGACCTAACTCAGGAAAGAAGAACTATTCCAAATGAACAGTCTAAACTCACAATTAATGAAACTAGAAAAGGAAGAACTAATGAGGCCCAAAGTCAGTAGAAGGAGGGACATAATAAAGATTAAAGCAGAAATAAATAAATTTGAGAAGAATAAAACAATAGAAAGAATCTATGAAACCAGGAGCTGGTTCTTTTAAGAAAATTAACAAAACAGATAAACCCCTAGCCAGACTTATCAAGAAAAAAAGAGGGTCTACACACATAAACAGAATCAGAAATGAGAAAGGAAAAATCACTATGGACACCACAGAAGTACAAAGAATTATGTGAGAATACTATGAAAAAGTATATGGTAACAAACTGGATAACCTAGAAGAAATGGAAAACTACAACTTTTCAAGGCTGACCCAGGAAGAAACAGAAAATCTAAATAGACCAATTACCAGCAAGGAAATTGAATTGGTAATCAAAAACTACCTAAAAACAAAACCCCTGGAACAGGTGGTTTAACTACTGAATTTTATCAAACATTTAGTGAAGATCTAATACCCCTCCTCATTAAAGTTTTCCAAAAAGTAGAAGAGTAGGGAATACACCCAAACTCATTCTACAAGGCCAGCTTCACTCTAATACCAAAACTGGGCAAAGGCACCACAAAAAAAGAAAATTACAGACCAATATCCCTGATGAACATAGATGCAAAAACCTCAACAAAGTATTAGCAAACCGAATTCAAAAATACTTCAAAAAGATCATCCATCATGAACAAGTGGGATTCATCCCAGGGATGCAAGGATAGTACAACATTCGAAATTCCATCAACATCATCCACTACATCAACAAAAAGGATGACAAAAACCACATGATCATCTCCATAGATGCTGAAAAAGCATTCGACAATACAACATTCATTCAAGATAAAAACTCTCAACAAAATGGGTATAGAGCACAAGTACCTCAACATAATAAACGCCATATATGACAAACCCACAGCCAGCATTATACTTAACAGCGAGAAGCTGAAAGCTTTTTCTTTAAGATCGGGAACAAGACAAGGATGCCCACTCTCCCCACTTTTATTCAACATAGTTCTGGAGGTCCTAGCCACGGCAGTCAGACAACACAAAGAAATAAAAGGCATCCAGATTGGCAAGGAAGACTTCAAACTGTCCCTGTTTGCAGATGACATGATATTGTACATAAAAACCCCTAAAGAATCCACTCCAAAACTATAAGATCTAATATCGGAATTCAGCAAAGTTGTGGGATTCAAAGTTAATACACAGAAATCTGTTGCATTCCTATACACTAACGATGAACTAGCAGAAAGAGAAATCAGGAAAGGAATTCCATTCACAATCGCATCAAAAAGAATAAAATACCTAGGAATAAACCTAACCAAGGAAGTGAAAGACCTATACCCTGAAAACTACAAGACACTCTTAAGAGAAATTAAAATGGACACTAATAAATGGAAATTCATCCCATGCTCTTCGGTAGGAAGAATTAATGTTGTCAAAATAGTCCTCCTGCCTAAAGCAGTCTACAGATTCAATGCAATCCCTATCAGAATACCTACAGCATTCTTCAATGAACTAAAGAAAATAGTTCTAAAATTCATATGGGACCACAAAAGACCCCGAATAGCCAAAGCAATCCTTAGAAGGAAGAATAAAGCAGGGGAATTACGCTCCCTGACTTCAAGCTCTACTGCAAAGTCACAGTAATCAGGACAATTTGGTACTGGCATAAAACAGACCCATAGACCAGTGGAACAGAATAGAGAGCTCAGATATAAACCCAAGCATATATGGTCAATTAATATATGATAAAGGACCATGGATATACAATGGGGAAATGACAGGCTCTTCAACAGCTGGTGTTGGCAAAACTGGACAGCTACATGTAAGAGAATGAAACTGGATTACTGTCTAACCCCATACACCATAGTAAACTCAAAATGGATGAAAGACTTGAATATAAGTCATGAAACCATAAAACTCTTAGAAAAAAATATAGGCAAAAATCTCTTGGACATAAACATGAGCAACTTCTTCATGAACACGTCTCCCCGGGCAAGGGAAACAAAAGCAAAAGTGAACGAATGGAACTATATCAAGGTGAAAAGCTTCTGTACAGCAAGGGATACCATCAGTAGAACAAAAAGACTTCCTACAATATGGGAGAGTATATTCATAAATGACATACCCGATAAGGGGTTGACATCCAAATTATATAAAGAGCTCATGCACCTCAACAAACAAAAAGCAAATAATCCAATTAAAAAATGGGCAGAGGAACTGAACAGAACACTTCTCCAAAGACGAAATTCAGATGGCCAACAGGCACATAAAAAGATGCTCCACATCGCTAATCATCAGAGAAATGAAAATTAAAACCACAATGAGATATCACCTCACACCAGTTAGGATGGCCGCCATCCCAAAGACAAACAACAACAAATGTTGGCGAGGATGTCAAGAAACGAGAACCCTCCAACACAGCTGATGGAAATGTAAATTAGTTCAACCATTGTGTAAAGCAGTATGGAGGTTCCTCAAAAAACTCAAAATAGAAATACCATTTGACCCAGGAATCGCACTCCTAGGAATTTACCCTAAGAATGCAGCAGCCCAGTTTGAGAAAGACATACGCACCTGTGTGTTTATTGTAGCACTATTTACAATAACCAAGAAATGGAAGCAACCTAAGTGTCCATCAATAGATGAATGGATAAAGAAGATGTGGTACATATATTATTCAGCCATAAGAAGAAAGCAAGTCCTACCATTTACAACAACATGGATGGACCTAGAGGGTATTAATGCTCAGTGAAATAAGCCAGGCGGAGAACGACTAGTATCAAATGATTTCACTCATCTGTGGAGTGTAAGAACAAAGGAAAAACTGAAGGAACAAAACAGCAGCAGACTCACAGAACCCAAGAATGGACTAACAGTTACCAAAGGGAAGAGGACTGGGGAGGATGGGTGAGAAGGGAGGGATATGGGGGGAAAAGGGGCATTACGATTAGCACATGTAATGGAGTGGCCAGGGACACGGGAAAGGCAGTATTTATAGAGAAGACAAGTGAGGATTCTATAGCATCTTACTACACTGATGGACAGTGACTGTAGTGGGTATGTGGGGGGGACTTGATAATAGGTGGTCTAGTAACCATAATGTTCAAGTGATTGTAAATTAATATCAAAAAAAAATGAAAAGAGACACTTTTTCTTTGAAATAAAGAAAAGCCTTGTAAACTAATATATGACAGTGTGCTGACTAAAGAGTTGCACTGAAAAGCCAGAACATTTATTTTTCCATGGGAACACTTATATTACATAAATTAATATATTCTTTGTGCCTATTGATGTCAGAGAATTTGTTGATTTATTGTATCATGAAGTAATTATTTACCTTTGAGGTGGTTAAAATATGGACATGTTCATGTTTTTATGTGATTTTGTAGGCAGAGGGTATTTTGAAAGTAATGACAGCTTTTTAACTCAAAATTTTAAATAGAAGGATTATTTGCAGATACCATAGATATCTAGAACCTTTAAAAGTAAAACCTAAAACTAATTTTTGTTAGAGATATGTTCATATGTTGCTAAGGCTGGAAAAGTCATCATCGAATATCTGGTTTTGTAAAAGTTCCTAGTTTAATTCTTGAGACACCTTTCCCCCCAACGGACTCTTAAGTGGGAAAGAGGAACTGATTTAACACCTAAGCAAAATATATAGAAGAAAAAAATGTATACATATTGTCTCATTTAATATTCAACATTATGATGTATTACTATGATTCTTACTTTATAAATGAGATAACTGAAATCCTGAAATGTTAAGTTAGAGATAGCCAATGCTAAATCTGAGAACCTAAGATAAGTTTCTGTTTCTATTGAAGTCATTCTGATATGTAATCTTTAGGAACTTTAGAAGCCAATTATGCCAAATGATCTTTTGCCTTACATCAGTATTGATCATTTCTATAGAAGGGGACTACTTTGTTTACAAAGTTTAACTGATGAAAGAAGCCATTTGTGAATGGAACGGGATAAATTAAGTGATCAGTATATCATTTGGCACATATGTTTTAGTGCTTCTTAAAATGTTTATTACCTGTTTCAGTCTATTCCAGTGATTAATGGAAGAGAATTACAGAATCCTCTCACTGTTCAACTTTGTGACCAGTGGGATAATCCCGCACCAGTACCACAGGTTAAAATAAGTCTTCTAAAACCTAACAATTTAAAGGTAAGTTTTCAGTGTTTTTAAAATTTTTTCTCTTACTTAAAATTCTGATTTCATTCTCATTAAAATGTCTTTAGGTGTCATCTCTTTTTTTTTAATATAGAATTATATACAGCTGTAATTATTGCCGAGTTTAAGTCAACCTAAAGATTTTTCTTTATTTTCAGGAATTAAACTTTGTTTCTTGCAAGCAGCATAACAAGGGATAACATTCTACAATATTGACTATCTGAGTGTTTATTATACAATACTAATAATACTTGGATTTCAGATTAGGATGAATAGATAACACTGCCAAGGTGAATGAAGTCAGGTTTAATGACCTGTAGTATGGGTTGAGGAACATGTATTATTGGGGAAACTTACAAGCCTGAGGGTAAGCACAAAGAGTCATGTGAGTACCTGTCCTCTGCTTACCTTCTGCAGCGTTCCCAGGGCCTAAGCACAGCCGCTAGACCTACAGTGGGTTGTGTTCTAGGGTACAGGCAAGGATGAACATGGCCTTGTAATGTTTGGGAGCAAACATGGTGCTTGGATACCAGGAAATCCAAGATTAGGTACTAATTTGCATGAGTATTGGGATAGCTAGCTGCTGCTTAGAATGTAGAATCTAATGGAGACTTTGGATACCTGGTGCAAACTTGGAGGCCCTCCTATGCAGGGAAAGGGGAGAAGCTGCCAGTCCCTTGCAAAGTTGTATTTTTCACCCAGTCCCTTCTGTTGGTTGAAGGGAATTAATTTGTCCTAGCCAGGTTGTCGCCAGAGAGTTTCTGGAGTTATATTCAGCCACACTTGAGTCTCCTTTCACAAATATTTTGTAATTTCAGTGAATGAAAGCAGTTGATGGTATGTAAGTACACAGTTTGCTTGTAATCCATTAGTTCAATAAGAATCCCAGCAGTAATATCCCCATAACCCAACAAATTGATCTTAAAAGTCATATAGGAGATTAAAGTGCCAAGAATGGCTTCTGATCCACATAGACTTGTTTTCATACTAAAGTAATCAGGGTCAGAGGTCTTAAGCCTATCAAAAAAACCCCTAAAAACTACAGTATTGCTACTATACAGCCTGAAATAGAAGACTTGCTTCTCTGGTTTAACAGCAAGAATTTAGGATCCATATAGAATTTTGAGGAAGATGGGTTGAGTGAGAGACAATGAAGCAGAAGGTAAATATGACAGGTACAAATTAAAGGACTTTATTCTGTCATTTTAATTACTCCTCATTTTTTGCCCTTACATCTCTTTGGATACTTTTGCCAAATCTTTCAGTTCCATTAAGCAGAAATGGGTATTAGAGTTTAGGAGAGAGTCTGATATTCTCCTTTACAAGTTCACTTTGGTTCTTAATGTTTGTTTCTCAGAAAGTTATACAGTGATTATTTTCTACACCAGATAAGAGTATGATTCTAGTTTCTAGAGAAGCATGTGCAAAAGGCTGAGAGATTCTTCTAAACAATTATTAGGAAATGTGGCCACTGATTTTTAATCACTTGACAGTGAAAGCTTAGTTGTCACTAGAAGGTAGTGTTGCAACAAAGATTTAAGAAGCATATCTGAGTAAACAGAGGAGAAAGATGAAATAACAATGGATATGGTATTATGATGCCTTGACTTAAACGTTTGTGTGTATGTTTATGTTTATTTCTCCTGCACCATCCCCCACATCCCCCAGTTTGGAATATACCTTCAGTATTTGTATACAAATTTCATTTGATATATCAGTGTTAATCAAAACAGTGAACATTGACTTCTGTAATTTAATAACTGAAATACACTGAATTCTAGTTTAGTTGATAAAAATGATTAGTATCCTTTGGCTTATGTAATTACGTATTACATACATTGCTTTAGTTCATATTAGAAAACTACTGTTTTTAGAAGTGTGTGCAAATGCAAATTTTTAAATAGTACTAGAGGAAAAGAACACAGTAATAGACAAAAAGAATTTGATCTCTAGAATTTTCTAATTAACTGTTTTGTTTGTTTTGTTTTCAGCTGACTCCTTCAAACCAACAGCATAAAACAGATGAAAGGGGCAGGGCTAATTTGGGAGTATTCAGTGTTTATGCCCCCAGGTAAAAACCAAAAATTTGATAGTTATTAGTATTATAGAAATTGATTTTTCTTATTACTTGGTAAAGTTAAGAGTAATAACTAGCCTTCTATTTAGTTTTAGAAGGTGTTCCTAAATGAATTAAACTTTGTATAAATTGTGTTAAAAATTTTGAGGTTATAACTAATGTAATTTGAACCCTACCTTTTTTTCCTTGTTAGAGGACCACATAATATGCAGATTAGAGCCACATATAACAAGAATATCATAGATGGACCTTTAATTAAGTTGATGATTCTTCCAGACCCAGAAAAACCCATTCGTCTCAATGTTAAATATGACAAAGATGCTTCCTTTTTAGCAGGGGGTGTTTTTACTGGTGAGTAATTCAGCTTTAAAATTTATTTGTAATGATAATTTGCTTTTTACATTAGTAGAATAAATTTATTATCCTACATGTTCAGCATGACAAAAAAAAAAACCTGTATGGCAAACAAAGTACAATTGACTTAGCTTTGTCTTCTCTTACTCCTATACCCTACATTCTTTTAAAGGTCAAGAATGAACTTAAAGTTCATAATAGAAACTGATAGACTGAGGTAATTCAGCTTGCTCATTCACTAAATTATGAAATTCTGCAAAAGAAATAGTAACTGATAAATAGGGAGAACTGTGAGGGGCTCTATTAAATATGTTGTGATGTCACCTTAAACCAAATAGAATCAGGATTGTTTATTTGGATGGGAATACATCCCATCAGAATTTATGATGAGAGATATTTAAAAATGTTTACTAAATACCTGTTTTGTTGGGGCACTATACTGATTTCATTGTTCCAATAATGAAATATGGCTGTTTTCAGTGAGTTCTGCCTAATGTAGGAGATGATTTTGGTGTAGTGTGGCAGGTGCCGAGTCAATAAGAAATAGTATTTGCTTTATATAGGTAATTTTCTTGAACACCAATGTTTCCTTGGATCAATTTCTGTACACAGTTGCAAGCAGTTGAAATAAGTAAACCAGAAAATTTAGATTAAAAAATTAACAGTTTTTAATTAAGTTACACGTATACATTGTCTTTATACTCAGAGTTTAAATCTAGGGAGATAAGACCTACTCCCTGTGAATGAAAAACAATAACAGGTGCTAAATGAATGTTACAGATGAAAAATTCAAGGGGAGTATTATATGTAAGCATAGTTTAGCTACTGTAAGCTATTGAAAATCATGAAAGAAAATAGTCATTGTATTCTTGGATGCATAATGCATATGGACTTATGACTAGTTACCCTAATTCTAGGTGCTGAGATTCCCAGTCTAACCTTTTTGGTCTTACATGGTAGAACTTAAAAGCATTGTGGACTGTGAAAATAAGGTTCTGTTATTACCAAAGATGTATGCATTAGATTTCCTGGGGAAATTTAGCACTAGAGAGTCGTCTGTCATGATTAGTAAGTTTGATAGACAAATTTTGGGGGAATGCTGATAAAGAATAGGTCCATTTTCTTCATCAGCGTATTTTTATGAACACTTAAGTGAGATGTATTCTTTAAGACATACAGTTATTTAACCAAATCCATTAATTGAACTAGAAAAATTTTTTATGTTCACCTTGACAGATTTTATGGTTACTATTATTTCTGAAGATGACAGTATCATTAAAAATATTAATCCAGCACGTATTTCCATGAAAATGTGGCAGCTGTCTAACAGTGGAAACCGACAACCAACAAATGTGAGTCCTGGAAAGCACTTTAGAAATTAAAACTAGCTCTTACATTTAATGTGATTTAATGTAAAAATACAGTGTGTATATATTAGAGAACTAGAAATTAGCCCACTTCATCACTAAGGATTTAAAAAGAAATTATATCATAGAACATTTCAAAATTAGGTGTAGATGCTATTGAAAAGAGTGCCCTACATTTGATGTTTCTTTAAGATACTTTATATTTTAATATCATCTCATCTAAAGGACAATCCACAAGGCAAAAAGTCATTAAATATCATGAAGAAATAATACAGAAAAGTAGTTGGTAGAGAGACTTGAGATGGACTTACAGGATAGAGAAGAGGATAGAGGTGAGAACAATTTAAAGTTCTAAAGCAGTATCATCTAAGAGAAACATAATGTGAGTCATACATAATATTTAGATTTTTCTACTAGCCACATTAAAAATGTAAAAAGAAATAAGAAAATTAATTTTAATGTAGTTTTAACCTGGTATACCAAAAATTACTGTTTCAACTTGTACTCAGTATTTTCAAATGCACTAATAAGACATATTATTTTTGTCTTACCTAGTTTTTGAAATTTGTTTTTTTTTTTATGCTTACACCACATTTTAGTTTGGACCAACTGTATTTCAAGTGCTTAGTAGCCATGTGTATCTACTGGCTACTCTACTGGACAGTACAAATCTAAATAAATCTAAAGTTGAAAACTCAACCTTAAAGTATATCAGAGGGTCCCAATTTAAAATGCCTTCCAGGATTTATGGTTCATTTTAATCATCTCTTTAGGAAACTAGCTTCCTTAATTTATACCATCAGTCCCATCAAGCTACTGCCTTAAAATTATATTGCCATGACAGAGATCTGTTGAGTGCCCTTAATAATAACCTCTTTCCACTATAACTAATCTTGCTATTGTGTCTTAAATGCATTGTAAAAGTATGTACCTGTAGCGTGTGTGTGTGTGTGTATTTTTAAATACAGATGTGATCTGTATTCCCATTTGGTAAAGGTAATATAAATTTTCATCCTAAATATACCATGCTAAATGTTTGTAATTTCTCCCTTCCCTTTTATGCTTCCCTTTCTAGGCAGAAATATTTAGTTGTAATAAAATAAAAGATGACAAGGAAGATGGCTGCTTCTACTTCAGGTATTCCTCAGATCATTTCATATTTTTATACAGACTTTGTTCCAAAGTGAATGACCCTTGGCAATATTGCTTCCTCAGCTCGGTAAAAATAATTTATGAGTGAATAGAAAATGTTACTATCTCAATTTTTTTGTTGAGAAAATGTGTTTTGTTTGTAAGCATTGTAAAATGCTTTAGGGAAATATTGTTGTGATAGATGTATATTAGCTTTTAAAACTATCAAGGCCATCAGAAAAAAATTAAGTTGAATATGGGGTCAGAGCATTTCATATATATATATGTGTGTGTGTGTGTGTGTGAAGTTTCTGTAATTCTAAACTTAAAATCTTACAGAGTAAAAAAGGCAGCTGAACTAGGTTTTTTTGCTGTTTAACTGTGACTTTAAAATGTTGCTTCTTCATTCTGGACTTCTACTTTGAAATCTAATAAATGGCTTTGAATGGACTATGTCTAAGGTTTCTTTTACTTATTTATTTACTAACATTTTAATTTTTTTTATTAAGGTATCATTGATATACAATCTTATGAAGGTTTCATGAGAAAAACAATGTGGTTACTACATTCACCCTTATTACCGAGTACGCCCCATACCCCATTGCAGTCACTGTCCATCAGTGTAGTAAGATGCCACAGAGTCCCTACTTGTCTTCACTGTGCTACACTATCTTCCCCATGACCCTCTCCACACCATGTGCACCAATCATGATACCCCACAATCCCCTTCTCCCTCCCTCCCCTTTGGTAACTGCTAGTCCCTTCTTAGAGTCTGTGAGTCTCCTGCTGTTTTCTTCCTTCAGTTTTGCTTCATTATTATACTCCACAAATGAGGGAATTCATTTGGTATTTATCTTTCTATGCCTGACTTATTTCACTGAGCATAATAACCTCTAGCTCCATCCATGTTGTTGCAAATGGTAGGATTTCTTTCTTATGGCTGAATAGTACTCCATTGTGTATATGTACCACATCTTCTTTATCCATTCATCTACTGATGGACACTTAGGTTGCTTCCATATCTTGGCTATTGTAAATAGTACTGCAATATTTTCAGTTTTTTGAGGAACCTCCATATTGCCTTCCTCAATAGTTCCACTAGTTTACATTCCCACCAGCAGTATAGGAGGGTTCCCCTTTCTCCACATCCTCGCCAGCATTTGTTGTTCCTAGACTTTTCAATGTTGGTCATCCTAACTGGTGTGAGGTGGTATCTTGTGGTTTTAATTTGCATTTCCCTGATAATTAGTGATGTGGAGTATCTATGTGTCTGTTGGCCATCTGAATTTCTTCTTTGGAGAAGTGTCTGTTCATATCCTCCAGCCACTTTTTAATAGGGTTATTTGCTCTTTTGGTGTTGAGGCGTGTGAGTTCTTTATATTTTTTGAATGTTAAACCCTTGTTGGATATGTCATTTACAAATATGTTCTCCCATAGTGTAGGATGCCTTTTTGTTATACTGATGGTGTCCTTTGCCGTAGAGAAGCATTTTAACTTAATGTAGTCCCATTTGTTCATTTTTGCTTTCGTTTCCATTGCCCGAGGAGATACGTTAAGGAAAAAGTTGCTCATGTTTATATTCAAGAGATTTTTGCCTATCTTCTCTTCCAAGAGTTTTATGGTTTCATGACGACTTACATTCACGTCTTTGATCCATCTTGGTTTACTTTTATGTATCAAATTAAGACAATAATCCAGTTTCATTCTCTTTGCATGTAGCTGTCCAGTTTTGCCAACACAAGTTGTTGAAGAGGCTGTCATTTCCCCATTGTATGTCCATGACTCCTTTATCGTGTATTAATTGACCATATATGCTTGGGTTTATATCTAGGCTCCCTCGCCTGATCCATTGGTCTATAGGTCTGTTCTTGTGCCACTACCAAATTGTGTTGATTACTGTGACTTTGTAGTAGAGCTTGAACTTGAGGAGTGTAGTCCCCCCAGCTTTCTTCTTCTCAGGATTTCTTTGGCTATTCGGGGTCTTTTGTGGTTCCATATGTTCTAGTTGTTGAAGAATGCTGTTGGTATTTTGAAAGGAATTGCATTGAAACTGTAGAATGCTTAGGTAGGATGGCCATTTTGACATTATTAATTATTCCTATCCATGAGCACGGGATGTGTTTCCATTTATTGGTGTCTTCTTTAATTTCTCTCATGAGTGTCTTGTAGTTTTCAAAGTATAGGTCTTTCACTTCCTTAGTTAGGTTTATTCCTAGGTATTTTATTCTTTTTAATGCACTTGTGAATGGAATTGTTTTCCTGATTTCTCTTTCTGGTAGTTCATCATTAGTGTATAGGAATGCAACAGATTTCTGCGTATTAATTTTGTATCCCGCAACTTTGCTGAATTCAGATACTAGATTCAGTAGTTTTAGGGTCGATTCTTTAGGGTTTTTTATGTACAGTATCATGTCATCTGCAAACAGGGACAATTTAACTTCTTCCTTGCCAATCTGGATGCCTTTTATTTCTTTGTGTTGTCAGATTGCGTGGCTAGGACCTCCAGAACTATGTTGAATACAAGTGGGGAGAGTGGGCATCCTTGTCTTGTTCCCGATCTTAAAGGAAAAGCTTTCAACTTCTTGCTGTTAAGTATGATGTTGGATGTGGGTTTGTCATATATGGCCTTTATTATGTTGAGGTACTTGCCCTCTATACCCATTTTGTTGAGAGTTTTTATCATGAATGGATGTTGAATTTTGTTGAATGCTTTTTCAGCATCTATGGAGATGATTGTGTGGTTTTATCCTCCTTTTTGTTGATGTTGATGGATTATCGAATGTTGTACTGTTCTTGCAT
>JAVSCE010021330.1:0-31000 GCA_032199065.1 Smutsia gigantea
ATCACCTACAAAGGAAAACCCATCAGACCATCATCAGACTTCTCAAAAGAAACCTTACAGGCCAGAAGAGAATGGCATGATATATTTAACGTTATGAAACAGAAGGGCCTCGAACCAAGAATATTGTATCCAGCACGATTATCATTTAAATATGATGGAGGGATTAAACAATTTCCAGACAAACGAAAGTTGAGAGAGTTTGCCTCTCATAAACCACCACTACAGGATATCTTAAATGGACTGCTCTAGATGGAAGTACACCTAAGGCTAAAAAAATGTCACCAGAGAAAATAAAATCATAGCAAAGAAAGCAGACCATCCAAATACTAACTAAAGGCAAAGAATAAAACACCTATTATAGAAAGAATGGAGGAGGAGGAATAAGAAGGGAGAGAAATAAAGAAACATCAGACTGTGTTTACAATAACTTAACAAGAAAGTTAAGTTAGATTGTTAGATAGTAAAGAAGCAACCCTTGAACCCTTGGTAACCACGAATCTAAAGCCAGCAATGGCAATAAGTACATACTATCAATAATCACCCTAAATGTAAATGGACTGAATGCACCAATCAAAAGACACAGAGTAACAGAATGGATAAAAAAGCAAGACCCATCTATATGCTGCCTACAAGAAACTCACCTCAAATCCAAAGATATACACAGACTAAAAGTGAAGGGATGGAAAAAGATATTTCATGCAAACAACAAAGAGAAAAAAGCAGGTGTTGCAGTACTTGTATCAGACAAAATAGACTTCAAAACGAAGAAAGTAGCAAGAGATAAAGAAGGACATTACATAATGATAAAGGGGTCAGTCCAACAAGAAAATATAACCATAATAAATATATATGCACCCAACACAGGAGCGCCAGCATATGTGAGACAAATACTAACAGAATTAAAGGAGGAAATAGACAGCAATGCATTCATCTTAGGAGACTTCAACACACCACTCACTCCAGAGGACAGATCAACCAGACAGAAAATAAGTAAAGACACAGAGGCACTGAACAACACACTAGAACAGATGGACTTAACAGACATCTACAGAACTCTACACCCAAAAGCAACAGGATACACATTCTTCTCAAGTGCACATGGAACATTTTCCAGAATAGACCACATACTAGGCCACAAAAAGAACCTCAGTAATTTCAAAAATATTGAAATCCTACCAACCAACTTCTCAGATCACCAAGGTATAAAACTAGAAATAAATTTTAGAAAGAAATCAAAAGGCTCACAAATACATGGAGACTTAACAACACTCTCCTAATTAATCAATGGGTTAACGACCAAATCAAAACAGAAATCAAAGAATATATGGAGACTAATGACAACAACAACACAAAGCCACAACTTCTGTGGGACGCAGCAAAGGCAGTTCTAAGAGGAAAGTATATTGCAATCCAGGCCTATTTAAAGAAGGAAGAACATTCCCAAATGAATAGTCTAAAGACACAATTACTGAAATTGGAAAAAGAAGAACAAATGAGGCCCAAAGTCACCAGAAGGAGGGACATAATAAAGATCAGAGAAGAAATAAATAAAATTGAGAAGAATAAAACAATAGAAAAAATCAATAAAACCAAGAGCTGGTTCTTTGAAAAATAAACAAAATAGATAAACCCCTAGCCAGACTCATTAAGAGAAAAAGAGAATCTACACACATAAACACAATCAGAAATGAGAAAGGAAAAATCACGACGGACCCCACAGAAATACAAAGAATCATAAGAGAATATTATGAGAATCTATATGCTAACAAGCTGGAAAACATAGAAGAAATGGACAACTTCTTAGAAAAATACAACCTTCCAAGACTGACCAAGCAAGAAACAGAAAAACTAAACAGACCAATCACCAGTGACGAAATCGAATTGGTAATCAAAAAACTACCCAAGAACAAAACCCCTGGGCCTGATGGATTCACCTCTGAATTCTACCAGACATATAGAGAAGAAATAACACCGATTCTCCTTAAAGTTTTCCAAAAAATAGAAGAGGAGGGAATACTTCCAAACTCATTCTATGAAGCCAGCATCACTCTAATACCAAAACCGGGCAAAGACCTCACCAAAAAAGAAAATTACAGACCAATATCCCTGATGAACGTAGATGCAAAAATACTCAACAAAATATTAGCAAACCGAATTCAAAAATACATCAAGAGGATCATACACCATGATCAAGTGGGATTCATCCCAGGGATGCAAGGATGGTACAACATTCGAAAATCCATCAACATCATCCACCACATCAACAAAAAGAAGAACAAAAACCACATGATCATCTCCATAGATGCTGAAAAAGCATTTGACAAAATTCAGCATCCATTCCTGATTAAAACTCTCAACAAAATGGGTATAGACGGCAAGTACCTCAACATCATAAAGGCTATATATGACAAACCCACAGCTAACATCATACTTAATGGTGAGATGCTGAAAGCTTTTCATCTAAGATAGGGAACAAGACAGGGATGCCCACTCTCTCCACTGTTATTCAACGTAGTACTGGAGGTCCTAGCCACGGCAATCAGACAAAACAAAGAAATACAAGGCATCCAGATTGGTAAAGAAGAAGTCAAATTGTCACTATTTGCAGATGACATGATACTGTGCATAAAAAACCCTAAAGACTCCATTCCAAAACTACTAGAACTAATATCTGAATTCAGCAAAGTTGCAGGATACAAAATTAACACACAGAAATCTGTTGCTTTCCTATACACTAATGATGAACTAACAGAAAGAGAAATCAGAATAACAATTCCATTCACAATTGCATCAAAAAGAATAAAATACCTAGGAATAAACCTAACGAAGGAAGTGAAAGACCTGTACTCTGAAAACTACAAGACACTCCTAAGAGAAATTAAAGAGGACACTTAACAAATGGAAATGCATCCCATGCTCTTGGCTAGGAAGAATAAATATTGTCAAAATGGCTATACTACCTAAAGCAATCTACAGATTCAATGCAATCCCTATCAAACTACCAACAGCTTTCTTCAATGAACTGGAACAAATAATTCTAAAATTCATATGGAACCACAAAAGACCCCGAATAGCCAAAGCAATCCTGAGAAGGAGGAATAAAACAGGGGGAATTACACTCCCTGACTTCAAGCTCTACTACAAAGCCACAGTAATCAAGACAATTTGGTATTGGCACAAAAACAGACCCACAGACCAGTGGAACAGAATAGAAAATCCAAACATTAACCCAAACATATACAGTCAATTAATATTTGATAAAAGTGCCTTGGATATACAATGGGAGATGACAGCCTCTTCAGCAGCTGGTGTTGGAAAAACTGGACAGCTACATGTAAGAGAATGAAACTGGACTACTGTCTAGCCCCATACACAAAGGTAAACTCAAGGTGGATCAAAGATCTGAATGTAAGTCCTGAAACCATAAAACTCTTAGAAAAAAACATAGGCAAAAGTCTCTTGGACATAAACATGAGCAACTTCTTCATGAACATATCTCCCCGGGCAAGGGAAACAAAAGCAAAAATGAACAAGTGGGACTATATCAAGCTGAAAAGCTTCTGTACAGCAAAGGACACCATCAGTAGAACAAAAAGACATCCTACAGTATGGGAGAATATATTCATAAAAAACGTATCTGATAAAGGGTTGACATCCAAAATATATAAAGAACTCATGCACCTTAACAAACAGAAAGCAAATAATCCAATTAAGAAATGGGCAGAGGACATGAATAGACACTTCTCTAAAGAAGAAATTCAGATGGCCAAAAGGCACATGAAAAGATGCTCCACATCGCTAATCATCAGAGAAATGCAGATTAAAACCACAATGAGATAGCACCTCACACCAGTGAGGATGGCCAACATCCAAAACACAAACAACAACAAATGTTGGCAAGGATGTGGAGAAAAGGGAACCCTCCTACACTGCTGGTGGGACTGCAAATTAATTCAACCATTGTGGAAAGCAGTATGGAGGTTCCTCAAAAAACTCAAAATAGACATACCATTTGACCCAGGAATTCCACTCCTAGTAATTTACCCTAAGAATGCAGCAGCCCAATTTGAAAAGGACAGATGCACCCCTATGTTTATTGCAGCACTATTTACAATAGCCAAGAAATGGAAGCAACCTAAGTGTCCATCAGTAGATGAATGGATAAAGAAGATGTGGTACATATACACAATGGAATATTATTCAGCCATAAGAGGAAAACAAATCCTACCATTTGCAACAACATGGATGGAGCTAGAGGGTATTATGCTCAGTGAAATAAGCCAAGCCGAAAAAGACAAGTATCAAATGATTTCACTCATATGTGGAGTATAAGAACAAAGAAAAAAACTGAAGGAACAAAACAGCAGCAGACTCACAGAACCCAAGAACGGACTAATAGTTACCAAAGGGAAAGGGACTGGGGAAAATGGGCGGGAAGGGAGGGATAAGAGGGAAAAGGGGCATTACGATTAGCAGATGTAATGTTGGGGGGGCACGGGGAGGGCAGTACAACTCAGAGAAGACAAGTAGTGATTCTATAGCATCTCCCTACGCTGATGGACAGTGACTGTAATGGGGTTGGTGGGGGAGACCTGATGAAGGGGTAGTTTAATAACCATAATATTGCACATGTAATTGTAGATCAATGATAATAAAATAAATTATATTAAAAATAAATAAATAAATAAAATAAAGCACAGCTATAAAAAAATAGGTGCTATTTATGGAGTAGTGCATGAAATTTAACATACTAATATTAGAAATTTCTCATGGATTATTTCTAATCCTATCACCCTATATGATAAATATTATTTGCATTTCACAGATGAGGAAACTGAAGCTCACAAAGATTAAGAAACCTGTCCAAGATTACATGGCTTATAGGTAACAAATTCGCAGCCAAGTCTTCTGCTGTGCAGTGCTGCCTCTCATGTAGTTGCTTTCTCCAAAGATTCCCATCATTTTTTATTCTACTAAATCTGAATGTAAGTTTTGGGAATTATTTCTTCTCTCTTCTGAGATATTAAATTGTCATAAAAACAAATCAAGAAGTTATTAATTGCTGTCTTTAGCAGAATTAATTTAATCAAAAATAGGCTAGTTTACCAACCTCATTACTAATGTATAAAAATGTTTATAACAGAAGTGTCTGCTTTATTGAGCCCATATCATAAATCAGGTACTCTGCTAGCTACCCTTAAGAGATTAAATATTACTATTTTCTTTTTACAGATAAGAAACATGAGGTTTAGGGAGGTTAGGAAACTTGCCAGGGGCCTTGCTGCTAGGAAGTGGAAGAACTGGGTCTGCGACCTCCGTAGTATGATTCCAAACCCTGCGTTTCTTCCAGTTTGTCATACCCACTCTGGGCCAGTCTTATAATTTGAATTGAGAAACACCTTTAATATCTTTTTTGTTTTTTTCTCTTCCTGGCTTCCAATAGCTTCCTTCTGGGTTCCTGGCTCTTCCCAGGTTTAATAAACCTTCCAAGGACAGAGCTGTTCTCTTTTCCCTTACAGGTTTTCCAGCAACCTGTTCCCACAGACACACCCTCCCCATATAGACAGCCCTGAGCTCTGTTAATGACCCACTTCTTAATCTGTATAAATATGTGGAACCTTAACTTTGAAGCTCAGGCAAGTCCCTATAAGACTGTTTTGCCAGAACTCATCACTGCATAAGTGCTTCAGTTACAGCAACTGGCTTTAACCTGTTACCATCATGATTTTTTAACCCAGGTTTGGGAAACTTGTTTTGCTTTTACCATACTCCCTGTACAAGTCAGTACTCCTTGAATTCCAGCACTAGAAATTCAAATCATCCAAAAGCTATAATGTCCAAAGACCATGATTGCCTCTGTGTCTCCAGGGAACAAGCCCTCCAAAATCTCTCTAGCAGACCTTTCCTCCTATTTCACTGCCTAGAATAGCATGTCCATACCATACCTAACCCAGTCAGTGACCGGTTTCAATGAATGAAGACCAAACACTGGGCCAGTCCTCTCTGAAGCCAATACTCATGTAGCCTCAACAAAACCGGAGTCTTGTCAGGAAAGAAGGACAAAGGGGAATACCCCTATGTAGTCAGCCAACAGTATCTGCTGCAGGAGGGAGTGGGCAATTCTCCAGTAAAGTTGGGGAGCCAAAGATAAGGTGACTTGTCCTGTTGAGTCTTTAAAGAGAATGCCTACCAAGCAGACAGACATGGAAAATAACAATATGCAACTACTTTGTGTTTTCAGAAACTGCAGTCACTTCATTATAACTGGACTGAATGATATACATTGGAGTGTGCAGTGACAGATAAAACTAGAGAGAGGTGTAAGCAAGCATCAAGTCATGGAACACACGCATGCCAGGCTAAGGAATTTAACTTTGATTGAGGAACAACAAGATATTATTTGAATTTTAAAAAGATCATCTACCTACAGAATGGAAAGTGATCCCAAAAGATATAAGACTGAAATCTAGGAGATCATTTAGAAGGTTGTAGTGTTCAGCCAGACGAGGGGTCATAAGGCCTCAGATTAAAGCTGCAGTAACAGTGAAGTAAAGGAGAGGGTTAGAGTGAAATGTTGAAGGAATATCTATTGAATTTGATTACTTACAGGAATATGAGGGGATGGAGGGCCTAGGCTAAGACTTTTGTCTTGGGAAACTAGGTGGGTGGTGGTAGCCTTCATTAAAGAAAAGGTATCCTAGAGAAGGAACAGATTTGGGGCAAAATAATGAGATCAGTTTGGGAACAGCTGGCACTTGTGGCATATCCAAGTCAATGTGTCCAGTGGGAAGAAGGACGTAAGGTTCTAGGAAAGGGCAGTTTGAAATGACAATGTAAACTGGGAATTCCCTGGCCTATCTATTGTACACAAAGCCGTAAGAGTGAATGAGATCACCCTGGGGAAAACAGGAAGGGCATGAAATGAATAGGGGGAAAGACCTGTGCAAGTCCGGAGAGAGGAAATCCTGGGGCAAAATACCTCTAAAACCCGAAATCAGTCAAAGGGAGAAGTAAAGTTTAAAATCCATTTATGTTTAAGGTGCAGTCCAGGCCCTTCTCTCTTTCCTCCTCCAGCCAGGTCAAAACTGGCCCTCCTCCTCCTCCTTGTCTTTCAGGTACAGATAAGCCCTTATTTGCCCAGGTAATTACCCATTGATAAGGAGATGAACTTCTCTCCACCCCTGAAGAATGATGCAAATGCACTAAAGCCATACTTCTTTCCACCTCTGAACGCCTGTTGATATGCAGATGTACCAAAGCCAGGCGAGATAGTCTGGAAATTACAATTTTACCCACAGGGCACTGCTCCAGAAATCTCGCCTTACAATTTACTCATTCCCCCTCTTCAGACCAATCTAATAACATACAATAGCAACAGCAATAAAATCACGATAATCCTCAAACCAGAAGATTCAGCCTATGCAGATTAAGGAAATGTGCTTTACAGCACAGTCTCTCCCTAAGCACAAAATATGTTTCTACACTTGTTTACTCATTGCTAACAACCATGCTAGACTGCTCACAAAACTTTTACCAAACATTAAAGTAGAGCCTCTCTTCAAGCATTTTTTTGACAACAGCAACACAATCATAATTCTCAAGCCAGAGGAGAGGATTCAGTTAGGTTCAAAGTCCCATGTAGAAAAGTCCAAAACTCGTCCATTCCAGCCATCACGTGGCACCTGCAGCCAGGGGGTGCATCCAGGACACAGGGACTGTAGAAGTGATGCCGGGGTTCTTGTTCACAAAGCAGAAGAATGAACTTAGCAAACACCCAAGGTAGGAGAGCCAGGTACAGGCTTTTATTTAGAAATAAAGTGAGAGGACAGAGCTCCTGGCTCAAGCCAGGAGGGGACAAGAGAGCCGGGTGTGGTGCGTTGTCTAGGGGTTTTATAGGCAGATGAGGATTTTTCGAGAACATGAAAAAAAGGCTTAGGGGTGTGGACCTGCTATGTGGTGTCTGAACACCCCGAATTAACACAAGGAATTTCCTGCCTGGCTTCTCTCTGGGACACCTGTGTCTTGGTCTAGGAGCGTATCAAAAGGCAGCCTGCCCAGCCCCCAAGGTGGGGTGAGGTATTGTCTGTGTGCTAAAGAGTAAGTTAAAATTCTTACTTCTTAAACTTCCTGGGTGTTAAAATGCAATCTTATCTTTAAGGTAGAATCTTTCTGCCTTTTACTATGTTGTTTACAGCTGGGTCTGCATGCTAAATTAGTTGCCCAGTTTGCAAAACCACCCCATCAGATCTGAAAGAGGAAAGACAGCACATAGGCCTGGGCCTTTTAGCATGCTAAAGTGAATCTTACAAATGATTAGCATAATAAAAACGTGCTACTCTTCTTTGTCTGGGGAACATTAACTGATCTCACTTAAGAATGACCCTAGAGCTTAATGTTTAACACATAGAGTTTTGGTAGGGGGTTTCCTTGCATGTAGTTACATTGCTCTAACTGCAAATATCCTGCCTTGCTTTTTCCAGAGGCCCTCACCCTATTCTGTCTAAGCCCATGGTCCCTGTCTCAGAAGCAAATAATCATGACTGTGGGGGGGCACTTTTCTGTTATTCCAGGAATACATAGGAGGCCAATTTACAGGCCTTTTCCCCAAGGTGGCAGAAGAGCCAGCCATCGCTGATCCATGTGTTGAAATGTTCAAGGCCACAACCATTTTATTCCTAATTGCTGCACCCATCCTTGCAACACATGTCCAATAAAGTGGGTGCCTTGATCGCTCTCAATCACCGGCTACTGGACATAGGCTGCAAAGAGACACTCCAGGCCCCTCTTGATGGTTTGCTGATCTGCATGATGTGCAGGAAAAGCAACCAATAGTCAGTAACCGTGTCCACACATGTCAAGGCATAACAATATTCTTCTGATATGGGCAGAGGCCCAATATAGTCTATTTGCCCCCTGACAAGGGGTCTTGGTCCCCTTACTATTGTCCCGTGTTGCTGTGGGACTCAGTGTAAGTCCCTCTTAGAGCACACAGGCACTCCTTCCGGGCTCTGCTGACTTCTTCAAAGGTCAGTGGCAAGCCCCACCTATGGGCTACAGCCCACACTGTATTTTGCCCCATGTGCAACAAACACTGGTATAGCCACTGGGCCACATCAGAGGCAGGCTTTCCTTCAAGCCAGCATGCACCTGGGCCAATGTGTCTGCTTCATCATTCCCTGGGGATGCCAAAGGCAAATGGCCAGTCACATGATATACATTAACAGTCTTAGTCTGACCAGAGGCCCATAGGTCTTGCCACAACTCTTGCCCCCAAAGGGGCTGGTGACAAACCATCCAGTTGGCATGATACCATGTCGGTAGCCATGAGGTCAAGCCCCGATAGACGGCCCAGGTGTCAGTGCAGACAACTATGGGGGAAGGCTCCTGGGTGATCACGAGCCATACTGCCCGCAACTCAGCCCATTGACTGCTCCTACCCTCTCCATCCTCCAGCCATATTGTCTCAGTCTTAGGATGGAAAGTCACAGTCCTCCACTTCAGGGGCTGCCCATGACTGGAGCCATCTGTGTACCAAGCATCTTCAGGTATAGGGGCTTTTCCCTCCTGATAAGGAGTCTCAGCTACCAAAGGGCTGAAAACCAAGTTCTTCCTGCTTCCCACTGGTATAGATCCCTGGTCCCAATAAACATTGGAGTTCTCCACTTAAGGGGCTAGTAGAGAGGGCGCTGTGCTGCTGTAAATATGCTCCCCACTTGGCCAGTGTAGGTGTCTGAGCCATGCTACTCTGTGGTCTTTGGGTCCCGTCTCGTACCCACCCCGCAATGGGATAGGTGGTTATTACCTTGGTCGGAACTGTTCCGGCGATGGGCTCCGTAGCCAGCAAGGCGTGGTACACTGCAGCCAGTTGCTTCTCTATCAAGGTGACCGGACCTCTGCTCCTTTCCGTAGTTATGACCAGGCTCCGGCCAGCAGCAGAAGCAGCAGCAGTGGCAGAAGCAGTAGCCTTAGACTCGGGCCACAGGCCCCCGTCAGCACAGTCAGCAACAGTGATGGTGCCTCCATGACCACACGAGTGTAGACACAGGTCCCTTGGCGCGAGCGCCACTTCTCCCCATCATTTCTTGGGGTGGCCCTCCCAAGGGTCGCACCCATTATGACAGATTTTAGGTTCAGAGGAGTCCTGCTGACTATGCCAGATTGTAAATTCGGGGAGAGGAAATCCTGGGGCAAAATACCTCTAAAAACTGAAATCAGTCAAAGGGAGAAATAAAGTTTAAAATCCATTTATTTCTTACAAACTGCAGTCTGGGGCCCTCTCTGTTTCCGGGTCCAGCAGCAGCAAAACCAGCCCTCCCCCTCACCTCTTGGGTACAGATAAGCCCTCTAGTTTCCCAGGTAATTACCCATTTAAATGGAGATGAACTTCTCTCCACCCCTGAGGAATGATGCAAATGTACTAAAGCCATACTTCTCTCCACTCTTGAGCGCCTGTTGATATGCAGATGTACTAAAGCCAGGTGAGATATTCTGGAAATGTCACAATTTTACCCACATACATAAATGTGTGGGTAAATTCAAAATCTGCAGGTTAGGGCAGCAGGCTAGAGACCCATGGAAGAGTTGCAGTTTGAGTTCAAAGGCTGTCTGCCCGCAGAATTCCTTCTTGCTTGGGGGAGGTCAGCCTTTGTTCTATTAGGGCTTTCAACTGGTTGGATAATGGCCACTCACGTTATGGAGGTTGTTCTGCTTCATGCAAAGTCCACTTATTTAAATGTTAATTCATCCAAGAAATGTCCAGAATGTTTCATCAAATATCTGCGCACCAGGGCCCACTGAGTGGACATATAAAATTAACCATCACGGGTCTATCCCTTGTCTATGTGGCACCTTATACATCTCCTTAAACCATACCTAGTCTCTGAATAAAGACAATAACAAGGTCGTACTTCCACTTTACATGATACTTGTATATAACCAAAATAAATATCTTATATACAACCAAAAACATACTCCCTTTCCCCAGAAGAGGATACAATGTCCTTGGGTGATGTTTACTCTTCTCCCCAGTAACCCACAAGTGTTCTCTGCCATGGGAGGGTAAGAAAAGTCTGTAACCCAGAAAAGGGCCCACACCAGAACTCATCATGCAGACTTCTAGCTTCCAGAACTGTGAGAAAATAAGTTTCTGTTCTTTAAACCACCCAGTCTATGGTATTTTGTTATAACATCCTGAATCAAGGCAGGGGGAAGAAGTCTTTTCAACCAGTGTTGCTGGAAAAACTGGTTATCTATATGGAATATAGATAAATTATATGGGTAACATATATGAGAAATATATGTATGTACACACACACCCACATTCATATGTATATATGTGCATATATATATAAAATCTTTATTTTCTTTCCTCTCTTATCCCTTTATCATGTGACAGAAGATGCACTGACTTTATATTGTAGTATTCAAGTACTGTTAACAACAAATAATGCAATGCTTAATCTTATTAGGAAAGCACCATAGGTTTGCTCAAACTCCTGAGTCTAGTTAAGCCGTTCAAATGTTATTCTAAGTTCCCTGACTCCAGTCCTTTCCTGGGCATTTAACATTTGATAGTTCAAATCCAACTAGGTAATTCTGGCCATACGGGAGAGCTAGGCTGCAGAAGCTGGCTGAGTAACAGCAAATGAGTATATCCACAAGGTGGCAGCATTGTAGAATTACTGGAAACTCTTCTGTAGCATGATCTATTAAGTGAATGTCTGGTTTAGTATCTTCAGTCAATGCTGAAATAAATAATCAATTTCCTTCCCAGAGTGTTTTACAGTTCTGAGATGCATGGACTAGAGAAATGAAAAAGCAGGTTCTTTGGAATCAGAAAAAATCTGCATTTAAATACACAATGCACCCGTGATTCATTTAGTGCATTTGGGCAAGTTAACTAAGATCTCTAGGCCTCAGCTGCCCTATCTAAAACTTTAAAACAATTAAATTGCTTTCCACATGAAATATTTTTTATGACATAGTACAGAATAAGAATACTACTGTATAGTGTAGCACAGAGAAGGCAAACAGTGAATCTGTGGCATCTTACTACATTGATGGACAGTGACTGCATTGGGGTATGAATGGGGACTTGATAATATGGGGAAATGTAGTAACCACATTGTTTTTTCATGTGAGACCTTCATAAGAGTGTATATCAATAATACCTTAATAAAAAAGAATACTACCATATAAAATACTGTATAAATATTGAAATAATTATCTTAGGATGGGAAAATCAATCAGGGTAGATGTCATTTGAAAACTCAGTATCTTCAGGTTGATTAGAAGAAGGTCCTGAGGCCTTAGAAAAGCCTAAAATACTTGATTTCTTCCTGCAACACATCTTAAAGCCTATTATAGTGAGCTTGTCAAAAGGAATCCTCTACATGAAGAAATTAGTTGTGGTAGTGTCAGAGTTGTTACACTTTTCCTATTTTTGGCTTTGGACAATAAATTGTGAAGTTCCTACTTTAACTGACAGATGCCTCACTCCACCAGGAGGTTAGAAAAAGCCACCTCTGGCTTCAATTGCCTAATAACAGCAGCAGCAGGGTATATTTGTATGAGATTTGTGGCTTAAACAGAGTGGTTTTACATACGCTAGTTCAACTAGGATAGAAGCTATGGCAATCAACGATACAGTGTGGGACAAGAAAATATAGGTTAGGAAGATCAGTAGGATTTGAAATTCTAAGCAACAAAAGAAAATATAAAAATACATGTGTTTCATTTAGGTTAGTGGGGTCTGGAAGGCAGATAGACAGGGTCTTACCTCTATCATTTGCCTACCTAGCAACACAGATAAAAAGCAATCTTAGGAGCAATCCCTATCAAAATACCAACAGCATTCTTCAACAAACTAGAGCAAATAGTTCTAAAATTCATATGGAACTACAAATGACCCTGAATAGCCAAAGCAATCCTGAGAAGGAAGAACAAACCAGGGGGATTAGGCTCCCCGACTTTAAGCTCTAGTACAAAGCCGCAGTAGTCAAGACAATTTGGTAGTGGCACAAGAACAGACCCATAGGCCAATGGAACAGACTAGAGAGTCCAGATAGAAACACAAGCATATATGGTCAATTAATACATGATAAAGGAGCCATGGACATACAATGGGGAAATGACAGCCTCTTCAACAGTTTGTGTTCACCAAACTGGACAGCTACATGTAAGAGAATGAAACTGGATTATTGTCTAACCCCATACACAAAAGTAAACTCAAAATGGATCAAAGACTGAATGTAAGTTATGAAATCATAAAACTCTTAGAAAAAAAATAGGCAAAAATTCTTGGACATAAACATGAGCAACTTCTTCATGAACATATCTCCCTGGGCAAGGGAAACAAAAGCAAAAATTAACAAGTGGGACTATATCAAACTAAAAAGCTTCTGTACAGCAAAGGACACTATCAATAGAACAAAAAGATATCCTACAGTATGGGAGAATATATTCATAAATGACATATCTGATAAGGGGTTGACATCCAAATTATATAAAGAGCTCATTCACCTCAACAAACAAAAAGCAAACAAGCCAATTAAAAAATGGGCAGAGGACATGAATAGACACTTCTCCAAAGAAGAACCTCAGATGGACAACAGGCACATAAAAAGATGCCCCACACTACTAATCATCAGAGAAATGCAGATTAAAACCACAATGAGATATCACCTCACACCAGTGTGAATGGCCACCATCCAAAACACAAACAACACCAAATGTTGGCGAGGATGTGGAGAAAAGGGAACCTTCCTACACTGCTGGTGGGAATGCAAATTAGTTCAACCATTGTGGAAAGCAGTATGGGAGGTTCCTCAAAAAACTCAAAATAGAAATACCATTTGACCCAGGAATCCCACTCCTAGGAATTTACCCTAAGGATGCAGCAGCCCAGTTTCAAAAAGACAGATGCACCCCTATGTTTATTGCAGCACTATTTACAATAGCCAAGTAATGGAAGCAACCTAAGTGGCCATCAGTAGATGAATGGATAAGAAGAATGTGCATACATAATGGATAAGAACATATACACAATGGAATATTATTCAGCCAGAAGAAGAAAATAAATCCTACCATTTGCAACAACATGAATGGAGCTAGAGAGTAGTATTATGCTCAGTGAAATAAGCCAAGCAGAAAAAGACAAGTATCAAATGATTTCACTCATATGTGCAGTATAAGAGCAAAGAAAAAAACTGAAGGAACAAAACAGCAGCAAACTCACAGAACCCAAGAATGGACTAATAGTTACCAAAGGGAAAGGAACTGAGGAGGATGGGTGGGAAGGGAGGGACAAGGGGGAAAAGGGGCATTATGATTAGCAGATGTAATGTTGTGGGGGGCACGTGGAGGGCTGTTCAACTCAGAGAAGACAAGTGACTCTATAGCATCTCACTACGCTGATGGACAGTGACTGTAATGGGGTTGGTGGGTGGACCTGATGAAGGGGGTAGTTTAATAACCATAATATTGCACATGTAACTGTAGATTAATGATACCAAAATAAACTATTTAAAAAAAAGATTTTTCCAATGAAAAAAAAAATGGGCAGAGGATCTGAACAGGCACTTCTCCAAAGAAGAAACTCAGATGGCCAACAGGCACAGGAAGACATGCTCCACATCGCTAATCATTAGAGAAATGCAAATTAAAACCATAATGAGATATCATCTCACACCAATTAGGATGGCCACCATCCAAAAGACAAACAACAACAAATGTTGGCAAGGATGTGGAGAAAGGGGAACACTCATACACTGCTGGTGGGAATATAAATTAGTTCAACCATTGTGGAAAGCAGTATGGAGGTTCCTCAAAAAACTCAAAATAGAAATACCATTGGACCCAGGAATTCCACTCTTAGGAATTTTTTTTATATAATTAATTTTGGTATCATTAATCTACAATTACATGTGCAATATTATGGTTATTAAACTACCCCCTTCATCAGGTCCACCCACTAACCCCATTACAGTCACTGTCCATCAGCGTAGTGAAATGCTATAGAGTCACTACTTGTCTTCTCTGAGTTGTACAGCCCTCCCTGTGCCCCCCCCAACATTACATCTGCTAATCATAATGCCCCTTTTCCCCCTTGTCCCTCCCTTCCCACCCATCCTCCTCAGTTCCTTTCCCTTTGGTAACTATTAGTCCATTCTTGGGTTCTGTGAGTTTGCTGCTGTTTTGTTCCTTCAGTTTTTTTCTTTGTTCTTATACTGCACATATGAGTGAAATAATTTGATACTTGTCTTTTTCCGCTTGGCTTATTTCACTGACCATAATACTCTCTAGCTCCATCCATGTTGTTGCAAATGGTAGGATTTGTTTTCTTCTTATGGCTGAACAATATTCCATTGTGTATATGTACCACATTCTTCTTATCCATTCATCTACTGATGGACACTTAGGTTGCTTCCATTACTTGGCTATTGTAAATAGTGCTGCGATAAACATAGGGGGGCATCTGTCTTTTTGAAACTGAGCTGCTGCATTCTTAGGGTAAATTCCTAGGAGTGGGATTCCTGGGTCAAATGGTATTTCTATTTTGAGTTTTTTGAGGAACCTCCATACTGCTTTCCACAATGGTTGAACTAATTTGCATTCCCACCAGCAGTGTAGGAGGGTTCCCTTTTCTCCACATGCTCGGCAACATTTGTTGTTGTTTGTGTTTTGGATGTTGGCCATCCTCACTGGTGTGAGGTGATATCTCATTGTGGTTTTAATTTGCACACTCCTAGGAATTTACCCTAAGAATGCAGCAGCCCAGTTTGAAAAAGACATATTCACCCCTATGTTTATCACAGCACTATTTACAATAGGCAAGTAATGGAAGCAACCTAAGTGTCCATCAGTAGATGAATGGATAAAGAAGAGGTGGTACATATACAGAATGGAATATTATTCAGCCATAAGAAGAAATCCTACCATTTGCAACAACATGGATGTAGCTAAAGGGTATTATGCTCAGTGAAATAAGCCAGGTGGAGAAAGACAAGTATCAAATGATTTCACTCATATGTGCAGTATAAGAACAAAGAAAAAACTGAAGGAACAAAACAGCAGCAGACTCACAGAACCCAAGAATGGACTAATAGTTGCCAAAGGGGAGGATGGGTGGGAAGGGAGGGAGAAGGGGAATAAGGGGCACTATGATTAGCACACATAATGTGGGGGGGGGCACAGGGAGGGCAGTACCGCACAGAGAAGACAAGTAGTGACTCTATAGTATCTTACTACACTGATGGACAGTGACTGTAATGGGGTATGTGGTGGGGACTTGATAACGGGGGGAGTCTAGTAACCACAATGTTGCTTGTGTGATTGCATATTAATGATACCAAAAAAAAAACAACAAGCAGTCTTAGGAGTTCAGATCAGGTTCAAAGTCCAATAGGAAGTAAGAAGGGTCTGGAAAACCTAGCAGGTAGCTGAGATTTCATTAGGTCAGTTGGCTTTAGAATCTAAGAGAGGGAGAAGCAGAAGAAATTAACACTGGTGAGGCAGGAGTAAGCAGCATTGTGTAGGAAGGATGTCTGGTGGGGACAGGAGGATGGAAGCCAATAACTAAGATGAGGTAGCTAGAATCTAGGAAGCAGCTTGAGAGCCAGAGACTATTGAGTCTCAGACATGGAGGAGATGGGTGTCAGCACTCAAAAGTGTGGGAGTCCAGGCTCTGCTGATTGAGCACTAAGTTGTAGAGCCTCCACACTGAGAGATCAGTTGAGCTTCAGATGGGCTGGGCCAACCAGCCCGAAGAGTATGAGTTAAGTCAAATGTAGGTCTACTGAGGTAGTAACTGCTAATATGCTCCCTGTCCAGATCTAGAGCAGGCCCCTAGGTGTGAACAGGACATGCTGTGAGAGTGACAGGCATACATTATAGAACAGTGGTATGGATCTTGGGGAGTTCTCAAAAGCTGGTGTTCTTGGGTAAGTCACCACATCTCTCCAGAGCTTCAGCTTCCTCACACACAAGATGAGTGTATAACAATAAACGCTTTACCTACTCTAATACTGGTCATGTAAAGTACAAGTTAGTCCATCACAAAATACTTTATGAACTGTAAAGGGCTATATAAATAAAATTTAAGTTTTTTTGCTTTGTGGATCAGGGATCTACAATCCAGAGTTCTTTTTTTTTCCAGTTAGGTCCCTGGCTATATGTTCACTGCAGAGTCTTTCGGCAGCAGCGTTGGGGTCGGCCAGGATCAAATGAAGCATCTATCCCATTCTCTGTGATGGGTATTAGTGCTTCCTGGAATTAGCAGGGTGAGCTGAAAGTTAAGAGGATGTGTTCTTAGGACTGCTGTCCTCAGGAATGGCAACTCAAAGTGTCTTCCAAATTTAGTGTCACAAAGAAATGTAGATTACTATAGTGAGTAATAATGAGCAACTGAGAGCGGTTTCATACCCTTGCTAATGAACAACATAGAGGAAGAGAACAGGGGCTGAGAAAAGAAAAGGACATAGAAATTTCAGAAACTCCAAAACACTAATAAAAATCTAACAAATAAAAACAGCCAACACACATATTCCCAAATGCCATGCATGACAGTGCATTTCCAGGAATTAGTGGTTTGTGTGATTAAAAGAGGAATTTAAAAATGTAATTTGGTTATTTAAATATTTCCAGGTCAGAAAGATTGACCAGAACAAGATGCTTTGGGGGGGGATGCAGGGGAGAAGGTGGGGACTCAGGCATTGCATATTTTATACTGCCTTTCAATTCCTGACTTTAGTAAGATTTTCAATGAATACATGGAACATCAATGATTTGAATTTCCTCCCTGTTGGGACAAATCCCTGGCATTTAAATATTACACATGTTTAATGAGCAGAATGTTTGTTGCAGAGAAATGAGTTAAAGCCTTAGGCATTATTTCAAAGCAACTCTGGGAGGGTGGGGTGGGGTCAGTGGAAACAGTATTATACCAGGACATGAGACAAGCTTTGCTTGATTTTCACTGTTAAATCTCACTCCTTACCCAGAATAAGACCAAGAAGAGTGAAATCATTTCATGCTTTTCCTGTGAGAATATAAGCAAAGATTTTTTTTAAGACTAAAAGGCATCTACAGAGATCATTTAAGTGAGGCCCTTCCCCCACCTCCAGGGATGGCTACACCTAAAACTAAGATACAATTTTTGTCTTTTTTTTAAAAAGATATTTCCCAATCTCTTCTAATTTGGGAGCCTCTTTTAACTATTTCTCCATTGCTATGTTTCACTGTTAGAGAATCTGATTTTCCTGATAGTTGAGTATTAAGGAGCTGGGCTGAGGACCTGATCATCAGTTTTACATATTATCGAATTTTAAGAAACTGTATAAAGAAAAGAACATATTAATTTCCTCCTTCAAAATACAGGAGTTATTGTCAGTAAATAGCACAATATTTTTAAAGCTAGAAAGAAACTTAGAATCTGACTTCTCTTTGAAAAGATTACAATACTGACACCTAGGAAATATTTAAGGTAGAGTCACAACTAAAGTTCAGATTTACTAACTGCTTAGGTCAAGATACATTTCCCTTACACCATTTAATTTAACTCTTAAATATCCAGTAAAGAGATCATTTTGTTTCTCCTTCCCACCTCAAACTACATTTTAAGAATAAAATTAATTTCCACTACTCTACTATTGTTTTCATGGGCTCTTGCTAAGTTAGGCAAACCTCCAGGTCCTCTACTATTTGAAATGTAGATGTCAATGTTTTACTTTACAGAGGTGGAAAAAGGCACATTCTCATTTAAACAAAGTACACTGAAATGCCTAACTCAACCATTTAAAAAATTTCTATAAAGTCTGGGTTAATCTCAGTTTTGGAACAGTTACAAATTAATTATTCCCATCTCTATGACCCTGAAAATTTAATTTTGTAGGAATACATATTTATTTCTCTGGGATACTTGAGTTTCTTCAAAATATGGGAGATTTCAATATATAAGATTATCCTGTTTTTCATACTTGGTTAAATACATTCTTGATTTTGAGGGTATTTTGACCTCTACTCTCTCTTACAGGAAACTAATTCTCCCCTCCCTAACTCAACTAAATCGAAATACTTTTAGAAAGCAATTGCTTCACAAATGGCCAACAAATGTGTCTTGTTACCTATGTTCATAAAAGGGACACTTTAAATCACAGTAAGCACTTCCTTGTGAACCACAGAATTGCAAAATTCTTGAGATTTTGAAATGGGAGGGGAAGGGAATAGGGGAGTTACAAAGAAAAGATCCCTTGTAATTAAGTTTATTAGGTTTTACAACAGGGGCTGGTCAGAAATGAAAACTTAAAACTCCTAAGGATAGAATGAAAGGATTAGGATTTAAGTTTGTAAAAATAAATTTAAGAAATGAGAAGATAGGATAGCCCATGAAAATGGGTTTAACCATTACAGACTGTACCAAAGTATAATAAGAAGTTGTTTATGATTCAAAGGGTTTTAAGACCAGTAGCATTTCTAGAAACATATCCTAATCAATTAATTTTGGATGCAGGTGAAGATTTAGCTAAAGGAATATCCATTAAAGCCTTGTTTATACTATCAAAAGTTTGGAAATAACCAGAATACTCAATCGAGATTAGTTAAACATTGTTCCACGAATACAATAGATATTTAATATACAGACATTAAAAGTGTTTTTTATGAAGATGATTTAGTTATATGGAAACATGTCTCCAGCAAATCATTAAGTAAAAAAAAAACATGTCTCAAAACTGTGCACTATGACGACCTGTTGCAAATTTTAGGAAATAAAATTAAATATGCATATACATATGCACATAAACTTAAATACATACACCCAACATACACACACACACACAATATGCATAGAAAGAATAACTGGACATATACAGCAAAATGTTAACATTTGGTGATTATCTCTTGAAAGATTTGCTTTCCTTTTTCTGCTAAATTTTCCAAATGAATATTTGTCACTTTTATAAGGAAAAGAACAATAAACATTTTACATGTATACATGATTATTAAAAGATCACTGGGTAGCATTCATATGGAACTTATCAATTTTTAGAATATTAAAGCTAAATGGGTCAAAAGCACATAGAAGTTCAAAGAATTAATTGAAGTAACTCCATAAAAAGTAAGAAATATTTGCAGAATGTCTTAAACATGTTTAAAGTTGCTGTCATAGGCGTGGCAATCCACTTTCATAAAATCTCCTGAACAGTGCAGACCAGGAAGAACAGGAACTGAGACAAGAAAAAGAGATTGCTGTCATGGTTGAAGACTGGAAAACAGACTGAAAGGATTATCTGTCCGACCCAGTCAGATATTTCTGATGTTCTCATATTTTCAATCACTCCACTAACTCACTTACCTGATACTGATTATGCACAAAGCTTGGTAACAGTGAGACAACAGTTGAGACAGTGTTTGACATATTCTAAGGCATTTCATTTTTCTACTTATTTGTAGCAGACAACTCTAGAAATGGGCAGACCACCCTTATGTTTTTATTTTCCTCCTTATAGCATCCATATATACTTTTTGTATTTGTCCTTAACATTTTACTGAAAACACTCCAGTTACCAGTGACCTTTCCTTGGGTAAACACTGTGGCTTTAAAAACACGGTTTTCAATTTATCTTGACCTCTCTATGAACACAGAAGTAATCACTGGTGCATGATTGTCCTGATTTGCATTCTACCCTTTCCTTTTCATCTTTCTTTTGGATAGAGGTTGGGATTCCAGTCCTTCTTTGCCACTAAGATCTGCATGATCTTGGACAAGACACTTTGTCCTAGTGGGGTATGACTGATATATGCGAAACCACTCTGTAAATTGCAAAACATTTAAAAATATGATAATTGAACTATGAACTAGATGATCTCTAAATTTCCCTCATAGTCTCAGTGTTTTATTCTATACTTCTATTATATTTTTAGTGATTTCATCTGATCCAGGAGTCAGGAATTGCATTTTGGCACATTTTAGAAGACTCCTTCCATTACACCAGAGCTGGTACTGATTCATGAAATACAGAGTGATTTGTAACTTTAAAATAGCAGGACTAAAAACAGGTTATTCTTCAATTGCTGAGGCTGAAAAGTTACCACAAACACTATATATACATTTTAAGGAAAAGACTGAGTCATAGCCAAAACCTAAAAACTTCATTTTCTACCACACAAAAAAAATCCTAATTTTGCTCTTCTTAAATCTGACAAGTTTAAATCTTAAGGTAGACTCAACTGAAATTACATCTGAAAAGGCTACAACCTCTCATATAGCTTTTTAGTACATTTTGCAGGACATTGTCAGTGCTGGAATAGTGACTCCAGCAGGCAGAAAACAAATGAGACGATACACCAAATATATATATAAAATCACAGAATCTCACAGTTGGAAGGGCTTCTATAAGTCATTTAGGCTAGTGGGTCCCAGAGTGTGGGATTTCAAAAGCTTATAAAAGTTAAAAAAAAAAAAGGAGAGCAGACATAAAATATCAACATATAATTTTGTCAAATAAGGATATTACCAACCAACCAACCAACCATCTATCATCAGCACCATTTTATAAAAGGGTGTTTTAATGACACTTCGGTAGGAAGATAAAATCTCAGAATAAACTACAATTTGAAATTAGATAAATGAAAGAAAAATGCATTACACCGCTCTTACTTTTCTAATATCTCTATGGAAAACTGTTAGCCTTGCCCTTGCCTATACAAAGACCTTTGGGAACCCCTAATCTAGACCACTGCATGCACACCTCTCACCCCTCTCCCCTCAATCCAGCATTGCATCCTCACCACACATCCCTTTAAATGTAAAACCCACCCATTTATGGGGAACTCAAGCTGAGGAACCCATAAAATTTTGGATGGTTGTGGCAGAAATCAGCACCTTTAACAGTAGGTACTACCTTCAAGATGTTAGCTTGGCTTTTTTTTTTTTTAAGATCAGGTTCTAACAGCAGAGAATTTTAAGCAGGCCAAACATGTTTGGGAGTCACCAAAGGAGAATGTCTAATGTCTAATAGTGCTGATTTGGCAGTCAGGCAGCTTGGGTGTTGGTAATGCCTCAAAACTTCATTTTAAACTTTAGGGGAACTCTCTTCCCCTCTGTTTTCGAATTCAAGAAATTTAGAGCTTTATGAATATAAATATTTATTTTAAGTCAGAAAACAAGAGCAACACGGAGGAATTTTAGTTAGCTTCCAGGATGAACCCCATTACTAATTACTTGACTGTCTTTCAAAGTTGCAGTTGTCTACGTTTTTTTTTTTACCATTTACATTTTAATGAAATTACTTTATTTAGGATAGAAATTGTTTAAATTTTTGCAAATGAGGTTCGATTCATGATCAGGGTTTGATTCGTATCACAGATGATGGCATCGACAATGGAGTTCTTTTGTGATCGTTACTACTGCGCCCTGTTTTCCCAGGTAAAATTTGGTAAACTCAAATGTGGTAGTATTTGATTCTTTGACCGGCTTTTACTAAGAAATTTTACTGCGTAGTTTTAAACGTCTATTTTATAAGTTATTTCTACCCTGCTTTTTGGGGTTAATACTGCAGTTTTCAGTACAAGCAAGACATGACTTTTTCAGGATTTTTTGAGGGGGAAGGGGTATTAACTTTTGCGAGTTTTCTCACGGTTGTAAATTTCGTTTTCTGTTGACTGTATATATCTGCCACTAAAATTATGAATCGGGATGTTAAGATTTTTTCCTTGGGGATCAATGACACGAAAACGTAGGGCGGCAGGATAATTTGTTTTCCCTCTTTTCCCGTTCTGTAAAAAGGTGTTTTCCAATATTCCGTATAACACAGAATTCTATTTATTAAGACTAATTAACTAGCAATTAAAATCGGGAGCCCTGAACAAACCCAGACGTCCCAGGGCTGTTTTTCTCTTTCTCTCCCCCAGAGGTGACAGCCTCCTACAGAACAGAAATTGGGCTGGAATAGGCCGGTCTGGGGGAGTGGTCCCAGGAAAGATCAGAGGTTAAAAGTCGCCTCAAAGAGCAAAGCTCGTTACTCAACTCAAAGGGAGTCCTGAAGTATCCATCTTCCACAAAACATGAAGGTGACCCCCTTCCTAGCCTGTTCTAGAGACCTGGGGACGCACAGCCTTTCATAAAACCGGCGCATTAGAGGTGACCAAAACACAAGTAACACAAGTTGCACAAGTGGAACAGCCAACGACCAGGAAGTGGAAGTAAGCCGGGGCGGGGGTGGGGAGGGGCCACGTCACGCCTGCGCACTCAGCAGGTTTGCAGTACGCACGCGCAGTTGGGCGGTGACCTGGTGACGCTCGAAGCGTGGGCCGCTACACTCACGGATCCGGTTCCGCCCTCCCTTTAGCTGCGGACCCTCCGGGGCTAGAGTCTGAGATCCCTTTCCCAGAGTGCCCTGCGCCGTGAAGAAACGGCTCCCGGGGACTGGGGGCATTTTGTGTTGGCTGGAGCCGGAGTAACAAGATGGCGGCGTCGGCAGAGTGACAGGGGTCCCTGCGGGCGGGAGCCGGCGGCAGTGGTAGCAGCGGTATCGTCGCCCTAACTCACCGCACCCCTTTTCCAGCCCGCGACGTCGGCGCGGAAACGAGGCCGCGGCGGCCGCCCAGAAACAAGTGGCCCAGGCTTGGTAACCGGGAGAAACCCCTCACAAACTGCGGCCCGGCAAAAAGAAACCTGACTGAGCGGGGGTGGTCAGGTTCCCCTTTGCCGTTTCTGGGCCGGTAACGCCGAGAAAGTCAGCGTTTTCTGTTTCCTGCTGCCCTCCTGCGCAACCTTGCTCGGTAGACGAGCCCCAGGGGCCCAGTCCTCACAGAGGTGTCGGGGCCTGGCCCCAGCCTCCCGTCTTCGTCTCTCAGGATGGCGAGCAGCAGCGGCTCCAAGGCCGAATTCATTGTCGGAGGGAAATACAAACTAGTACGGAAGATCGGGTCTGGCTCCTTCGGGGACATTTATCTGGCGATCAACATCACCAACGGCGAGGTAATCCCCCAGGGTGGGGTAGCTGACCGCGCTGCGCCTGTCTTCACCCCCTCTCCCCACTCCCCCAAACTGCTCGGGCCTTTGCCCACCGCACGCGCTGGGAGGTCCAGAGGGAGCCAGTTTTCCTGCCCCAGGAACCCCCCTCGCTCTCTTTCCCTAAAAGGAAAAGAAGCCGGTAGAAAGGTTTAGCAGTGAAGTGTCCCGGCTTGTTAAAAATGCACCTTAATCGAACTTTTTCAAAACCGTCGTTTAAGGTAAGAATGGCAAAATCCTATTTCTGTGTTCCCTATATTTTCTATATATTTGATTTTTGGGGGGTTCTTGTTCCAATTGGCAGTTTCCGATCGCCTGGTTCCTTCATAACATCTCATTACGTTTTCTGGATGAATCATTTTCCTGCACTTAAGGGGACGTGCAGATTTCGTCACTGCCCCCTGAAGAGGCCTTTGAGGCTCGTTGCCTCGTTTTAATATTACAAAGAGACCTCTCTCTTCCCAGGCTCTCATTCTGCCTTCTAGTAGCAAGTCGGAGCTTTGCTGATGTCTCCCCCTTCTTTCCCAAGTGACACTGAATCCATAGGGATGTTGATGCCATCATCCCCTTTTTCCCCTGCAGGAAGTGGCAGTGAAGCTAGAATCCCAGAAGGCCAGGCATCCCCAGTTGCTGTATGAGAGCAAGCTCTATAAGATTCTTCAAGGTGGGGTTGGCATCCCTCACATACGGTAAGAACCCATAAGCAAGCAGGGCTATCCACTGAAAGTACGGATTGGGGAAAAAGGGACAGAGGCAGTAAACAGGACCAGCTAGCTAAATTCGGGGCTGGGTAACTGGGTTACCTGGAAGGCAGTGCTTTCCTGTGAACCGTAAGTCACCACAATAATTTGGAGTAAATTTTGCTTTGCCGAGTTAGTTAAGGGTTTTAGTTTGTTATACTCAGTTCCATTTAGCTTCCCCCATTCTTCCTAGGCTTTGATTTGCAGTTGACTGTGAGGGTCATCTTTGATCCCTGCGGGGAAGGGGTGGCTGCTTTTTTCTTTACGCCGGCAGCTCGGATGTTCTTAGGTTTGTCCCGGGAGTGGAAGTGGGTTTGCAGGTGCCGAGGGGAGCGGGCTCGACCAGTTGGGGTTGCTGGTGGTGCTGGCTTGGGAAATGGCTGCTCTTTTGTTGTGTTTTTGTTCCAACATGTCTTCCTCCTCCGCTTAGAAAATGGCGGAACGACGCGACTCAAGACCACATATTCCTGCCCTTTTTTCTGCTTGGGTTCCCAAGTTATGCTTCCTTGATTCCCATTGAGCAGCCCTGAATGGATTAAACCTTTTAAAAGGCAAAAATAAAGCTGCAAGCCGGCGGTGGGGTTCAAGGAAAGAGAGATGGCATAATGACAGTCTGATCTTTGCAGCAGATGCGATCTGAAATTGTTAGATTATACAATGCGAAATAGAAGTGTTAATTACTCTTTCATGGGTGGTGAAGTTGCTGCCTTTCAGTCTGTACTGTTTTTATGAGCAACGGTAAAGGCAGTTTGAGCAGCACAAACTATGTTGAAATTTACTGAAATCAGATGTATTAAAAGAAAGCTTAATCACTTATGTACCACAGTTTGGTAAGTATCTATAACCTGTTGAGTTACTTAGTAATAACTTATGTGTCAGGGAAATTGTGGCACTTTAGCGGGTGGGATATTGGTAAAGGCAAATAATAATAGTAATAGGGATAAAAAATGACCACATAAAGACATTGGGTTCTTTTAAATGGTTAACTCTGAGGGTTTTTTGAGTAATTTGACTTTTGAGATTAAAGCACAGTGACTATGTATGAGTCATAGATACTATATAAGACTTAGAGACTTTTTAGTTTCTACATTAGGGACTAAAGTAGTTTAAAACCCAACCATTTTCCAACAATTACTCATACAATATTGGCAACAAGATCTAGAATAAATAAAAATTCAGTGTAATGGTATTTACTCTCTTTTTACGTTCGAGTTTCTATTCTTCAAATCCTAAATTAAGGACTGGATTATATACGTTAATTCTGATGTGGAAACAACCAATAACACTATCTTTAAATTATTTCGAATGCTGATAGGCATTTTTTATGGAGAACTAAATGATAAAATGTTCTGTTAGTTGTAAGTGATAAATTATTTGGGAGAAAATTCCAGCTTTATGAGGTAGAGATTAAGGCGAATCAGATATTTTAAATGATTCCCATCCTTCCCCCAAAAAACACTGCTGTTGGAAAAAATTTGTTACTGTGTAAAAATCTTAATTAAAATTTTAACTTTTTTTCTTTCCAAAATAAAAGGATTTTGCAGTAGCCTAAAATTTTAACACTCCTTTCCCTTTGCATTTAGTTCTATCCACTCCTGGCCCCTACTGATTTGCTTTCCATTACTAGTTTTTTCTAGAATTTAATGTAGATGCAATCATACCGGATGAGGTCATTTGTGTCTGGCTTCTGTTACTTAGCATAATGCTTTTGAGACCATGTTTGGAGGTTTTATGAATTTCAAAAGTCATGTTGAATTTAATGTATGTGAAGGTTTAAAAAGTGCTAAGCATCTGGCATTTTCAGTGCTAAACCCAAATTAAATACATGCCCTTTTATCTGGTAGCTTTTATTTAAGGACAACACTAACAGAAACCAACAAGGGCAGTAGTTAATATACTGAAAAAGCAGATGAATAAATGAGATTAATTTATGAGCAAAAATAATAGGCATCCATTAAAAGATGTTGAGTTCAGAGAGAGTTGTGGTAGTTAACTTGTTTTTGGGTGGAGCTAATGACAGATTAACCTGGCTTTCAAGTTAAGGCTTCCTGGGAGAGGAGATGGGATTTCAGGATCTGGCTCTAAGGAAGAAAGCTTGGTGAACTGGTTGGGGAGGGCATCCAAGAATAGTGTGGCTTCTGGGAGTAGTCTTAAGGTATAGTGTAGTAATTGGATGAAGGTGGGGAAAGAGTAAATTTGTTTTAGGAGTGGTAGAATAAAGGTGGTTGTTTGGTTTTGAAGTGTGAGAGAACTTTTTCCACAGAAGCAGAAAGGATAAAAGACTTTTCATTAGCATTCTTTATTTGGGTAGTAACATCTATCCATCCCATTTGTGCCCCACTATTTCCACATCTATATATAGTATACACTCAATGTATGCCCTTGGTAAATATTGGATTAAATTGACTGTTAAACTAGATTAAATAAGGCAGTCTGTGTGTATCCATTGTTATAGAAGTGTTAACACTAATTTTTAAAAATTAGATTCTGCTGCATTTGCACTCATTCCTCACCCCAGCTGCCATTTTCTTTTAAGATACTTTGGGTTATCCTAAAAGGGGCTGAAAATCACCTGGCTTACATAGCAGACCTCACTAATCCTTGTCCCTACTACAAAAGGGCTTTTCTGAGGGATCTGTTGTTAACACAGAAGCGTAGTGTCCAGTGTTAAGAAGCAAGATAAGAGGATGTCATTCAGTCTCTTGATATTTTTAAGAAACTAAGATCCTTCTTTAGTTAAGAAACTAAAATCTTTGGACCTTGTGAATTGACCTCTGGAAGCTTGTTTAAAATTACTGTATTTTTGTTACAGCCCTTCCTTTGTGTGTCTCTATTTCAACTTGAATTAATGCTCTCAGAAGAAGTGATTATGATACAATCAAACTCTAATAAATCTCTCAAGCCCTTATTTAACAAGGCTCTTTGGGCCTATCAGTTTCCTCACTGATGAAATAAAAGAATTTTACCAAGTTAGTAATGATTTAACTTTGTTAGAGTGGCACAGGAGAGTGCTGGACAGAAAGGTTTAGGGTTTCCTATTCTGCTGGAAAAACAGTTTTGCATGCTGAGCTTTTGGGTATGGTTTTGCTTGAACACGGTTCCCTACTTAAGTAAAAGTAACTGGCCTAGTTGATCTCAGAGCTTTCAGCTCTGAAATTTTAAGACTGGATAATAATAGCTAGAAAGCCATTTCATCACAGTTTGATGTTATGTCTAGATCTTAACCTTTGAATGTTATTTTGGTAATGACACGCCACTCAAGAACATAGGTTACCTACCACTTAGAAGAAAGGTAGTTGAGGGAATACTTCTACAGGGAAATCATGAAGAGAGAAGGTATTGGGGCATGGGAGACTTGTTGCCTTGTTTTTTAACCACTTTTTTTTTTTTTGCCCTCTGAATGTCAAGTATTCTAGAAGGTACTTATAAAATGCTAGTTAATTCTTACTCTTCAGTGTTAAAAGCGTTTATATTTTAATCTTAGCTTTTGATTAAGATTAAACTTATCTTGTAAATAAGTTCTGATGCTGTTATCAGAGAACCAAGGTGGCATTGCACTGAGTATGTCTTTATTAGAGATACACATTGCAGATCATTGGATGCATGGGAAATGTAATTTTAACTCAGGGTAACTGAATCCATGGTACACTAATGGGGCTTCATATTGGCTTATAATGGATTCTAGTTAGGGAATAGAAGGTGGCATTTTTGAGCTGGATGAAACCTGATAGAGCCCAACATCTCATAATAAAGACTATTGAGTCTTGGGGGTTACCAGAGTTGCGTAACTCCCATTTTCCTGTGAGTCATTTTCACCTTTATGTCAAGGTCAAATCGTGTCTGCTCACATACCCCACACCTTTCCATTTGGTGGTGCAAAGCCATACTTTACCTTGAAACATTGGGTGGGCCTCATGCAGAGAAACTGAAAAGCTCTTCCTTGAATGTAAGTAGCCTATTGTTTATATTATTATTTAACCAGGTGCTTATAATTCCTACTCCCCACCCTCCTCCACCATTGGCTGGCCTTGCTGGCCCTGGCCTGTTTCTCTTATGAATCCAAGGATTTGCACAGGTTGAGAATTTTTGTTGGACAAAAATTAATTTGTATCTTAAATTGGAGTAAATACTTGTGAACCCATGTATAGTATATGGATTTAACTACCTTGGTTTTAGTCATATTTAGAACTAAATCATTTTGTTTCAAGGTATATTTAAGGTATACCTGAAGTAATATTTAGCTAGGTTTTCTCATGATCTGTCAGTGTTTAATAAGAAACTTTATTGTCAAGAAGTCTGTAAAGAGAAAAAACTAGAATTTGAAACATAAATTGAACCTTGAAAGCTTCTGTAAGTTCTTAAAATCAGTCTTGAGTTCAACGCATTTTCTGAGGTTAAATGAGTACCTTAATAGCATTCATAATATAAATGAATAGTTTAAATGATGTTTTTTTGTTACTTTTTTTGTTAGCAGTACAATCTCAGGTGGCTTTTGAAATTTTGAATGACCAGTAATCATGTAACATGAACTAATGCATGTCTTAATGAGATGTGATTTACATGCAGTAAAATGCACAGATGTTTATGTGCCATTGAATCAGTTTTAGAAAATGCAAACACTGGTAACCCACACCCATTGAGATGAAAAAAAATTTTTTTTAGTACTGCTAATCCTTAGTAACCTACAGTCCGTGACAACATAGGTTTCCTCTTTTTAAGTTAGTTTTTTGATCATATTTACATCTTTTTTTCTGGATTTGATCTCGATTTGTCCACATACAAGACTTACGGTTAGTAATCTGTTTATTACCATGAAGAACACTAAGACTTAATTAATAGAATAGTCAAGTGAGGGTGGGTGAATACTTGGTGTCAGTTGAGATCTTTGTCTTCATCTTTGAAGAACTAGAATACTGCCTTTTCCTCATGTGTAAGTCATCAGTGGGGTGATTGTTTTAGTGGGGATTTTGGAAGTGCTATATAAAAAGGCTTAGCTGGAGAGTACATTCTGATCCTCAATATAAAGGGAAATGGAAAGAGCATTATATTGAGAATCAAGAAGAGTTACGGTTCTGTCTCTGATGTCATTTAGATGTGAACCTAGGATGAATTTTCTAATTTGTAGTCTCAGCTTTTGTTAATAAAAGGGATTTTGTGGGACCAACTAGATCTTAAAGATTGTTTTTAATGCATTATATAAATGAATGAGATGAGTAGGATAAAAGCTGCCTCTGACATTCTCTGATGCAGTATTTGTTCTTTAATGTATAGCTGCGTTTTAGCATAACATTGGTATGTACTATTGAAATCAGTGGATAGTTGATTAAATTCACTGTGACAAAGCATTCCTTCTTCCATTTCTCTGCAAGAAAAAAAAAGTCATTATCTATTATTGCCCTTGGTCTTAATTATTACAGCAATCCTATAAGTTGGGGTTTCTTATAAACTCCATAAGTCAGAGTACTTAATTTACCACAACTAATGCATTATTTGAATAGATTGTTCTGCCTCTCTCAGCTGTACTAGTTCCCAAACTTTGTTGCATATTGGAATCACATGGAGAACTTTACAAAAAAATTTCATACCTGATCAGATATTTAATTGGTTTGGGGTATGACTTAGGCATCAAGAGTTATAAAAGCTCCCCAGATGATTATTAGGTGCAGCAGAGTTGAGGAACCACTGTACTCTGTTATAGAGGTTAATAATAGTGTTTCCCTACCCACATCCACTAACGCTCATCTTTACTAGAACTACAACTAATATGACTGGATTCTTAGTATTCACCTCCTCCTATGATTACAAGGTTAATTTAGGAAATCCTATACCAGGAAACATAATATATATATAGAAAGTGCACTGTAATCTCATACAATCAAATGATTTGATTTCTAAAAAGTATCTAAAACCAATATGTGAAATCATTTTCCTATTCATTTTTCTCAGATGCATTCCTTCAAGAAAGCATTCTAGAAACTTCTTGAGGGAAAGAACCATCTCTTGCTGATGGAAGTATTTTTTATGTTTCTTAGTACAGTGCTGGGTAATGATTCGAATAATAGGCACTAATGAGGAAGTTCTTCATTTGTTTTATATATGCATTTACCTTTCTAATGGAACCTTGTAGAAAATTATGGTTCCTATACATTTATAGAATTTTAGGAGTGGAGTTATCTGATGAATGCAAAGTTCCTAAAGGAAATATTCATCATGTCTGTAGTACTTAGTATTTCTTAAGTATTCAGCTGAA
>JAVSCE010021331.1:0-57688 GCA_032199065.1 Smutsia gigantea
CCTCCTCCTCTTGCTGCACCTCCTCTTCCTGCTCCTCCTCCTCCTGCTCCTCCTCTTCGTCCTGCTCCTCCTGCTCCTCCACCTCCTACTCTTCCTGCTCCTGCTCCTCCTGCTACTGCTCCTCCTTCTCCTCCTCCTTCTCCTGCTACTCCTCCTCCTCCTGCTTTTCCTGCTCCTGCTCCTCCTCCACTTCTTCCTGCTCCTCCTGTTCCTGGTCCTTCTCCTCGTGATCTTCTCCCTGCTCTTCCTGCTCCTGCTCTAACTCCTGCTACTTCTCCCCCTGCTCTTCCTGCTGCTGCTCTTGCTCCTCCTACTCCTCGTCCTACTCATCCTGCTCCTGCTCCTCCTGCTCCTTCTCCTCCGCTTGCTTCTCCCACTGCACCTGCTCCTCCTCCTGCTGTTCATACTGCTCCCCCTCCTCCTGCTTTTCCTGTTCCTGCTCCTCCTACTTCTCCTCCTTCTCCTCCTAAACTCTTACTGCACCTCTTCCTGTTCCTCCTGCTCCTGCTCCACCTCCTCCTATTCTTCATGCTCCTGCTCATTCTCCTGCTACACCTGCTCCTCCTCCTTCTCTTACTGCTCCTCCTCCTGCTCTTCCTGCTCCTGCTCTTCTTGCTGCTGTTCCTGCTCCTGTTCCTGCTCCTCCTCCTTCTCCTTTTCTTCCTTTTGCTCCTCCTCCTTCTGCTTCTCATACTCCTCCTACTCTTCCTCCTCCTCCTCATGCTCCTCCTCCTTCTCTTGCTCTTGCTCATCCTGCTCTTCATTCTCCTGCTCTACCTCCATCTCCTCGTGCTCCTCCTGCTCCTCCTGCTCCTCCTCTTCCTCCTCCTCCTACACTTCCTGCTCCTGCTCCTCCTGATCCTCCTTCTACTCCTCCTTCTCCTCATGTTCCTCCTCCTGCTCTTCCTACTCCTGCTCTACCTCCTCCACCTCCTCTTCCTCCTCTTGCTCCTCCTGCTCCTGCTCCTCCTGCTACCTCTCCTCCTCCTCCTCCTAACCCTACTGCTACTCCTGCTCTTCCTCCTGCTCTTCCTGTTCTTGCTCCTCCTCCTGTTCTTCCTGCTCCTCCTCCTCCTCCTCCTCCTGCTCCTGCTGCTCCTCCTCCTACTGCTCCAAGTCCTGCTCCTCCTGCTCCTGTCCTTCCTGCTCCTGCTCCTCCTCCTGCTCCTCCTGCTCCCCGTGCTCCTCATGCTCCTCCTCCTGCTCCTGATCACTCTCCTCCTGCTCCTCCTCCTGCTCTTCCTCCCCCATCTCCTCCTCCTTCTCCTCCTGCTCCTCCTACTTATCGTCCTCTTCCTGCTACTCCTCCTGTTACTCCTGGTCCTTCTCCTCCTCCTCTTCCTGCTCTTCATGCTCCTACTCCTCCTCCTGCTCTTCCTGCTCCTGCTCCTCCTCCTCCTGCTCTTCCTGCTCCTGCTCCTCCTCCTGCTCTTGCTCCTATTCCTGGTCCTCCTGCTCCTGCTCTTCCTGCTCCTGCTACAACTTCTGCTCCTCCTGCTACTTCTCCTCCTCCTGCTCTTGCTCCTCCGCCTGGTCCTCCTACCCCTGCTCTTACTTCTCCTTCTCCTCCTCCTGCTTCTCCTCCTCCTGCTCCTCCTCCTCCTGCTCATCCTGTTCCTGCTCCTCCTTCTGCACCTCCTGCTCCTGCTGCTCCTCCTGCTCCTTCTCTTCCTGCTCCTGCACCTCTCCATCTTCCTGGTTCACTTCCTCCTGCTCTTCCTCTCCTGTTCTTCCTCCTACTCCTCCTCCTCCTTCCCTTGATCTTCCTGCTCCTGCTCCTCCTCGTCCTCCTGCTCTTCCACCTCCTGCACTTCCTGCTCCTGCTCTTCCTCCTGCTACTTCTCTTCCTACTCCTGCTTCTTCTCTTGCTCCTGCTCTTCCAGCTCTTCCTCCTGCTCATCCTGATCCTGCTCTACGTGCTCCTCCTTCTCCTGCTCCTGCTCTTCCTGTTCCTGCTCCTCCTGCTGCTCCTCCTCCTCATGCTCTTCCTGCTCCTGCTCCTCATCTGCTACTCCTGCTCTTGCTCCAGCTCTTCCTGCTCCTGCTCCTCCTCCTGCTCCTCCTACTCCCTCTCCTGCTCTTACTGCTCCTACTCCTTTTTCTCCTGCTCCAGCTACTCCTACTGTTCCTCCTACTCCTGCTGTTCCTGCTCCTGCTCCTCCTGCTCCTGCTGCTCCTTCTCCTCGTTAACCTCCTCCTCCTACTGATCTTTCTGCTCTTGCTCTTCTGGCTCCTCCACCTCCTGCTCCTCCTGCTCTTCCTCCTGCTCCTACTGCTCCTGCTGCTCCTCCTCCTCTTCCTGCTCCTCCTCCTTCTTCTTGTCCTGCTCCTGCTCCTCCTCATGCTATTCCTGCTCCTGCCCATCCTCCTGCCCCTCCTTCTCCTCCTCCTCCTCCTGCACCACCTGCTCCTTCTGCTACTCCTCCTCCTGCTCCTCTCCTGCTCTTCCCACTCCTGCTCTTCGGCTCCTGCTGCTCCTCCTCCTCTTCCTGCTCCTGCTCCTCCTGCCCGGCCTCCTGTTCTTCCTGCTCCTGCTAATACCCTTTGCTCCTGCTCCTCCTCCTGCTCCTCCTCCACCTGCTCCTCAACTGACCTCACATCTCTCACCCCAACTCAACTCCTCAAGTCACATCACCTCATGACTCTTCAGCTCACTCACTTCACTTCAACTCATCTCCACTAACCTGAATCCTAACCTCACCTCACCTCATCCCACTCTACTCCTCAAATCACCTCACCTCCTCACATCATCTTCTCACCTCACCACACATCCTCACCTCACCTCCCCTCATCCCGCATCACACAAGATCCTGAGCTCACCTCACTTCCACACATTCTCCTCATGTCACTCATTTCACTAAACTTCTCTCACCTCACCTCACCTCATCACACCTCAACTCAAACCAACTCGCTCAATAAATCATAACTCCACTCACCTAATTTCTCACCTCACCCCACTTCCTCCCTTCCTCATGTCACTTCACCTCCCTCACCTTTTCTCACCTCACCTTCTCAACTCCTCGCAACTCGTAAACTCCTCCTCACGTCACTGAGTTCACCTCACCGCATTCTTCAACCCACCTCAAATCTTCACATCACCTCACACACCACACATCATCAACCCTGAATACCTCACCTACGCAATTCCTCACGTCAACTCACCTCCTCCTGACCTCTCTCCCTTCATGTTACTTCACTAACCTCACATCACCTTCCACACGTAACCTCACCACTTCAACTCACCTCAAATTATCATCTCACCACACTCACCTCACTTCACCTCACGTCACCTCACCTCAATACCTCACGTCACCTCACTTCCTCCGCTCCACACTTCACCTCCCCTCATTACACCACAAATTACCTCCTCGCCTCCTCACGTCACCTCAATTCCTCTTTAGTTCACACTTCAATTATCTTCACCAAATCTCACCATAATAATCACTGCACCTCACCTCCTCACCTCACTCACTCCACGTGTCTTCAACTCACACAAATTCCTCGGCTCACCTAACCTCCACCTTCCTCCTCACCTCACTGACTTCATTTCACTTCTCTCAGCTCCCTCAAACCTCACCTCAACTCACCTCCTCTTCTAACCACAAGTTACCTCACCTCACTCATTTCACCTTACCTCCGCTCACTTCAATACTTCACCTCCCCTCCTCTGCTCCTCCTGTCACATCACCTCACTCACCTCACCTCATTCCACAGTGTCACCTCATAACATCCTTTAACCTCCTCCTCACCTCACTCACCCCACCTCACCTCAATCCTCAGCTCACCTCACCACATCAAGCCATCTCCTCACCTCATCTCCGCTCCTCAACTCACCTCACTTCACTCACTAAACCACTCTTCACCTGACACTAATTCCTCAACTCATCTCACTTCCACACCTCCTCCTCCCCTCGCACACTTCACTTCACTTCCATAATATCACCTCACCACAAACCTCACCTCAATTCACCTCTTCAACTCACCTCACCTTATGATCTCACCACAACTCACCTTCCCTCAATTCACCTCACCATACCAGAATTCATCACCTCCTCACGTCAATGACCCTCCGCACTTTAACTCACCTCTTTCACCTCACATCACCTGACCTCCATTCCTCACCCCAACTCACTTTCACAACTCTTCAAGTCACAACCCCTCACATCCCCACACCTCACACACCTCACGTAACTTCCTCAAATACCCATCTCACCTCACTCCGTACTAAACTTACTCACTACACTTCACAACACTCAACTAACCTCAAAAAATCATGACCACACGTCACATCCACTCATCTCCTCACCTCAACTCACCGCACATCAACTCCACTCACTCACTTCAACTCACCCCAATTTCTCAGCTCACGATATGTCCACACCTCCTCATCATCTCGCTCAATTCACTTGTCTCAAATCATCTCAAACCTCACCTCACCGCACCTCATCTCCTCCTCATGTCACTTCACTTCACTCACCTCACCTCACCTCACATGCTCACTTTCTCACATCCTTTCAACTCCTCAACTAACCTCACCTCTCACCTCAAATCGCCTCCTCTACTCCCATCAGCTCTCTGCTTTTCAGCTCACTCCCTTCATTTCAACTCTCTCACCTAATCTAACTTCAATCATTATCTCAACTCACCTTATCTCCACAACACTCCTCACCTCACCTCATGTCCTCACATCATCTCACCACAACGCACATTTTCACCTCACCAATCCTCACCCCAATCATCCCAGTTCCTCTGCTCACCTCACTTCCACACCTCCTCCTAACGTCACTCATTTCACTTCACTACATTCACCTCACCTCACCTCACCTCATATCATCACACGTCAAATCACCCCCCGGCCTCATTTCAATTAATCTTAACTCACCAAAATTCCTCACCTCCTCATGTGACTTCACCTCACTCACCTAAACGCACCTAAACTCCTCACCTCCTAAAATCAATTCCACACCGCACCCTACCTCCTAACCTACACCCATCACTTCCCTTCGTCCTTATCTGATTCACTTTCTTTCACCTCACTCACTTCACATCACCACAATCCTCACCTCACCTCACCTCACCTCATCACGCCTCAACAGAACTCATCTCACTAATTTCACCTAACTCCACTCACCTAAATTTCTCACCTCACCTCACCTCCTCCCCTCCACATTTCACTTCACCTCTCTCATCTCATCTCACCTACCCTGCTCACCTCCTCGCATCTCATAAACTCCTCCTCAACTCACTAAACCCACCTCCACACAATCCTCTCCCCACCTCACCTCCTCACATCACTTCACACAACACACCTCATCACACCTCAATACCACACATCCACAATTCCTCACATCACATCACCTCCTCCTGAACTCCTTACCTTTACTTCACTCACCTCACCTCAACTCCATACCTGTCACCTCATTCTCCTCACCTCAAATCCTCACTTCACATCCTCAACTCAACTCAGCCCACTCACCCTGAGTACCTCACATAACCTCAACACCGCACCTCACCTCCACACCTCATGTCACCTCACTCACCTCACCTCCCTTCCTCACCCACTTCCTCACATCAACTCCTTTCACCTCACCTCACTAACCTCACCCCCCTTCTTCAACTCACCTCACTTCCACTTCTCAGAACACCTCACCTCCTCACCTCACCTCACCTCCACACCTGTAACCTCATTCACCTCACCTCAAATCCTCACTTCACATCCTCAACACAACTCACCTCACTCACCCTCAGTTCCTCACCTAACCTCAACTCCTCACCTCACCTCCACCCCTCATGTCACCTCACTCACCTCACCTCCCTTCTTCAACTCACCTCAATTCCACTTCTCAGCACACCTCACTTCCTCACATCACCTCACTCAACTCAATCACCGCAACTTACATTTCCTCACCTCAATCACCGCACCTCATAATTCCTCACCTCACAACTCATCTCCTCAGGTCCACTCTCCTCAAATCACCCCAGGTCACCTCACCTCTATTCCTCACCTCACTTCAACTATTCACCACACCTCAACTCACTCACCTCATCTCACTTCAACAACCACCTCATCACACGTCCCCTCACCTCACTTAACCTCACCTCAATTCCTCACCTAACGTCACCTCAACTCACCACATTTTACTTCAACTCACCTCACCTCACCTTCTCACCTCACCTCACACCTCAATTCATGCACCTCAAATCCTCACCTCATTTCACCTCCTCACATCACCTCACTTTGCTCGCTTCAACCCACCTCACTCACCTCACCTTACCTCAATTCCTCACCTAACCTCCTCCTCATCTCGTCACTTTCTCTATTAACCTCACCAAAACTTCTCACCTCAACTCACCTCACTGCTTTACCTCACCTCACCTAAATACCTCACCACACCCTACCCCAACTCATCTCACGTCCACCCACCTCCTCAACTCACCTCAGCCCACTCACTTCAATTCACCTCACATCACATCACCTCAATCCTCACCTCACCTCCTCACCTCACCTCAGCTACTTGCCTGTCAGCTCACCTCAATCAACTCACCTCATGTCAATTCCTCACCTCAACTACTTACGTCACGTCACCTCACCATTGATCTCAATTCCTCACCTTCCCTCCTCATCTCACCTCACGTGACCTCCAAAACTCACACCTCACTCACTTCACCTCAGCTCACTTACCTCACCTCACTTCTTCACCACAATGCACCTCATCTCACCTCACTCAACTTAGCAAGCCTCAATTCCTCATCTCACCACATCACCTCATCACAACACCAGACCTCATTAACTCAACCTCACCTCAATTCCTACTTCTCCTCCCTCACCTCACCTCACCTCACTCCCCACATCTCACCTCAATTGCTCATGCCATCTCCTCAGCTCCTCACATCACCTTACCTCAACTCAGCCACTTCACCTCACTCACCTCAATTCACGTCAGTCTTCACCTCACACCACTTCACCTCCTCTCCTCAACTCAAAACCCACACTTCACCTCACCACACCACACCTTAATTCCTCACCTAAACTCCTCACGCCATCTCACCTCACCTCACTTCCTCAACTAAGTTCACCTCATGACACTGCACCTCACCTCAATTCCTCATCTCACCTCACCTCAACCCTTCACACCTCAACTCCAAAACTCATGTTATCTCACTCACCTCAACTCAAATCCTCACCTGACTTCCTCACCTCACCTCAGTCACCTCACCTCATGTCCTAAACTCACCTCACCTCATTTTCCACCTCACGTCTCCTCACCTCCCTTCATCTCACCCCAATCACTCTACTTTACATCACTCAACTCAATTCCTCACCTCAAATCCTTAACTCACCTCACATAATTCACCTCACCTCACTTAATTCCTCACCACACCTCACCTCACCTCAATCACCTCACTCAACTCACCTCAATTACTTACATAACTTCCTCAACTCTCCCTCTCACATGAACGCACCTCAAGTCTTCAATTCACCTCACATCAGTTCCCTCACGTCACCTATCCTCACTCAACTCAAATCACTGCCTCACCTAACCTCTGCTCACCGCCTCACATAACCTCACCTCACTCACATAATTCAATGCCTCACCTTAGCTGCTCATCTCCTAGTCACATCAATTCCTCCTCAAATCTCTCAGGTCACTTCACCTCACTCACCTCACCTGACCTCAATCCTCAACTAAGCTCACCTCCTCACCTCACCTCACTCACTTCACCTCACCTCACCTCAATTCCCCACCACATGTCATCTCAACTCCTCCAAAACTCACCTCCAAACCTCATGTAACCTCACTCACCTCACCTCCTCACCCCACCTAACCTCACTCACCTCACCTCAATTCTTCGACTCACCTCACCACTTCTCACCTCACTTCACTCACTTCAACTCCCCTCACCTCAGCTCCTAAACACATGTCCACTCACCTCACTTTTCTCACTTCACCTCACTCACCTCACCTAACCTCAGCTCATATCCTCACCTCACCTCACCTCCTCTTCTCACCTCAACTCACCTCATCTCACCTCACTTCAACTCAATTCACCACACTTCCTAAGTTCCCCTCACCTCACCCACTACAGCCCACCTCACCTCAATTCCTCACCTCACCTCACCTCTTCATCTCCTCACAGCTCACTTACTCATCTACTCTCACTCACTTCACCCAACTCATTCAATTCAAACCATGTGCTCACTTCCTCATGTCACCTCACTCACCTCACGTCCCTTCAACTAACCTCGAATCATCGGACGCCACCTCACCTCACCTCACTCACTTCACCTCACCTCACCTCAATTCCTCACATTACCTCACCTCACCTACTCACCACACCTCAAATCCACACCTTATGTCACCTCACCTCACCTCATTTCTTCAACTCACCTAACATAATCATCTAACCTCATCTCACCTCGCTTCAACTTATCCCCTCATGTCAACTCACCTCACCTCACTTCACCTCATACCTCACATCACCTCAATCCTCACTCAACCCCACTTCCCCCAATGATATCACCTCTGTGACCTCACCTCAATTCCTCACCCTCTTACCTCACCTCACCCACCGCACACTCACAATTCTCACCTCCTCACTTCCTCACCTCACCTGACATCCACACCAAATGTCACTTCACTGACCTCACCTTAATACTCGCCTCTATCCCTCACCTCACCTCCTCACCTCAAAACAACTCACTTCCTCACCTCACCTCACTTCACTTCTGAGCACCTCACATAACCTCACTCACGTCACCTCAATTCTTCACCTCACTTCACCTCATCTCACCTCCTCTAACCTCACCTCACTCACCTCATTCAATTCCTCATTTCACCTGCTCACCTCTTCACGTCAACCCAATTCCTCAAATCACTCACTTCACATTGCTACACCCACCTCACCTCTACCTCCAGAACACGTCACCTCACTCACTTCAGCACAATTCCTCAACTCACTTCCACACCTCACCTCACCGCACTTGAATTCCTCACCTCACCACCTCACCTCCCCTCAATTTCACACCTGTCACCTCACCTCAACTCAATTCCTCACTTCACTTAATCACTCACCTCACCACACCTCATCTTCCCAGCTCACCTCATCTCCCCTCACTCACTTCACATCACCTCACCTCAATTCCTCTCCTTACGTCACCTTCTCATGTAACATCAACCTCTCACCTCACTTCACATCACTCACCTCGCCTTAGCTCAAATCTCACCTCACATAACTTGCTCACCTCACCTCCCACGTCACCTCACACACTTCACCTCACCTCACACCCCTCACCACAATTCCTCACTTCAATTCCTCACCTCACCTCACCTCCTCACCTCACAACACATTTCTCAAATCACCTCAATTCCTCACCTCCTCATATCAACTCACTTCTCAACTCATTCATTTCACTTCACCTCCTCACCTTACCTAACCTCACTCACATCACCTCACCACACCTCACCTCAATTCCTCAACTCACTTCCTCACCAACTGTTCACCTCACCACACCTCATTCATCTCAAATCACTTCCTCAACTCACGTCACTTCATTTCCTCACCTCACCTCACCTTACCTAAATCACTTCACCACACCTCACCTCAACTTCAAATCTCATGTCCACTCAGTTTACTTCCCTTCACATAACCTCAATCCTGAACTCATCACACCTCACAAATGAGGTCACCTCCATCACCTCATCTCAATTCCTCACCGCACCTCACGTCCTTACTTCACCTCAACTCACACTCAACACAACTCCTCACGTCACCTCAATTCCTCAACTCTCCTCACCTCCACACTTAATGTCACTTCACTCACGTCACCTCAATTCCTCACCTCACATCTTCACCTCACTCACCTCAATTTTTTACCACATGTCATCTCAACTCCTCCTCATCTCACCTGCAAACCTCATGTAACCTCACTCACCTAACCTCCAACATCATATAACCTCACTCACCTCAACTCCTCACCCCACCTAACCTAACTCTCCTCACCTCAATCCCTCAACTCACCTCATCTCTTCTCACCTCACCTCACCTCTACTCACCTCACCTAACCTCACCCACTTCAACTCACCTCACCTCAACTCCTAAACATATCCTCTCACCTCACTTTACTCCCTTCACGTCAATCACCTCACCTAACCTCAACTCGTATCCTCATCTCACCTCACCTCGTCTTCTCAACTCACCTCACCTCATCTCAACTCACTTCCACTCAAATCACCACACTTCCTAAGCTCACCTCACCTCACCCACTACACCTCACCTCAACTCTTCATCTCCGCACAGCTCACCTACTCATCTAATCATACTCATTCACGCAACTCATTCAATTCAAACCATGAGCTCACATCCTGTCATCTTACTCACATCACTTCCCTTTAACAAACATCGAAGCATCCGACTTCACCTCACCTCACCTCACCCACTTCACTCACCTCACCTCAATTCCTCACATTACCTCACCTCAACTCCTCAACTCACCTCAAATCCACACTTTATGTAACCTCACCTCACCTCATTTCTTCAACTCAACCAGCATCATCACCTCACCTCATCTCACCTCGCTTCAACTTATCCCCTCATGTCAACTCACCTCACCTCACTTCACCTCATACCTCACATCACCTCAATCCTCACTCAACCCACTTCCCCCAATGACATCACCTCTGTGACATCACCTCAATTCCTCACCTCCTTTCCTCACCTCACCCACTGCACACTCACAATTCTCACCTCCTCACTTCCTCACCTCACCTGACCTCCACACCAAATGTCACTTCAGTGAACTCACCATAATTCCTCGCCTCTCTCCCTCACCTAACCTCCTCACCTCACATCAACTCACTTCCTCAACTAACCTCACCTCATTTCACTTCTGCACACCTAACATATCCTCACTCACATCACCTCATTTCCTCACCTCATCTCACATCCTCTAACCTCACCTCACTCACCTCATTCAATTCCTCACTTCACCTGCTCACCTCCTCACGTCAACTCCCCTCCTCCTCAAATCACTCACTTCACTTTGCCTCACCCACCTGACCTAACATCCAGAACACGTCACCTCACTCACCTCACCACAATTCCTCAACTCACTTCCTTACCTCACCTCACCTCATTTGAATTCCTCACCTCACCACCTTACCTACCTCCAATTCCACACCTGTCACCTCACCTCTCCTCAATTCCTCACCTCACTTCCTCACTCACCTCACCACACCCCATCTTCCCAGCTCACCTCATTTCCCCTTACTCACCTCACATCACTTCACTTCAATTCCTCTCCTTACGTCACCTCCTGTCACCTCAAATCCTCACCTCAATTCACATCACTCACCTCGCTTTACCTCAATCCTCACCTCACCTCACTACCTCAACTCACCTCCCACGTCACCTCACACACTTCACCTCACCTCACTCAACTCACCTCAATTCCTCACTTCACTTCCTCAACGCACCTCACCTCCTCACCTCCCATCACATTACTCACCTCACCTGAATACCTCACCTCCTCATTTCAACTCATTTCTCAACTCAGTCACTTCGCTTCACCTCCTACATTACCTAAACTCACTCATTTCACGTCACCCCACCTCACCTCAATTGCTCACCTCACCTCAACTCACCCCATCTCCTCACCTCACCGGAACTCCTCACTTCACCTCACCTCACTCCTTACCTCACTCTCCTCAATTCCTCACCTCACCTTTAACTCACTTCACCTCACTCACCTCACATCAACTAATTCCTCACTTCACCACCTCACCTCGCCTCACCTCCACACCTCATGTCAGTTCACTCACCATACCTCAATACCTCATCTCACTTCCTCACCTCAAGTCTCTCAATTCACCTCACCTCACTCATATCACCTCACTTCAATTCCTCACCTCACCACCTCACCTCATCTCCTCACCTCACCCCCAACCTCAATTCCACAACTCACCCACCTCATCTCACCTCAGTTCCACACCTCACCACACTTCACCTCACCTCCCCTTCACACCTAATGACACTTCACTCACATCACCTCATTTCCTCACATCACTCCCTCACCTCACATCAACTCACTTCCTCACCTCACCTCATCTTCTCACCTCACCTCAAATCAGGTCACTCATTTCAACTCAGTCATCTCACCTCACCTCAATTCCTCACCTCACCTCATCCCCTCAGCTCAGCTCACCTCACTTAACCTCACTCACATTACCTCAAATCCTCACCTCACATTCTAACTTCATGTCACCTCACATCCTCCTCCGAACACTCACTTCATTTCACCTCACATCATCTCAATCCTCACCTCACCTCACTTCCTCATCTCACCTCCTCACCTCACCTCACCTCACCTCAACACACCTCACGTAACCTCACCTCACTTAAATTCCTCACCTCACCACCTCAGTTCACCTCCACACCACATGTCACCTCATTCACCTCACCTCACTCACCACACCTCACTTCAATTCCTCTCCTCAGCTCCTCACATCACCTCACCTCAACTCAGCCACTTCACCTCACTCACCTCAACTCACGTCAGTCTTCACCTCACACCACCTCACCTCCTCACCTCAACTCACCTCCCACACTCCACCTCACCTCACCACAACTTAATTCCTCACCTAATCTCCTCACCCCACCTCACCTCACTTCCTCAACTAAGTTTACCTCATCACACCGAACCTCGCTCAATTCCTCACCTCCCCACACGTCATCTCCTCACTTCAGCAAACCACCTCACCTAACCTCACTTATTCCACTCAACTCATTCAATTCCTCACCTCACCTGCTCACTTCAAGTCACCTCACCTCCTCCTCAAATCACTCACTTCATTTCACGTCACTCACCTCACATCTAAATCACCTCACCACACTTCCTCGCCTCACCTACTCACCTCACCTCTCCTCAATTCCTCACCTTACCTCATGTCACCACACCTCACTTAAATTCCTTAACTAACGACCTCACCTCACCTAACCTCCACAAAACATGTCACCTCATTCAACTCACAATTCCTCACCTCACTCACCTCACCTCACTCCACCTCACCTCACTCACCACACCTCACAATTCCTCACCTCACCACTTCACCTCACCCCTCACCTCACCACACACACCTCAATTCCTCACCTAACCACACTCACGTCACCTCCTCACCTCACCTCACCTCCACACCTGTCACCTCATTCTCCTCACCTCAAAACTTCACGTCACATCCTCAACTCAACTCACCTCACTCACCCTCAGTTCCTCACCTAACCTCAACTCCTCACCTCACCTCCACACCTTATGTCACCTCACTCACCTCACCTCCCTTCCTCACCCACTTCCTCACATCACCTCCTTTCCCCTCACCTCACTCACCTCACCTCCCTACTTCAATTCACCTCATTTCCACTTCTCAGCACACCTCACCTCCTCACCTCACCTCACTCACCTCTATCACTGCACCTCACAATTCCTCACCTCAATCACCGCACCTCACAATTCCTTACCTCAACACTCCTCATCTCCTCAGGTCCACTCACGTCACCTCACCCCATGTCACCTTACCTCAAATCCTCACCTCAATTCACCTCCTCACGTCACCTCACTTCACTCGCTTCAACCCAACTCACGCACGTCACCTTACCTCAATTCCTCACCTCACCTCCTCCTCATCTCGTCACTTTATTAACCTCAACAAACTTTCTCATCTCACCTCACCTCACTTACTTTACCTCACATCAACTAAATACCTCACCACACTTTACCCCAACTCATCTCACGTCAACCCAACCCCTAACCTCACCTCACCCCACTCACTTCAATTCACCTCACATCACATCACCTCTATCCTCACCTCACCTCTTCACCTCACCTCATCTATTTACCTGTCAGCTCACCTCAATCAACTCACCTCATGTCAATTCCTCACCTCAACCCCTTTCATCACGTCACCTCAACAGTGATCTCAATTCCTCACCTTCCCCCCTCATCTCACCTCACGTGACATCCAAAACGCACACCTCACTCACTTCACCTCACCTCACTTTCCTCACCTCACTTCTTCACCACAATGCACCTCATCTCACCTCACTCACCTTAGCAAGCCTCAATTCCTCATCTCACCACATCACCTCATCACAACACCAGACCTCATTAACTCAACCTCACCTCAATTCCTACTTCTCCTCCTACCTCACATCATCTCACCCCCACACCTCACCTCAATTGCTCACCCCATCTCCTCAGCTCCTCACATCACCTCACCTCAACTCAGCCACTTCACCTCACTCACCTCAACTCACATCAGTCTTCACCTCACACCACCTCACCTCCTCACCTCAACTCACCTCCCGCACTTCACCTCACCTCCCCACACCTAAAATCCTCATTTAAACTCCTCACCCCAACTCACCTCACCTCTTTTCCTCAACTAAGTTCACCACATCACACCGCACCTCACCTCTATTCCTCATCTCACCTCACCTCAACTCTTCACACCTCACCTCCACACTTCATGTCATCTCACTCACCTCAACTCAAATTCTCACCTCACTTCCTTACCTCACCTCTGTCACAACACATCATGTCCTAAACTCACCTCACCTCATTTCCCACCTCACCTCACCTCACCTCCCTTCATCTCATCTCAATCACTCCACTTTACCTCACTCAACTCAATTCCTCACCTCAAATCCTTAACTCACCTCACCTCATTCACCTCACCTCACCTAATTCCCACCACACCTCACCTCACCTCAATCACCTCACTCAACTCACCTCAATTCCTTACATCACTTCCTAACCTCTCCTACACATCTCTTCACCTCAAGTATTCACCTCACCTCACATCAGTTCACTCACTTCACATGTCCTTAGTCAACTCAAATCACTTCCTCACCTCACCTCCACTCACCTCCTCACCTAACCTCACCTCTCTCACATCATTCAATTCCTCACCTTAGCTGCTCACCTCCTCGTCACCTGAATTCCTCCTCAAATCACTCAGGTCACTTCACTTCACTCACCTCACCTCACCTCAATCCTCACCTCAGCTCACCTCCTCACCTCACCTCACTCACTTCACCTCACCTCACCTCAATTCCTCACCACATGTCATCTCAACTCCTCCTCAACTCAACTCCAAACCTCATGTAACTTCCCTCACCTCACCTCCTCACCCCACCTAACCTCACTCACCTCACCTCAATTCCTCAACTCACCTCACCTCTTCTCACCTCACCTCACTCACTTCAACTCACCTCACCTCAACTCCTAAACTCATGTCCACTCACCTCTTTACTCATATCACCTCACTCATATCACCTAACCTCAACTCATGTCCTCACCTCACCTCACCTGTTCTCCGCTCACCTCACCTCATCTCACCTCACTTCAACTCAATTCATCACACTTCCTAAGCTCCCCTCACCTCACCCACTACAGCTCACCTCACCTCAATTCCTCACCTCACCTCACCTCTTCATCTCCTCACAGCTCACCTACTCATCTAATCTCACTCACTTCACCCAACTCAGTTCAACGCATATGCTCACTTCCTCATTTCACCTCACTCACATCACTTCCCTTCAACTAACCTCGAATCATCGGAAGTCACCTCAACTCACCTCATTCACTTCACCTCACCTCACCTCAATTCCTCACATTACCTCACCTCAACTCCTCACCTCACCTCAACTCCACACATTATGTCACCTCACCTCACCTCATTTCTTCAACTAACCTAACATCATCATCTCACCTCATCTCACCTCGCTTCAACTTATCCCCTCATGTCAACTCACCTCACCTCACTTCACCTCATACCTCACATCACTTCAATCCTCACTCAACCACTCTTCCCCCAATGACATCACCTCTGTGACCTCAACTCAATTCCTCACATCCTTACCACACCTCACCCACTGCACACTCACAATTCTCACCGCCTCACTTCCTCACCTCACCTGACCTCCACACCAAATGTCACTTCACAGACCTCACCTTAATTCCATGCCTCTCTCCCTCACCTCACCTCACCACACAACAACTCACTTCCTCAACTCACCTCACCTCACTTCTGCACACCTCAAATAACCTCACGCACGTCACCGCAATTCCTCACCTCACCTCACCTCCTCTCACCTCCTCTAACCTCAACTCACTCACCTCATTCAATTCCTCACTTCAGCTGCTCACCTCCCCACGTCAAAACCCCTCCTCAAATCACTAACATCACTTTGCATCACCCACCTCACCTCACCTCCAGAACACGTCACCTCAGTCACCTAACAACAATTCCTCATCTCACTTCCTCACCTCACCTCACCTCACTTGAATTTCTCAACTCACCACCTCACCTCCCCTCAATTCCACACCTGTCACCTCACCTCACCTCAATTCAGCACCTCAATTCTTCACTCACCTCACAACACCACTTCTTCCCAGCTCGCCTCAACTCCCCTCACTCACTTCACATCACCTCACCTCAATTCCTCTCCTTACCTCAACTCCTCATGTCACCTCAACTCCTCACCTCAGTTAACATCACTCACCTCGCCTTACCTCAATCCTCACCTCACCTCACTTACCTCACCTCCCAATTCACCTCACACAATTCACCTCACCTCACTCACCTCACCTCAATTCCACACTTCACTTCCTCACCTCAACTCAACTCCTCACCTCACATCACATTACTCACCTCACCTCAATTCCTCACTTCACTTCCTCACCTCACCTCACCTCCTCACCTCACATCACATTTCTCAACTCACCTCAATTCCTCACCTCCTCATATCAACTCACTTCTCAACTCAGTCATTTCACTTCACCTCCTCACATTACCTAACCTCACTCACTTCACCTAACCACACCTCACCTCAATTCCTTATCTCAATTCTTCACCTCACCACTTCACCTAACCTCACCTGATTAATCTCAACTCACTTCCTCAACACACGTCACTTAATTTCCTCACATCACCTCACCTTACCTAAATCACTTCACCACACCTCACCTCACCTCCTAATCTCATGTCCACTCAGCTTACTTCACTTCACATAACCTCAAACCTGAACTCATCTCACCTCCACAAATGAGGTCATCTCCGTCACCCCATCTCAATTCCTCACCTCATCTCACATCCATACCTCACCTCACTTCACACTCACCTCAATTCTTCACGTCACCTCAATTCCTCAACTCTCCTCACCTCCACACTTAATGTCACTTCACTCACGTCACCTCACTTCCTCACCTCACCTCTTCACCTCACTCAACTCAATTCTTTACCACATGTCATCTCTTCTCCTCCTCAACTCACCTCCAAATCATATGTAACCTCACTCACCTCACATCCAACCTCATGTAACCTCTCGCACTTCATATCCTCACCTCACCTAAACTCACTCAATTCACCTCAATACCGCAACACACCTCACCTCTTCTCACCTCACTTCACCTCTTCTCACCTCACCTCACTCACTTCAACTCACCTCACCTCAACTCCTAAACATCTCCCTCACCTCACTTTACTCACTTCAACTCAATCACCTCACCTAACCTCAACTCATATCCTCACATTACCTCACCTCCTCTTCTCACCTCACCTCACCTCATCTCACCTCACTTCAACTCAATTCACCACACTTCCTAAGCTCACCTCACCTCCCCCACTACACCTCACCTCACCTCTTCATCTCCGCACAGCTCACCTACTCATCTAATCTCACTCATTCACGCAACTCATTCAACTCAAACCATGTGCTCACATCCTGTCACCTTACTCACATCACTTCCCTTTAACAAACCTCGAACCATGAGACGTCACCTCACCTCACCTCACCCACTTCACTCACCTCACCTCAATTCCTCACATTACCTCACCTCAACTCCTCAACTCACCTCAAATCCACACTTTATGTAACCTCACCTCACCTCATTTCTTCAACTAAACCAGCATCATCACCTCACCTCATCTCACCTCGCTTCAACTTATCCCCTCATGTCAACTCACCTCACCTCACTTCACCTCATACCTCACATCAACTCAATCCTCACTCAACACCACTTCCCCCAATGACATCAACTCTGTGACATCACCTCAATTCCTCACCTCCTTTCCTCACCTCACACACTGCACACTCACAATTCTCACCTCCTCACTTCCTCACCTCACCTGACCTCCACACCAAATGTCACTTCAGTGAACACCCATAATTCCTCGCCTCTCTCCCTCACCTAACCTCCTCACCTCACATCAACTCACTTCCTCAACTCACCTCAACTCATTTCACTTCTGCGCACCTAACATATCCTCACTCACATCACCTCATTTCCTCACCTCATCTCACATCCTCTAACCTCACCTCACTCACCTCATTCAATTCCTCACTTCACCTGCTCACCTCCTCACGTCAACTCCCCTCCTCCTCAAATCACTCACTTCACTTTGCCTCACCCACCTCACCTCACCTCCAGAACACGTCACCTCACTCACCTCACCACAATTCCTCAACTCACTTCCTTACCTCACCTCACCTCACTTGAATTCCTCACCTCACCACCTTACCTACCCTCAATTCCACACCTGTCACCTCACCTCTCCTCAATTCCTCACCTCACTTCCTCACTCACCTCACCACACCCCATCTTCCCAGCTCACCTCATCTCCCCTTACTCACCTCACATCACCTCACTTCAATTCCTCTCCTTACCTCAACTCCTGTCACCTCAAATCCTCACCTCACTTCACATCACTCACCTCGCTTTACTTCAATCCTCACCTCACGTCACTATCTCACCTCACCTCCCACGTCACCTCACACACTTCACCTCACCTCACTCAACTCACCTCAATTCCTCACTTCACTTCCTCAACGCACCTCACCTCCTCACCTCACATCACATTACTCACCTCACCTCAATTCCTCACCTCCTCATTTCAACTCATTTCTCAACTCAGTCACTTCGCTTCACCTCCTCACATTACCTAAACTCACTCATTTCACGTCACCCCACCTCACCTCAATTGCTCACCTCACCTCAACTCACCCCATCTCCTCACCTCACCGGAACTCCTCACTTCACCTCACCTCACTCCTTACCTCACTCTCCTCAATTCCTCACCTCACTTTTAACTCACTTCACCTCACTCACCTCACATCATCTAATTCCTCACTTCACCACCTCACCTCGCCTCACCTCCACACCTCATGTCAGCTCACTCACCATACCTCAATACCTCATCTCACTTCCTCACCTCAAGTCTCTCAATTCACCTCACCTCACTCATATCACCTCACTTCAATTCCTCACCTCACCACCTCACCTCATCTCCTCACCTCACCCCCCACCTCAATTCCACAACTCACCCACCTCACCTCACCTCAGTTCCACACCTCACCACACTTCACCTCACCTCCCCTTCACACCTAATGACACTTCACTCACAACACCTCATTTCCTCACATCACTCCCTCACCTCACATCAACTCACTTCCTCACCTCACCTCACCTCATCTTCTCACCTCACCTCAAATCACGTCACTCACTTCAACTCAGTCATCTCACCTCACCTCAATTCCTCACCTCACCTCATCCCCTCAGCTCAGCTCACCTCCCTTAACCTCACTCATATTACCTCAAATCCTCACCTCACATTCTAACTTCATGTCACCTCACATCCTCCTCCGAACACTCACTTCATTTCACCTCACATCATCTCAATCCTCACCTCACCTCACTTCCTCATCTCACCTCCTCACCTCACCTCACCTCACCTCAACACACCTCACGTAACCTCACCTCACTTAAATTCCTCACCTCACCACCTCAGTTCACCTCCACACCACATGTCACCTCATTCACCTCACCTCACTCACCACACCTCACTTCAATTCCTCTCCTCAGCTCCTCACATCACCTCACCTCAACTCAGCCACTTCACCTCACTCACCTCAACTCACGTCAGTCTTCACCTCACACCACCTCACCTCCTCACCTCAACTCAACTCCCACACTCCACCTCACCTCACCACAACTTAATTCCTCACCTAATCTCCTCACCCCACCTCACCTCACTTTCTCAAATAAGTTTACCTCATCACACCGAACCTCGCTCAATTCCTCACCTCACCACACGTCATCTCCTCACTTCAGCAAACCACCTCACCTAACCTCACTTATTCCACTCAAGTCATTCAATTCCTCACCTCACCTGCTCACTTCAAGTCACCTCACCTCCTCCTCAAATCACTCCCTTCATTTCACGTCACTCACCTCACATCTAAATCACCTCACCACACTTCCTCGCCTCACCTACTCACCTCACCTCACCTCAATTCCTCACCTTACCTCATGTCACCACACCTCACTTAAATTCCTCAACTAACCACCTCACCTCACCTAACCTCCACAAAACATGTCACCTCATTCAACTCACAATTCCTCACCTCACTCACCTCACCTCACTCACCTCACCTCACTCACCACACCTCACAATTCCTCACCTCACCACTTCACCTCACCCCTCACCTCACCACACACACCTCAATTCCTCACCTCACCACACTCACCTCACCTCCTCACCTCACCTCACCTCCACACCTGTCACCTCATTCTCCTCACCTCAAATCTTCACGTCACATCCTCAACTCAACTCACCTCACTCACCCTCAGTTCCTCACCTAACCTCAACTCCTCACCTCACCTCCACACCTTATGTCACCTCACTCACCTCACCTCCCTTCCTCACCCACTTCCTCACATCACCTCCTTTCACCTCACCTCACCTCCCTCACCTTACTTCAACTCACCTCATTTCCACTTCTCAGCACACCTCACCTCCTCACCTCACCTCACTCACCTCTATCACTGCACCTCACAATTCCTCACCTCAATCACCGCACCTCACAATTCCTCACCTCACCACTCCTCATCTCCTCAGGTCCACTCACGTCACCTCACCCCACGTCACCTTACCTCAAATCCTCACCTCAATTCACCTCCTCACCATCACCACACTTCACTCGCTTCAACCCAACTCACGCACGTCACCTTACCTCAATTCCTCAAATCACCTCCTCCTCATCTCGTCACTTTATTAACCTCACCAAGTTTTCTCACCTCACCTCACCTCACTCACTTTACCTCACCTCACCTAATTACCTCACCACACCTTACCCCAACTCATCTCACTTCAACCAACCACCTCACCTCACCTCACCCCACTCACTTCAATTCACCTCACATCACATCACTTCTATCCTCACCTCACCTCCTCACCTCACCTCAGCTATTTACCTGTCAGCTCACCTCAATCAACTCACCTCATGTCAATTCCTCACCTCAACCCCTTTCGTCACGTCACCTCACCAGTGATCTCAATTCCTCACCTTCCTACCTCATCTCACCTCACGTGACCTCCAAAACGCACACCTCACTCACTTCACCTAACCTCACTTACCTCACCTCACTTCTTCACCACAATGCACCTCATCTCACCTCACTCACCTTAGCAAGCCTCAATTTCTCATCTCACCACATCACCTCATCACAACACCAGACCTCATTAACTCAACCTCACCTCAATTCCTACTTCTCCTCCTACCTCACCTCACCTCACTCCCCACACCTCACCTCAATTGCTCACACCATCTCCTCACCTCCTCACATCACCTCACCTCAACTCAGCCACTTCATCTCACTCACCTCAAATCACGTCAGTCTTCAACTCACACCACTTCACCTCCTCAACTCAACTCACCTCGCACACTTCACCTCACCTCCCCACACATAAATCCTCATTTAAACTCCTCACCCCATCTCACCTCACCTCATTTCTTCAACTAAGTTCATCGCATCACACCACACGTCACCTCAATTCCTCATCTCACCTCACCTCAACTCTTCACACCTCACCTCCACACCTCATGTCATCTCACTCACCTCAACTCAAATCCTCACCTCAGTTACTCACCTCACCTCTGTCACAACACATCATGTCCTAAACTCACCTCACCTCATTTCCCACCTCACCTCACCTCACCTCTCTTCATCTCATCTCAATCACTCCACTTTACCTCACTCACCTCAATTCCTCACCTCAAATCCTTAACTCACCTCACCTCATTCACCTCACTCAACTCACCTCAATTCCTTACATCACTTCCTAACCTCTCCTACACATCACTTCACCTCAAGTATTCACCTCACCTCACATCAGTTCACTCAATTCACATGTCCTTAGTCAACTCAAATCACTTCCTCACCTCACCTACACTCACCTCCTCACCTAACCTCCCCTCACTCACATCATTCAATTCCTCACCTTAGCTGCTCACCTCCTCGTCACCTGAATTCCTCCTCAAATCACTCAGGTCACTTCACTTCACTCACATTACCTCACCTCAATCCTCACCTCAGCTCACCTCCTCACCTCACCTCACTCACTTCACCTTACCTCATTTCCTCACCACATGTCATCTCAACTCCTCCTCAACTCAACTCCAAACCTCATGTAACCTCCCTCACCTCACCTCCTCACCCCACCTAACCTCACTCACCTCACCTCAATTCCTCAACTCACCTCACCTCTTCTCACCTCACCTCACTCACTTCAACTCACCTCACCTCAACTCCAAAACTCATGTCCACTCACATCTTTACTCACATCACCTCACTCATATAACCTAACCTCAACTCATATCCTCACCTCACCTCACCTCCTCTTTTCTGCTCACCTCACCTCATCTCACCTCACTTCAACTCAATTCATCACACTTCCTAAGCTCCCCTCACCTCACCCACTACAGCTCACATCACTTCAATTCCTCACCTCACCTCACCTCTTCATCTCCTCACAGCTCACCTACTCATCTAATCTCACTCACTTCACCCAACTCACTCAGTTCAACGCATATGCTCACTTCCTCATTTCACCTCACTCACATCACTTCCCTTCAACTAACCTCGAATCATCGGAAGTCACCTCACCTCACCTCATTCACTTCACCTCACCTCACCTCAATTCCTCACATTACCTCACCTCAACTCCTCACCTCACCTCAACTCCACACCTTATGTCACCTCACCTCACCTCATTTCTTCAGCTAACCTAACATCATCATCTCACCTCATCTCACCTCGCTTCAACTTATCCCCTCATGTCAACTCACCTCACCTCACTTCACCTCATACCTCACATCACTTCAATCCTCACTCAACCCCTCTTCCCCCAATGACATCACCTCTGTGACCTCACGTCAATTCCTCACATCCTTACCACACCTCACCCACTGCACACTCACAATTCTCACCGCCTCACTTCCTCACCTCACCTGACCTCCACACCAAATGTCACTTCACAGACCTCACCTTAATTCCTTGCCTCCCTCCCTCACCTCACCTCCTCACCACACATCAACTCACTTCCTCAACTCACCTCACCTCACTTCTGCACACCTCTAATAACCTCACGCACATCACCACAATTCCTCACCTCACCTCACCTCTTCTCAACTCCTCTAACCTCAACTCACTCACCTCATTCAATTCCTCACTTCAGATGCTCCCCTCCCCACGTCAAAAACCCTCCTCAATTCACTAACATCACTTTGCCTCACCCACCTCACCTCACCTCCAGAACACGTCACCTCACTCACCTAACAACAATTCCTCAACTCACTTCCTCACCTCACCTCACCTCACTTGAATATCTCACCTCACCACCTCAACTCCCCTCAATTCCACACCTGTCACCTCACCTCACCTCAATTCCTCACCTCACTTCTTCACTCACCTCACAACACCACTTCTTCCCAGCTCGCCTCATCTCCCCTCACTCACTTCACATCACCTCACCTCAATTCCTCCCCTTACCTCAACTCCTCATGTCACCTCAACTCCTCACCTCAGTTAACATCACTCACCTCGCCTTACCTCAAAGCTCACCTCACCTCACTTCCTCACCTCACCTCAATTCCACACTTCACTCCCTCACTTCACCTCAACTCCTCACCTCACATCACATTACTCACCTCACCTCAATTCCACACTTCACTTCCACACCTCACCTCACCTCCTCACCTCACATCACATTTCAAAACTCACCTCAATTCCTCACCTCCTCATATAAACTCAGTTCTCAACTAAGTCATTTCACTTCACTTCCTCACCTTACCTAACCTCACTCACTTCACCTAACCCCACCTCACCTCAATTCCTAATCTCACTTCTTCACCTCACCTCTTCACCTAACCTCACCTCATTCATCTCAACTCACTTCCTCAACACACGTCACTTAATTACCTCACATCACCTCACCTTACCTAAATCACTTCACCACACCTCACCTCACCTCCTAATCTCATGTCCACTCAGCTTACTTCATTTCACATAACCTCAATCCTGAACTCATCTCACCTCCACAAATGAGGTCATCTCCGTCACCTCATCTCAATTCCTCACCTCATCTCACATCCATACCTCACCTCACTTCACACTCACCTCAATTCCTCACGTCAACTCAATTCCTCAACTCTCCTCACCTCCACACTTAATGTCACTTCACTCACGTCACCTCAATTCCTCACCTCACATCTTCACCTCACTCAACTCAATTCTTTACCACATGTCATCTCAACTCCTCCTCAACTCACCTCCAAATCACATGTAACCTCACTCAACTCACCTCCAACCTCATGTAACCTCTTGCACATCATATCCTCAACTCACCTAAACTCACTCACTTCACCTCAATACCGCAACACACCTCACCTCTTCTCACCTCACCTCACCTCTTCTCACCTCACCTCACTCACTTCAACTCACCTCACCTCAACTCCTAAACAACTCCACTCACCTCACTTTACTCACTTCAACTCACTCACCTCACCTAACCTCAACTCATATCCTCACATTACCTCACCTCCTCTACTCACCTCACCTCACCTCATCTCACCTCACTACAACTCAATTCACCACACTTCCTAAGCTCACCTCACCTCACCCACTACACCTGACCTCACCTCATTTCCTCACCTCACCTCACCTATTCATCTACTCACAGCTCACCCACTCATCTAATGTCACTCACTTCACCCAACTCATTCAATTCAAATCATGGGCTCACTTTCTCATGTCACCTCACTCACCTCACTTCCCTTAAATTAACCTCGAATAATTGGACGTTACCTCACCTCACTTCACTCACTTCAGCTCACCTCACCTCAATTCCTCACATTACCTCACCTCAACTCCTCACCTCACCTCAACTCCACACCATATTTCACCTCACCTCACCTCATTTCTTCAACTCACCTAACATCATCATCTCACCTCATCTCACCACGCTTCAACTTATCCCCTCATGTCAACTCACCTCACCTCACTTCACCTCAAACCTCACATCACCTCAATCCTCACTCATACCCACTTTCCCCAATGACATCACCTCTGTGACCTCACCTCAGTTCCTCACCTCTTACCTCACCTCACCCACCGCACACTCACAATTCTCCCCTCCTCACTTCCTCACCTCACGTGACCTCCACACCAAATGTCACTTCACTAAACTCAACTTAATTCCTCGCCTCTCTCCTTCACCTAACTCCTCACCTCACATCAACTCACTTCCTCACCTCACCTCACCTCATCTCACTTCTGCGCACCTCAAATAACCTCACTCACATCACCTCAAATCCTCACCTAACCTCACCTCATCTCACCTCCTCTAACCTCACCTCACTAACCTCATTCAATTCCTCACTCGCCTGCTCACATCCTCACGTCAACTCACCTCCTCAAATCACTCACTTCACTTTGCTTCACCCACCTCACCTTACCTCCAGAACACGTCACCTCACTCACCTCACCACAATTCAACTCCTTTCCACACCTCACCTCACCTCACTTGAATTCCTCACCTCACCACCTCACCTCCCCTCAAGTCCACACTTGTAACCTCACCTCACCTCAATTCCTCACCTCACTTCCTCAGTTACCTCAACACCCCTCATATTCCCAGCTCACCCCATACCCCTTACTCACTTCATATCACCTCACATCAATTCCTCTCCTAACCTCACCTCCTGTCACCTCAACTCCTCACGTCACTTCACAACACACACCTTGCATTTCCTCAATCCTCACCGCACCTCACTACTTAACCTCACTACCCACGTCACCTCACACACTTCACCTCACCTCACTAAAGTCACCTCAGTTCCTCACTTCACTTCCTCACCTCACCTCACCTCCTCAACTCACATCACATTACTCACCTCACCTCAATTCCACACCTCCTCATTTCAACTCATTTCTCAACTCAGTCACTTCGCTTCACCTCCTCACATTACCTAAACTCACTCATTTCCCGTCACTCCACCTCACCTCAATTGCTCACCTCACCTCAACTCACCCCATCTACTCACCTCACCCGAACTCCTCACTTCACCTCACCTCAATCCTTACCACACTCTCCTCAATGCCTCACCTCACCTTTAACTCACTTCACCTCACTCACCTCACATCATCTAATTCCTCACTTCACCACCTCACCTCGCCTCACCTCCACACCTCATGTCAGCTCACTCACCATACCTCAATACCTCATCTCTCTTCCTCACCTCAAGTCACTCACTTCACCTCACCTCACTCATATCACCTCACCCCAATTCCTCACCTCATCACCTCACCCCACCACCTCACCTCATCTCCTCACATCACCTCCCAACTCAATTCCAAAACTCACCCACCTCACCTCACCTCAGTTCTTCACCTCACATCACTTCACCTCACCTCCCCCTCACACCTAATGACACTTCACTCACATCACCTCATTTCCTCACCTCACTCCCTCACCTCACATCAACTCAATTTCTCACCTCACCTCACCTCATCTTCTCACCTCACTTCACATCACGTCACTCACTTCAACTCAGTCATCTCACCTCACCTCATTTCCTCACCTCACCTCATCCCCTCAGCTCAGCTCACCTCCCTTAACCTCACTCACATCACCTCAAATCCTCACCTCACATTCTAACTTCATGTCACCTCACATCCTCCTCCAAACACTCACTTCATTTCACCTCACATCACCTCAATCCCCATCTCACCTCACTTCCTCATCTAACCTCCTCACCTCACTTCACCTCACCTAAACACACCTCACGTAACCTCACCTTACTTAAATTCCTCACCTCACCACCTCACCTCACCTCCACACCACATATCACCCCATTCACCTCACCTCACTCACCAAACATCACTTCAATTCATCTCCTCACCTCTCACATCACCTCACCTCAACTCAGCCACTTCACCTCACTCACCTCAACTCACGTCATTCTTCACCTCACACCACCTCAACACCTCACCTCAACTCACCTCCCACACTTCACCTCACCTCACCACACCTTAATTCCTCACCTAATCTCCTCACCCCACCTCACCACACTTCCTCAACTAAGTTACCTCATCACACCGAACCTCGCCTCAATTCCTCACCTCACCACACGTCATCTCCTCACTTCAGCTCACCACCTCACTTAACCTCACTTATTCCACTCAACTCATTCAATTCCTCACCTCACCTGCTCACTTCAAGTCACCTCACCTCCTCCTCAAATCACTCACTTCATTTCACGTCACTCACCTCACATCTAAATCACCTCACCACACTTCCTTGCCTCACGTACTCACCTCACCTCACCTCAGTTCCTCACCTCACCTCATGTCACCACATCTCACTTACATTCCTCAACTAAACACCTCACCTCCCCTAACCTCCACAAAACATGTCACCTCATTCAACTCACAATTCCTCACCTCACTCACCTCACCTCACTCCACCTCACCTCACTCACCACACCTCACAAATTCCTCACCTCACCACTTAACCTCACCACTCACCTCACCACACACACCTCAATTCCTCACCTCACCACACTCAACTCACTTCCTCACCTCACCTCAACTCCACACATGTCACCTCATTCTCCTCACCTCAAAACTTCACTTCACATCCTCAACTCAACTCACCTCACTCACCCTCAGTTCCTCACCTAACCTCAACTCCTCACCTCACCTCCACACCTCATGTCACCTCACTCACCTCACCTCCCTTCCTCACCCACTTCCTCACATCACCTCCTTTCACCTCACTTCACTCACCTCACCTCCCTTCTTCAACTAACCTCACTTCCACTTCTCAGCACACCTCACCTCCTCACCTCACCTCACTCACCTCAATCATCGCTCCTCACAATTCCTCACCTCAATCACCGCACCTAAAATTCCTCACCTCACCACTCCTCATCTCCTAATGTCTACTCACGTCAACTCACCCCACGTCACCTCAACTAAATTCCTCACCTCACTTCACCTCTTCATCACACCTCAACTCACTCACCTCACCTCACTTCAACTAAACTCACCTCTTCTCACCTCACCTCAACTCACTTCACCCCACCTCAATTCCTCACCTTACGTCACCTCAACTCACCTCATTTTACTTCAACGCACCTCACCTCACCTTCTCACCTCACTTCACACCTCATCTCACTCACCTCAAATCCTCACCTCAATTCACCTCCTCACATCACCTCACTTCACTCACTTCAACCCTCCTCACTCACCTCACCTTACCTCAATTCCTCACCTCACCTCCTCCTCATCTCGCCGCTTTATTAACCTCACCAAATCTTCTAACCTCACCTCACCTCACACACTTGACATCACCTCACCTAAATACTTCACCACACCTTACCCCAACACATCTCACGTCAACCCACCTCCTCACCTCACCTCACCCCACCCTCTTCAATTCACCTCACATCACATCACCTCAATCATCAACTCACCTCCTCACCTCAACTCAGCTACTTACCTTTCAGCTCACCTCAATCAACTCACCTCATGTCAATTCCTAACCTCAACTCCTTACGTCACGTCACCTCACCAGTGACCTCAATTCTTCCCCTCACCTCCTCAACTCACCTCACGTGACCTCTAAAACTCACACCTCACTCAATTCACCTCACCTCAATTACCTCACCTCACTTCTTCACCACAAAGCACCTCATCTCACCTCAGTCACCTAAACAAGCCTCAATTCCTCATCTCACCACCTCACCTCCTCACCACACCAGACCCCATTAACTCAACCTCACCTCAAATCCTATTTCTCCTCCTACCTCACCTCACCTCAATCCCCACACCTCACCTCAATTGCTCACCCCATCTCCTCACCTCCTCACATCACCTCACCTCAACTCAGCCACTTCACCTCACTCACCTCAACTCACATCAGTCTTCACCTCACACCACTTCACCTCCTCTCCTCAACTCACCTCCCTCATTTCACCTCACCTCACCACACCTTAATTCCTGACCTAAACTCCTCACCCCAACTCACCTCACCTCCCTTACTCAACTAAGTTCACCACATCACACCGCACCTCGGCTCAATTCCTCATCTCACCTCACCTCAACTCTTCACACCTCACCTCCAAACCTCCTGTCATCCCACTCAACTCAACTCAAATCCTCACCTCACTTCCTCACCTCACCTCAGTCACCTCACCTCATGTCCTAAATTCATCGCACCTCATTTTCCACCTAACCTCAACTCACCTCCCTTCATCTGACCTCAATCACTCCAATTTACCTCACTCACCTCAATTCCTCACCTCAAATCCTTAACTCACCTCACCTCATTCACCTCACCTCACCTAATTCCCCACCTCACCTCACCTCACCTCCATCACCTCACTCAACTCACCTCAATTCCTTACATCACTTCCTCACCTCTTCTCCTCACATCACCTCACCTCATGTCTTCACCTCACCTCACATCAGTTCACTCACTTCACCTATACTTACTCAACTCAAATCACTTCCTGACCTCACATCCGCTCACCTCCTCACCTAACTTCACCTCACTCACATCATTCAATTCCTCACCTTAGCTTCTCACCTCCTCGTCACATCAATTCCTCCACAAATCACTCAGGTCACTTCCCGTCACTCACCTCACCTCACCTCAATCCTCACCTCAGCTCACCTCCTGCTTTCACCTCACTTACTTCACTCACCTCACCTCAATTCCTCACCACATGTCATCTCAACTCCTCCTCAACTCACCCCCAAACCTCATGTAACAGAACTCACCTCCCCTACTCACCTAACCTAACCTCACTCACGTAACCTCAATACCTCAACTCACCTCACCTCTTCTCACCTCACCTCACTCAGTTCAACGCACCTCACCTCAACTCCTAAACTGATGTCCCTCGCGTCACTTTAATCACGTCACATCCTCACCCCACCTAAACTCACTCACCTCACCTACTCACCCCACCTAACCTCACCCACTCTCCTCAATACCTCAACTCACCTCAGCTCTTCTCACCTCACCTCACTCATTTCAACTCACCCCACCTCAACCCCTAAACATGTCCACTCACCTCACTTTACTCACTTCACATCACTCACCTTTCCTAACCTCAACACATGTCCTCAAATCACCTCACCTCCTCTTCTCACCTCAGCTCACCTCATCTCACCTCACTTCAAGTCAATTCAACACACTTCCTATGCTCACCTAACCCCACCCACTTCACCTCACCTCACCTAAATTCCTCACCTCACCTCACCTCTTCATCTCCTCACAGCTCACCTACTCATCTAATCTCACTTACTTCACCCAACTCTTTCAATTCATCCCATGTGCTCACTTCCTCATGTCTTCTCACTCACCTCACTTCCCTTCAACTAACCTCGAATCATTGGATGTCACCTCACCTCACCTTACTCACTTCACCTCACCTCACCTCAATTCCTCACATTACCTCAACTCAACTCCTCAACTCACATCAACTCCACACCTTATGTCAACTCACATCAACTCAACACCTTATGTCACCTCACCTAACCTCATTTCTTCAACTCACCTAACATGATCATCTAACCTCATCTCACCTCGCTTCAACTTATCCCCTCATGTCAACTCACCTCACCTTACTTCACCTCCTAATTCACATCACCTCAATCCTCACTCAAACGCACTTCCCCCAATGACATCACCTCTGTGACCTCACCTCAATTCCTCACATCCTTATCACACCTCTCCCAATGCACACACAATTCTCACCTCCTCAATTTCTAACCTCATCTGATCTCCACACCAAATGCCACGTCACTGACCTCACCTTAATTCCTCGCCTCTCTCCCTCACCTCACCTCCTCACCTCACATAAACTCACTTCCTAAACTCACCTCACTTCACTCCTGCGCACCTCAAAAAAACTCACTCACATCACCTCCATTCCTCACCTCACCTCACATCATCTCACTTCCTTTAACCTCAACTCACTCACCTCATTCAATTCCTCACTTCACCTCCTCACCTCCTCACGTCAACACCCCTCCTCAAATCACTAACATCACTTTGCCTCACCAACCTCACCTCACCTCCAGAACACATCACCCCACTCACCTCACAATTCCTCAACTCACTTCCTCACCTCACCACACCTCACTTGAATTCCTCACTTCACCTCCTCACCTCACCTCAATTCCACACCTGTCACCTCACCTCAACACAATTCCTCACCTCACTTTTTCACTCACCTCACCACACGTCATCTTCCCATCTCTCCTCATCTCCCCTCACTCACTTCACATCACCTCACCCCAATTCCTCTCTTTACCTCACCTCCTGTCACCTCAACTACTCACCTCACTTCACATCACTCACCTCGCCTTACCACAACCTCAACTCACCTCACTACAACACCTCACCTCCCACGTCACCTCACAATCTTCACCTCACCTCACTCACCTCACCTCATTTCCTCACTTCACTTCCTCACCACACATCACCTCCTCACCTCACATCACATTACTCACCTCACCTCAATTCCTCACCTCACCGGAACTCACCCCATCTCCTCACCTCACAATACCTCCTCACTTAACCTCACCTCACTCCATACTTCACTCACCTCAATTCCTCACATCACATTTAACTCACTTCACTTCACTCACCTCACATCATCTATTTCCTCACTTCACCACCTCACCTCGCCTCACTTCCACACCTCATGTCAGCTCACTCGCCATACCTCAATTCCTCATCTCACTTCCTCACCTCACGTCACTCACTTCACCTCACCTCTCTCATCACCTCACTCCAATTCCTCACCTCATCACCTCACCTCACCACCTCACCTCATCTCCTCACCTCACCTCCAACCTCAATTCCACAACTCACCCACCTCACCTCACCTCAGTTCCTCACCTCACCTCACATCACCTCACCTCAGCTTCACACCTAATGACACTTCACTCACGTCACCTCATTTCCTCACCTCAAACCCTCACCTCATATCAACTCACTTCCTCACCTCACCTCATCTTCTCACCTCACATCACATCACGTCACTCACTTCAACTCAGTCATCTCACATCACCTCAATTCCTCGCCTCACCTCCTCATCCCTCAGCTCAGCTCAGCTCACTTAACCTCACTCACATCACATCAAATATTCACCTCACATGCTAATCTGTCACCTCACATCCTCCTCCAAACACTCACTTCATTTCATCTCTCATCTCAATCCTCACCTCACCTCACTTCCTCATCTCACCTGCTCACCTCACCTCACCTCACCTCAACACAACTCACGGAACCTCACTTCATTTAAATTCCTCACCTCAACACCTCACCTCACCTCCACACCACATGTCACCTCATTCACCTCACCTCACTTCTTCACTTCACTTCAATTGCTCTCACCTCCTCACATCACCTCACCTCAACTCAGGTACTTCACCTCACTCACCTCAACTCACGTCAGTCTTCACCTCACACCACCTCACCTCCTCAACTCAACTCACCTCCCACACTTCACCTCACCTCACCACACCTTAATTCCTCATCTAAACTCCTCACCCCACCTCACCTCACTTACTCAACTAAGTTTACCTCATCACACCGAACCTTGCCTCAATTCCTCACCTCACCAGTCCTCATCTCCTCACTTCAGCTCACCACATCACCTAACCTCACTTATTCCACTCAACTCATTCAATTCCTCACCTCCCCTGCTCAATTCAAGTCATCTTACCTCCTCCTCAAGTCACTCCATTTCATGTCACTCACCTCACATCTAAATCACCACACCATACTTCCTCACCTCACCTACTCACCTCACCTCACCTGAATTCCTCACCTCACCTCATGTCACCACACCTCACTTAAATTCCTCAACTAACCACCTCACCTCACCTAACCTCCACAAAACATGTTACCTCATTCAACTCACAATTCCTCACCTCACTCACCTCACCTCACTCCACCTCACCTCACTCACTACACCTCACAATTCCACACCTCACGACGTCACCTCACCCCTCACCTCACCACACACACCTCAATTCCTCACCTCACCACACTCACCTCAACTCCTCACCTCACCTCACCTCCACACCTGTCACCTCATTCTCCTCACCTCAAATGCTCACTTCACATCCTCAACTCAACTCACCTCACTCAACCTCAGTTCCTCACCTAACCTCAACTCCTCACATCACCTCCACACCTCATGTCACCTCACTCACCTCACGTCCCTTCCTCACCCACTTCCTCACATCAAATCCTTTCACCTCACTTCACTCACCGCACCTACATTCTTCAACTCACCTCACTTGCACTTCTCAGCACACCTCACCTACTCACCTCACCTCACTCACCTCAAGCACTGCACCTCACAAATCCTCACCTCAATCACCGCACCTCACAATTACTCACCTCACCACTCCTCATCTCCTCAGGTCCACTCACCTCACCTCACCCCACATCACCTCACCTCAATTCCCCAACTCACTTCACCTCTTCACCACACCTCAACTCACTCACCTCACCTCGCTTCAACTAACCTCACCTCATCTCACGTCACGTCACCTCACTTCACCTCACCTCAATTCCTCAAATATCGTCACCTCAACTCACCTCATTTTACTTCAACTCACCTCACCTCACCTTCTCACCTCACTTCACACCTCACCTCACGCAACTCAAATCCTCAACTCAATTCACCTCCTCACATCACCTCAGGTCGCTCGCTTCAACCCACCTCACTCACCTCACCTTACCTCAATTCCTCACCTGACCTCCTCCTCATCTCATCACTTTCTCTATTAACCTCACCAAATCTTCTCACCTCACCTCACCTCACTCACTTTACCTCACCTCACCTAAATACCGCACCACACCTTACCCCAACTCATCTAACATCAACCCACCTCCTCACCTCACCTCACCCCAGTCACTTCAACTCACTCACCTCACATCACCACAATCCTCACCTCACCTCACCTCATCACGCCTGAACAGAACTCATCTCATTTCACCTAACTCCACTCACCTAAATTTCTCACCTCACCTCACCTCCTCCCCTCCTCATGTCACTTCACTGCTCTCATCTCATCTCACCTCACCTGCTCACCTCCTCGCATCTCATAAACTCCTCCTCAACTCACTAAACACACCTCACCCCAATCCTCACCCCACCTCACCTCCTCACATCACCTCACACAACACACCTCATCACACCTCATTACCACACATCCACAATTCCTCACATCACCTCACCTCCTCCTGAACTCACTGCTTACCTTATCTTCACTAACCTCACGTCACATTTCCTCACCTCACCCTCTCACATCTTCACCTCATCTCACCTCCTAAAGTCATCTCACCTCACTCATTACACTTCATCTCCTCCTCTTCTCACATCACCTCAACACCTTTCAAGCTCACTCAAAACTCACCTCTCCTCACCTGACCTCACTCATTTCAACTAACCTTAACTCACCTCAATTCCTCACCTCACCTATTCTCCTCACCCCTTCATGCCACTTCAGCTCACTCACATAAACACACCTCAACTCTTCACCTCCTAAAATCACCTCCTCAACACACCATACCTCCTCAACTAATTACGTCACTTAACTTCTACCTTATCTCACTCACTTCACTTCACCACATTCACCTCACCTCAACACAATCCTCACCTCATCTCACCTCCTCACATCACCTCCTCAGCTCACCACACTTCACTCACTTCACGTAACCTCACATCACCGCAATGTTTCATCTCACCTCACCTGCATACCTCCTCACGGTACTTCCGCTCCCTTCCCCTCACCTTATCTCCTCACCTCTTCAAGTCACCATACTACATCCTACCTCACTACACTTCACCCCACACATCTCACCATAATGATCATATCACGCACGTCCTCATATCATCCCCTCACCTCACCTCATCTCCTCAATTCATGTCACTGCACTCACGTCACCTCTCTTCAAATCACCCCAATTATTTCCCTCAACTCCTCAGATCAACTCACTTCAATTGACCTAACTTCTCCTTAGCTCCACAACTAATGACTTCACCTCCATTCATCCTTTCCCCACTCAAATCACTTCACCTCACTTACCTGACCTCACAGCCAACCTAACATTACCTGACATCGTCACATCACCTCCTCATGTTGCATCACTTCCTCACCTCACCTCACCTCAATTCACATCACTTCACTTCACCCGAATTTCTCAGATCACCTCACCTCCACAATTCCTCCTCACCTCACTCCAATTCACTTCTCTCACCTCACAACACAAACATCACCTCAACTCACCTCCTCTAATCACCACAAATCACGTCACCTCACTCATTTCACCTTACCTCCACTCACCTCAATTACCTCACCTCACCTCCTCCCCTCGTCATGTCACTTCACCTCACTCTCCTCATCTCAACACAACTTCTCACCTCCTCGCATCTCGTAAACACCTCACCTCAATAATCTCACCTCACCAGAAATTCACCCCACCTCAACTCCTCACATCACCTCACACACAGCTCCACATGACCCCTCAACAACTCGTGTCCACAAATCCTCACATCACCTAAACTCCTCTTGACCTCAATCATATCACATACCTTCACTCACCACACCTCACATTTTCTCACCTCACCTACTCACCTCCTCACGTTATCTCATCTCCTCAATTCACCTCACATCACAAAATTCACCTCACCTCCTCTTCTCCACACTTCACAGACATACTAACATGACCTCACCTCCTCATATCATCCCCTCACGTCACCTCACTTCCTCACGTCACCTCACCTCACTCAATTCACGTGCTTCAACTCACCCCAATTTCTCAGATCACCTCACCTCCACAACTCTTCCTCACCTAACTCACTTCACTTAATTCGCTCACCTCACCTCACCACAAACATCACCTCAACTAACCTACTCTACACACCACAAATCACATCACCTCACTCATTTCACCTTACCTCCACTCACCTCAATTACCTCACCTCAACCACACCCCTCCTCATGCCACCTCAGGTCACCCACCGCACTTCACCTCAATTCTAAACTCCCCTCCTCGGCTCTAACCGCCTGAATTCTCCTCCCTGACCTCACACACGTCACCTCTACTCAACTCACCTATGTTCCTCACATCCCCTCACCTAAACTCACTTCCTCACCTCACCTCACTTTATCTCACCAGAGCTCACCGCACCTCACACACTTCACCTCACCTCAATTACTCCTCTCGCCATCTACTCACGTCACATGCACTCCTCACCTCTCCTCAAATGACTCACATCACCTCCCCGAAATTCCAAACCTCAACTCATTTCCTCACTTCCTCACGTCACCATCACTAACCACACTCACCTTATTTCATCTCAGCTCACCTCGCATGGAATCACTTCACCTCAACTCACTTCACCATCTCTCTTTTTCACATGACCTCAAATCAAGTCATTTCACTTCACTCAGCACACCTCACCTTCTCTCCTCTCACGTCACATCCCTTCCTTTTCAGCTCACTCACTTGACTTCATCTCACTCACCACATCGAACCTCAATCCTTACCTCACCTCACCTCACTTCATAGCCTCACCCCTCCTCAACTCACCTCACCTCTCTTTTCTCACCCTTACCTCTTCCCACTTCACCTCAATTAATGCTCACCCCACTTCCATAACTCCTCACATCACCTCACCTCCTCATCACCTCTTTCACTTCACTTCAAAACATGCAGCTCACTGTCTCACCTCACGTCACCTTATCCACCTAACCTCACCTCTCCTCGCTTCATCTCCTCATCCTCCTCACCTAACCTCCCTGACTTCACTCACCTAACCTCTTCTCACTTCACCTCAATTCCTGCTCACCTCACATCTACACTTCCTCACATCACCTCACCTCCTCCTCACCCCATTCAATTCACTTCACAACACTCACCTCATAGTCTCACCTCACATCACATTACACACCTAACCTCACCTCCTCACCTCACCTCAACTCATCATCTCACCAAAATAAAGTCACTTCACCTCACTCACCCCACATTAACTCACATCACCAACTCACCTCATATCACCTCACCTCAATTCCTCAAGTCACCGCACTTCCGCCCCTCCTCACTTCACCTCACCTCATTTCACCTCAGCTTTCCTCCTCCACTCCTCAAGTCACCTCAATTCATCCTTAGCTCACACTTCAATTCTCTTCACCAAATCTCACCACAATAATCACAACACCTCACCTCCTCACCTCACCTGACCTCATTCACTTCACGTCTCTTCACCTCACAAAAATACCTCAGCTCACCTCACGTCCGCGTTCCTCTTCACCTCACTCCCATTTCACTTCTATCACATGATTCAAACCTCACCTCAACTCACCTCCTATTCTCACCACAAATCACCTAACCTCACACATTTCACCTTACTTCCACTGATCTCAATGCTTCACATCCCTTCCTCCGATCCTCCTGTCAATTCACCTCAGTCAACCCACCTCACCTCACTCCCCTCACCTCACCTCCCATGCTAAACTCTTGACACAATTTAATCTCCTGCACACCTCACTCACCTTACCTCACCTAAATCCTTACATCACTTCAATTCACCTCATCTCCTCAACCTTCCTCACCTCACCTCACCTCATTCACTTCACTTCACAACACGCACGTCACCGAATCACATCACGTCACATTATCCAACTAACCTCACCGCAACTCACTTCATCTCCTCATCCTCCTCACCTCAACTGACCTCACTTCACTCACCTAACCTCCTCTCACTTCACCTCAATTCCTGCTCACATAACATCAACAACTCTTCACTTCACCTCACCTGACCTCCTCAAATCCGCAAGACATCTCACTAGCTCCTACCTCACTACACTTCACCACACACATCTCACCACAATCATCACATCACCACAACTCCTCATATCATCTCCTCACCTCAGCTCAACTCCTCACTTCATGTCACCTCACTCTCATCACCTCCCTTCAAATCACCACATTTCTTCACCTCAACACCTCACTTCACCTCACTTCAATTGATCTCAATTCACCTTAACTCCTCAACTCCTGACTTCACAATTCATCCTTTCCTCACTCAAATAACTTCACATCACTTACATCACCTCTTCACATCATCTCCTCATGACACCTCACTTCCTAACCTCACCTCATCTCACTCAATTCATGCCACTGCTCCTCACAACAATTTCTTAGATCGCGTCACCACCACAACTCCTCCTCACCTCACTCACTTCACTTCACTTCTCTCAAGTCACCTCACAAAGAACCACTTCAACTCACATCCTCTACTCACCACAAATCACCTCACCTCACTCATTTCAACTTACCTCCACTCACCTCAATTACCTCACCTCCCCTCCTCCCCTCCTCTTGTCACTTCAGCTCACCCACCTCACATCACCTCGATTCTAACTTCCCAACATCTCTTAAACCCGCCACAATTCTCTTCACCTCACCTCAATTCCTTACCTCCCTCACATAACCTCACCTCCTCACCACACCTCAACTTATCATCTCAACAGAACTCACATCACCTCACCTCACTCACCTCAGCTCACTGCAATGCCTCCTCTCCTAACCTCCTCACATCACATGCACTCCTCAAATCACCTCAAATCACTCACTTTACCTCACCTGAATTCCTCACCTTCACTCATTTCTCACCTCCTCACAGCACCACCCTGCACCACACTCACCTTATCTCACCTCCTCATCTCACCACACCTGAATTCACCTCAGCTCAACTCCACCATCACACTTCACATCACCTCACCCCAACTCATTTCACTTCATTCACCACACCTCGCCTTCTCTGCTCCCATGTCAAATCCCTTCCTTTTCAGCTCTCTCATTTCACTTCAACTCACTCACCTCATTGAACCGCAATCCTTACGTCACCTCACCTCACCTCATCTCCTCACGTCTCCTCACCTCACCTCACCCCACTTCACTTACCTAACCTCTTCTCACTTCACAATTCCTGCTCACCTCACATCCACAACTCCTCACATCACCTCACCTCCTCGTCACCTCAATCACTTCACTTCACAACATTCACCTCAAGGTCTCACCTCATGTCACCTTACACACCTAAATTCAACTCCTCACCTCACTTCAAATTTTCATCTCACCCCACGATCCTCACTTCACCTCACTCACTTCACGTCACCACACATCATCACACTCACCTCACGTCATGTCGCCTCAATTCCTCAAGTCACTTCACTTCGTCCACTACTGACTCGCCGCCTCTCATTTCACCACAACTTACCCCCTCCCTTCCTCACGTAACCTCAATTCCTCCTTTGATCACACTTCAGTTCTCTTCATCAAATCTCACCACAATAATCAGCACACCTCCACTCCTCACCTCACCTCACCTCACTCTCTTCACGTCCCTTCACCTCACACGAATTCCTCAGCTTAAATAACCTACACCCTCCTCCTTACCTCACTCCGTTTCACTTACCTCACGCACATCTTACCTCACTTCAACTCACCTCTTCTCACCACCAATCACCTAACCTCACAATTTGACGTTACCTCCACTCAATTCAATACTTCACCTGCCCTTCTTCGCTCCTCCTGTCACTTCACCTCACTCACTTCACCTCACTTCACATGCTCAACCCCTAACATCATTTAATCTCCTCTTCACCTCACTCACCCAACCTCACCTCAATTCTCCCTTCACCTCACTTCATCAAGTCATCTCAACTCACCTCCGGTCCTCACCTCAATTCACATCACTAACTAAACCCTTCACCTCACACCAATAACTCAACTCACCTCACTTCCACACCTCCCCGTCCCCTCGAACACATCACTTCTGTATCGGCACCTCACCACAAACCTCAACTCAATTCACCTCCTCTCCTCACCTCACCATATCATCTTCTAACCACAACTCACCTTATCTCATCTCATCTCACCTTACCACCATTCCTCACCTCCTCACGTCAATGCCCCTCCTCACCTCACTCACCTCATATACCTCACCTCACATCACCTCCTATTCTCACCCCACAATCTTCCTCAACTCTACAAGTCACATCCCCTCACCTCCCCTCAACTCACACAACTCACCTAACCTCCTCATCTCCTCATCTCACATCACTTCCTCCTAACGTTACTAACTCCACTTCACCCCACTCACCCCACCTCACCACAATCCTCACCTCACCTCACCTACTCACAGCATCTCTTCACCTCACCTCACCTAAGCACCTCAAATCAACTCAATCACTTCAACTCACCACAATTCCTCAGCTCACGTCACCTAGATACCTCCTCCTCATTTCACTCACTTCCCTTCTCTCACCTCACCTCAAACCTCACCTCACCTCACCTCCTCAACTTTTCACCTCAGCTCCCCTCACCTCACTCATTTCACCTTACACCACTCACCTAAAATACTCACCTCACCTAATCTGCTCACCTCCTCACTTCCTCTCTCCTCCTCAACTGACCTCACATCTCTCACCCCAACTCAATTCCTCAAGTCACATCACCTCATGGCTCTTCAGCTCACTCACTTCACTTCAACTCGTCAATAACCTGAATCGTAAACTCACCTCACCTCATCTCCACTCCACTCCTCACATCACCTCACCTGCTCACATCATGTCCTCACCTCACTGCACAACCTCACCTCACCTCCCCTCACCCCACATCACCCAAGATCCTGAGCTCACCTCACTTCCACACATCCTCCTCATGTCACTCATTTCACTAAACTTCCCTCACCTCACATAATCTCATCACACCTCATTTCAAAACAACTCACTCAATAAATAGTAACTCCACTCACCTTAATTTCTCACCTCACCCCACTTCTTCCCCTCCTCATGTCACTTCACCTCCCTCAACTTTTCTCACCTCACCTGCTCACATCCTCGCATCTCGTAAACTCCTCCTCACGTCACTAAGTTCACCTCACCGCAATCTTCAACCCACCTCAAATCTTCACATCACATCACACACCACACCTCATCAACCCTGAATACCTCACCAACGCAATTCCTCACATCATCTCACCTCCTCCTGACCTCACTCCCTTCATGTTACTTCACTCACCTCACCTCAGCTTACACACGTAAACTCACCCCTTCAACTCACCTCAAATTATCATCTCACCACACTCACCTCACTTCACCTCACGTCACCTCACCTCAATACCTCAAGTCACCTCACTTCCTCCCCTCCACACTTCACCTCCCCTCATTACACCACAAATTACCTCCTCGCCTCCTCACGTCACCTCAATTCCTCTTTAGTTCACACTTCAATTATCTTCACCAAATCTCACCATAATAATCACCGCACCTCACCTCCTCACCTCACTCACTCCACGTGTCTTCAACTCACACAAATTCCTCAGCTCACCTAACCTCCACAATCCTCCTCACCTCACTGACTTCATTTCACTTCTCTCAGCTCCCTCAAACCTCACCTCAACTCACCTCCTCTTCTAAACACAAATTACCTCAACTCACTCATTTCACCTTACCTCCACTCACTTCAATACTTCACCTACCCTCCTCTGCTCCTCCAGTCACATCACCTCACTCACCTCACCTCACTTCACCGGGTCACCTCCTAACATCCTTTAAACTCTTCCTCACCTAACTCACCCCACCTCACCTCAATTCTCAGCTCACCTCAACTCATCAAGCCATCTCCTCACCTCATCTCCGCTCCTCACCTCACCTCTCTTCTCTCACTAAACCACTCTTTACCTGACGCCAATTCCTCAACTCACCTCACTTCCACACCTCCCCCTCCCCTCGCACACTTCACTTCACTTCTCTAATATCATCTCAACACAAACCTCACCTCAATTCACCTCCTCACCTCACCTCACCTTATCATCTGCTCACCACAACTCACCTTCCCACAATTCACCTCACCATACCAGAATTCATCACCTCCTCACGTCAAGTTAAGTGAGGTCAGTGACGTAAAGTGAAGTGATTGAAGTATGGCCAAAGTGAGGTGAGGTGCGTAGGGGAGGAGTTATGGTGAGGTGAGCGGAGGTTATTTGAGCAGGTGAAGGAATGATGTGGGTGAGTTGAGTGAGGTTAAGTGATATGAGGAAGTGAGCAGGTGAGGTAATGTGAGGATTTGAGGGGAGTTGAAATAAGGTCAAATGAGTTAGGTGAGGTGAGGTGAGAATATGAGGAGGTGAGGTGAGAGAAGTGAGGTGAGTTGGGTGATATTGATGTGTGGAAGTGATGTAAGCTGAAGAATTGGGCTGAGGTGAAGTGATGTGTATTGAGTGAGGTGAGGTGAATTGAGGAGGTGAGCTGAGATGAGATGATGTGAGGACGTGAGGTGTGGGTAGGATTGTTCTGAGGAGAATCGAGAGAGGGGAAGTGTAGTGAGGTAGTTAAATTGGAAGTGACGTGACATGAGGAGTTGAGGAGCTAAGGTGAGGTGATGTGAGGGGAGGTGACATGAGGAAGTGAGGAAGTGTGGTGAGGTGATGTATTGAGGTGAGCTGTGGTGAAGTGAGGTGGAGAGGTGACCTGAGTGGGGTCATGTGATTTGTGGAGTTGCGATGAAGTGAGGAGGTGAGCCCATGAGCTATTCAGGTGAGATGAGGTGCAGTGTGTGAGGTGAGTTGAGGAGTTGAGGTGAGGTCGAGATTAAGGTTAGGTTGTGTGAATGAGGTGAGGAGGAGATTACATGATGTTAGGAGGGGTGTGGATTAATTGAGGTGATGTGAGAGAGGTGAAGTGACATGAGGAAGGGAGGAGGTGAGGTGAGGTAATTGAGGTGAGTGTAGGTAAGTTGAAATGAGTGAGGTGAGGTGAGAAAATGAGGAGTTGAATTGGGGTGAAGATGGAGGTGAACTGCAATGAGTGATGTGAAGATGATATTACGTGAGGTTAGGAGATGAGCAGTTGAGGTGAAGTGAGATGAGTGAGTGAAGTGAAGTGAGTAAAGTTAGGATGAATTGAGGTGATATGTGCTTGTGAGTAGTTAAGGTGAGTTGAGTGTTTTGAGGGGAGTTGACGTGAGGAGGTGAGGAGGTGAGTTGAGCTGAGGTATTGAGTTGAAGTGAAGTGAGTGAGGTGACAAGAAGCTGAGGTGAAATGAGATTTGGAGGTGAGTTGATGTGTTTAACTGTGGTGAGGTGAGAGGAGGTGAAGTGAGGAGGGCTGAGAAAATGAGGTGAGGAGGTGAGGTGAGGTTAGGACTGAGGTGAGAGGAGGAAAGTGAATTGAAGTGGTGTGAGCTGCAAAGGAGGTGAGGTGACGTGATAATGAGAGGTGGTGAAGTGAGGTTAGATGAGGATGTGAGGAGACGTTAGGAGGTGAGTAAATGACGTGAGGTGCAGTGAGGTGAGGTGAGGTGAGGTTAGGAGAGATGTGAGGAAGTTAGGTGAGGATTGTAGTGAGGTGAGTTGTGAGAAGTGAAGTGAGTGAGGTAAGGAAAAAGTGATGTTACATGAGGAAGGGAGGAGGTATGGTGGGGTATGGGGAGGTGACTTGAGGTAGTGAGGAGGTGAGCTGCGGTGATTTGGGTGAAGTGAAGTGACATGAGGAGGTGAGGAGTTGTGGTGAGGTGAGGAATTGAGGTGAGTTGGGGTAAGGTGGAATGAATTATGTGAGGTGATATGAGAAGATGAGGACGTGAGTTGAGGTGAGGTTTGAAGTGAGGTGACTTGAGAGAAGTAGAGTGAAGTGAGGAGGAGATGTGCAGATGAGGTGAGCTGAGGAATTGCGGTGAGGTTAAGTGAGGTAAAGTGAGTAAGGTGACATGCGGTGAGATCAGATGAGTTGCGTTGATGTGAGGAGGTAAGGTGAGTTGAGGTGATGAATTGAGGTGAGGAGAGCTGACGTGAGGTTAGTGAGATGAGGTGATTTGAGGATTGTAAGTGAAGTGACGTGGTGAGGAGAATGATGTGGAATTGAATGGAAAGTTAAGGGATGGTATGGAATGCTGTGGAATGCAATGGAATGTTGTGGAAACGAATAGAATGTTTTGGAAAGGAGTGAAAAGTTAAGGAGTATAATGGAATTTTGTAGACTAGAATGGAATCCTATGCAATAGAATGAAAAGAGTGATTGAAATGGAATGTAATGTGTAATTGAAAGGAAATTTACGGTACGAAGTGCAATGTTAATAGAACCGAATTTGGAAGAATTGTATGGAAAGTTTGTAAAAGAACGGTAATAATACGTTGGAATGTAATCGAATGGAATTGAAAGGAATGGAATGTTTTGGAACGGATTGGAATGTTTTGCAACTGAATGGAATATTATGGAATGGAATGGAGTGCTGTGAAACGCAATGGAATGTTTTGGAAAGGAATAGAATGTTAGGGAGAGCAATGGAAGGTTAAGGAATGGAATGGAATTTTGTGGATTGGAATGGAATCCTATGAAACAGAGTGAAATAGAATGAATTGGAAAGGAATGTTGTATAATCGAATGGAATGTTATGGTATAAAGGGGAATGTTGATTGCTATAACAGAATTTTAAAGAATCGAATGGAATGTTATGTTACAGAATGGGAATAATGTGTTTGAATGGAAACAAATCTAAGAGAGTGGAATTGAATTATGTGGAATTCATTTGGAATGTTAAGGAATGTAATAGAATGCTGTGGATTGCAATGGAATGTTGTCAAAAGGAAAAGAAAGTTGGGGACAGGAATGGAAGGTTAAGTAGTGGAATGGAATTTTGTGTATAGGAATGGAATCATATGCAGAAGAATGAAATAGAATGTTTGAAATGTAATGGAATGTTGTGTAATCAAATGGAATGTTATGGTATGCATGGGAATGATGATTAATAGAACAGAATTTTAATGAATTGCATGGAATATTTTGTAACAGAATATTAATAATGAGTTGGAATGCAGTCGAATGTTATTGAAAGGAATGGAATGTTTTAGAATGCAATGGAAAGTTAAGAAATTGAATTCAATGCCATTTAATGGAAAGGAATGTTGGGGAAAGGTTGCAGAATGGATGGAATTTTGTGTAATTGAATGGAATCTTATGCAAGAGAATGAAATAGAATGTTTAAAATTGAAGGGGATGCTGTGAAATTTAATGGAATGCTTTGGTATGAAGTGGAATGTTGATTAATGGAACCGAATATTAAAGAATGGAATGGAATGTTAGGTGAAAGAACGGGAATAATGTGTTTGAATGGAATAGAAAGTTACGGAATGGCATGGAATGATGTGGAATTGAATGGAATGTTATGGACAGGAAAGGAATGCCGTGGAATCCAATGAAATGTTGTGTAAAGCAATAGAAAGTTGGGGAAAGGAATGGAGGGTGAAGGAATGGAATGGAATTTTGTGGATTGAAATGGAATGTTATGCAATAGAATGAAACAGTATGTTTTAAATGGAATGGAATGCTGTTGAATGGAAAGGAATCTTATGGTATGTAGTGGAATGCTTATTAATCGAAGGGAATTTTGAAGAATATAATGGAATGTAAGGTAATAATAAGAATAACGTGCTTGAATGGATTCGAATGTTCTAGAGTGGAATGCTATGTTGTGGAATGGAATGGAATGCTGTGGAAGGGAATAGAATGTTGGGGAAAGGTATGAAATGTAAAGTAATGGAATTCAGTTTTGTGGATTGGTATGGAATCTTCTGCAATAGAATGAAATAGAATGATTGAAATGGAATGGGAAACTGTGAAATGAAATGGAATTTTTTGTATGAAGTGGAATGTTGATTAATAGAACTGAATATTAAAGAATGGAATGAAACATTAGGTGAAAGAACGGAAATAATGTGTTTGAATGAAATCGAAAGTTATGGAATGGAATGGAATGTTGTTGAATTCAATGGAATGTTATGGACAGGAATGGAATGTTGTGGAATGCAATGGAATGTTGTGAAAAACAATAGAAAGTTGGGGAAAGAAATGGAAGGTCTAGGGATTCAATGGAATTTTGAGCATTGGAATGGAATGTTATGTAATTGAATGAAATAGAATGCTGTGTTATGGAATGGAATGTTATGGTATGAAGTGGAATGTTGATTAATAGTACCAAATTTTGATGAATTGAATGGGATTTTAGGTAATAATCGGCATAACGTGTTCGAATGGAGTCGAATATTATGGAATGGAATGCTATGTTGTGGAATGGACTGGAATGCTGTGGAATGGAATGGAATATTGTGGAAAGGAATAGAGTGTTGGGAAAGGAATGGAAGTTAAAGAAATGGAATGGAATTTTGTGGAATGGAAAGAAATATTATGGAATAGAATGAAATAGAATGTTTGAAGTGGAGTGGAATGTTGTATAATCGAATTAATTGTTATGGTATGAATTACAAAGTTGATTAACAGAACCGAATTTTGAAGAATGCAATGGAATGTTAGGTTAGAGAAAGGGAATAATGTGTTTCAATGGAAACAAATGTTACATAATGGAATTGAATGATATGGAATTGAATGGAATGCTAAGTAACGGAATTCAATTTTGCGGATTCGTATGGAATCTTCTGAAATAGAATGAAATAGAATGATTGAAATGGAATGGGATGCTTTGTAATGAAATGGGATGTTATGGTATGAAGTGGAATGTTGATTAATAGAACCGAATTTTGAGGAATGGAATGGAATGTTAGGTAAAAATTGGAATAACTTTTTTGAATGGATTCTAATGTTATGCAATGGAATGGAATGCTGTGGAATTGAATGGAATGGAATGGAATATTGTTGAATGCAATGGAATGTTGTGGAAATGTATAGAACATTTGCGAAAGGCATGGAAATTAAGGAATGGAATGGAATTTTGTAGATTGGAATGGAATCATGTACAACACAATGGAATAGAATGTTTGAAATGGAATTTGATGCTGTGAAATGGAATTGAATGCTATTGTATGAAGTGGAATGTTGATTAATAGAACAGAATATTAAAGAATGGAATGGGATGTTAGGTAAAAAATGGGAATAATGCGTTTGTATATAAACGTGTGTTATGGAATGGAATGGAAGGTTGTGGAATTGAATGACATATTTGGAATGGAATGGAATGTGCAGAATGCAATGGAATGTTCTGGAAATGTATAGAACGTTTGGGAAAGGCATGGAAATTAAGAATGGAATGGAATTATGTGGATTGGAATGGAATGTTATGAAAAAGAATGAAATAGAATGAATTGGAAAGGAATATTGTGTAATCGAATATACTGTTATGGTACAAAAGTGAATGTTAATTAATAGAACAGAATTTTAATGAATGGAATGGAATGTTAGTTTACAGAACAGGAATAATGTGTTTGAATGGAATCAAATGTTGCGGAATGGAATCGAATGTTGTGGATTTGAATGGAATGATACGGATTGGAATGGAATGCTGTGGAATGCAATGGAATATTGTAAAAAGGAATAGAACGTTGTGAAAAGGAATGGAAATTTAAGGAATGGTATGGAATTTTGTGGATTGGAATGGAATCTTATGAAACAGAATGAAGTAGAATGAATTGGAAAGAAGTATTGTGTAATCGAATGGAATGTTATGGTACAAAGGGGAATGTTAATAATAGAACAGGATTTTAATGAATGGAATGGAAAGTTAGGTTACAGAATGGGAATAATATGTTTGAATGGAATCAAATGTTACAGAATGGAATGGAATGTGGAATTGAATGGAATGATAAGGAATTGAATGGAAGGCTGTGGAATGCAATGGAATGTTGTGATAAGGAATAGAACGTTGGGGAAAGGAACGGAAATTTAAGGAATGGTATGGAATTTTGTGGATTGGAATGGAATCTTGTGAAACAGAATGAAATAGAATGTTTGAAATGGAATGTAATATTGTGTAATCAAATGGAATGTTATTGTGTGAAGGCGAATGTTGATTAATAGAACAGAATTTTAATGAATGGATTGTAAGGTTTGGTTACAGAGCTGGAATAATGTGTTTGAATGCAAAAAATATTACGGAATGGAATTGAATGTGTGGAATTCAATGGAATGTTAAGGAATGGAATGGAATGCGGTGGAATGCAATGGAATGTTGTGGAAAGGAATAGAAAGTTGGGGACAGGAATGGAAGGTTAAGGAGTGGAATGGAATTTTGTAGATTGGAATAGAATCATATGCAATAGAATGAAACAGAATGTTTGAAATGTAATGGAAATTTGTGTAATCAAATGTAATGTTAGGGAATGAATTGGAATGTTGGTTAATAGAGCAGAATGTTAATGAATGGCATGGAATATTTTATAACAGAATGTGAATAATGTTTTGGAATGGAATCGCATGTTGTGGAATGGAGTGGAATGTTATGAATGCAATGGAAAGTTATGGAATGAATGCAATGCCGTTTAATGGAATGGAATGTCGTGGAAAGGTTCCAGAATGGAATCGAATTTTGTGTATTGGAATGGAATCTTATGCAATAGAATGAAATAGAATGTTTGAAAAAGAATGAGACGTTGTGAAATGGAATGGAATGTTATGGTATGAAGTGGAATGTTGATAAATAGAACTGAATTTTAAAGAATAGAATGGAATGTTAAGTGAAAGAATGGGAATAATGTGTTTGAATGGAATCAATGTTATGCACTGGAATTGAATGTTCTGGTATTGAAAGGAACGTTAAGGAATGGAATGGAATGCTGTGGATTGCAATGGCATGTTGTGGAAAGGAATAGAACGTTGGGGAAAGGAATTTGAGTTTAAGGAATGGAATGGAATTTTGTGGATTGGAATGTTATGCAATAGAATAAAATAGAATGTTTTAAGTGGAATGGAATGTTGTATAATGGAATTGAACGTTATGGTATGAAGTGCAATGTTTATTAATGGAACCGAATTTTGAAGAATGGAATGGAATGGTAGGTAACAGAATGGGAATAATGTTTTGGAATGGAATTGAATGTAATGGAATGAAATGGTTTCTTGTGCAATGCAATGGAATGTAGTGGAAAGGAATAGAATGTTAAGGAAAGCAATGGGACATTAAGGAATGGAATGGAATATTATGGAATTGAATGTAATGCTTTGGAATGGAACTGAATGTTGGGGAAAGGAATAGAATTTTGGGGAATGGAAAGAAAGGTTAAGGAATGAAATGCAATTTTCTGGTTTGGAATGGATCTTATGCAATACAATGAAATAGAATGTTTGAAAAGGAAAGGAATATGGTGTAATCGAATGGAACGTTATGGGATGATGTGGAATGTAGAGTAGTAGAACCTAATTGTAATGAATTGAATGGAATGTTGTGGAATTGAATGGAATTTGGTGGAATGCAATGCAAGGTTGTGGAAAAGATTAGAATGGTGAGGAAAGGAATGAAAGGCTAAGGAATGAAATGGAATTTTGTGGAATGGAATGGAATGATATGCAATAGAATAAAATAGAATATTTTAAGTGGAATGGAAGGTTGTGTAATGGAATTGACCTTTATGGTATGAAGTGGAATGTTTATTAATGGAATTAAATTTTGAAGAATGGAATAGAATGGTAGGTAACAGTATGGGAATAATGTTTTGGAATGGAATTGAATGTTATGGAATGAAATGGAATGTTGTGGAATTGAATGGAATGTTATGGAATGTAATGGAATGATGTGGAATGCAATGAAATGTAGTGGAAAGGAATAGAATGTTAGGGAAAGCAATGGGACGTTAAGGAATGGAATGGAATTTTTTGAATTGGAATGGAATCTTATGGTTTGGAATGAAATAAAATGTTTTCAATGGAACAGAGTGTTGCTGAATGGAAAGGAATGTTACGATATGAAGTACAATGTTGAATAATAGAACCTAATTTTGAAGAATGGAATGTAATGTTACATAAAAATCGGAATAAAATATTCGAATGGAGTCGAATGTTATGGAATGGAATGCTATGTTGTGGAATGGAAATGAATGATGTGAATATAACAGAATGTTGTGGAAATTAATAGAGTGTTTGGAAAGGAATGGAAGTTAAAGGAATGGAATGGAACTTCATGGATTGGAATGGAATTTTATGGAGTGGATGAAAGAGAATGTTCAAAATGGACTTGAATGTTGTGTAATCGAATGGAATGTTATGGTGTGAAGTGCAATATTGATTAATAGAACCGAATTTTGAAGAATGGTATGGAATGTTTGGTAAAAGAATGGGAATAATATGTTGGAATGGAATCGAATGGAATAAAAAGGAATGGAATATTTTGGAATGTAATGGAAAGTTGTTGAATTGAATGGGATGCTGGGGAATGCAATCGAAAGTGGGGTTAAGAATAGAATATTACGGAAAGCAATGGGAGGTTAAGGAATGGCATTTAATTTTTTGTATTGGAATGGAATCTTATGCAAATATTGAAATAGAATGAATTGGAGAGGAATGCTGTGTAATTGAATGAGTGTTATACTATGAAGTGGAATATAGATTTATAGGTCCAAATTTTAATGAATGGAATGGAATGTTACGCAACAGAACGGGAATCATGTGTTGGAATGGAATCGAATGTAATGGCAAGGAGTGGAATATTTTGGAATACAATGGAAATTTATGGAATGGAATGGAATGCTGTGGAATGCAGTGGAATGGTGACGAAAAAATAGAATTTTATGGAATTGAATGGAATGTTATGGAATTGAATGCAAGGCTGTGGAATGAAATGGAATGTTGTGGAAAGGTTTCAGAATGGAATGGCATTTTGTGGATTGGAATGGAATCTTATGATATAGAAAGAAATAGAATGTTTGAAATGCAATGGAAGCTGTGAAATGGAATGGAATGTTACGGTATGAAGTGGAAGGTTGATTAAAAGAGGTGAATATTAAAGAATGGAATGAAATGTTAGGTGAAAGAACGGGAAAAATGTGTTTGAATGGAATCGAAAGATATGGAAAGAATGGAATGTTTTTGAATTGAATGGAATGATATGGGCAGGAGTGGAATACTGTGAAATGCAGTAAAATGTTGTGAAAGAAATAGAAAGTTGTGGAAAGGAGTGGCGTGTGAAGGCATGCAATGGGAATTTGTGGATTGGAATGGAATGTTATGCAATTGAATGAAATACAGTGTGTTATGGAATGGAATTTTATGGCATGAGTTGGAATGTTGATTAAAAGAACCGGATTTTGAAGGATGGAATGCAATGTTAGGTAATAATCGGAATAACGTGTTCGAATGGAGTCGAAAGTTATGGAATGGAATGCTATGTTGTGAAATGGAACGGAATGCTGTGGAATGGAATGCAATGTTGTGGAAAGGAATAGAGTGTTGAGAAATGAATGGAAGTTGAAGGAATGGAATGGAATTTTGTTTATTAGAATGGAATCTTAGGTAATAGATTGATAAAGAATGTTGGAAATGGAGAGGAATGTTGTATAATCTAATGGAAAGTTATTGTATGAAGGGCAATGTTTATTAATAGAACCGAATTTTGAAGAATGGAATGGGACGTTAGGTTACAGAACGGGAATAATGTGTTTCAATGGAAAAAATGTTACAGAATGGAATTCAATTATGTGCAGTTGAATGGAATGTTAAGAAACGGTATGGAATGCTGTGGAATACAATGGAATGTTGTGGAAAGTAAAAGAATGCTTCGGAACCGAATGGAAAGTTAAGGAGTGTAATGGAATTTTGCCGACTAGAATGGAATCCTATGAAATAGAATGAAAAAGCGTGCTTGAAATGGAATGGAATGTTGTTTAATCGAATGGAATGTGATGGTATGAAGTGCAATGATAATAGAACGAATTTTGAAGAATGTTATGGAATGTTTTGTAAAAGAATGGGAATTATGTGTTGGAATGGAATCAAATGGAATGGAAAGGAATGGAATATTTTACAATGCAATGGAATATTCTGGAAAGAATAGAATGTTAGGGAAAGAAATGGAATGTTAAGGAATGGAAGGGAATTTTGTGGATTGGAATGGATTCTTATGAAACTGAATGAAATAGAATGAATTGTAAAGGAATGTTGTGTAATAGAATGGAATGTTACGGTATAAAGGGTAATATTGTTTAATAGAACAGAATTTTAATGAATGGAAAGGAATGTAAGTTTACAGAACGGTAATAATGTGTTTGAATGAAATCAAATGTTATGGATTGGGATGGAATGCTGTGGAATTGAATGGAATATTACCGAATTAAAAGGAATGATGTGGAATGCAGTGGAATGTTGTGGAAAGTAATAGAGTGTTGCGAAAGGCATGGAAGTTTGAGGAATGGAATGGAATTTTGTGGGTTGGAATGGAATTTTATGGAATGAAATGAAATAGAATGTTTGAAATGGAGTATAATGTCGTATAATCGAATGGAATTTTATGGTATGAAGTGCTATGTTGATTAATAGAACCGAATTTTGTAGAATGGAATGGAATGTTAGGCTACAGAACGTGAATAATGTGTTTCAATGGAAACAAATATTACAGAATGGAATTGAATGATGTGGAATTGAATGGAATGTTAAGGAATGGTATGGAATGCTGTGGAATGCAATGGAATGTTGTGGAAAGGAATAGAATGTTTCGGAAAGGTGTGTAAAATTAAGAAGTATAATGGAATTTTGTGGACTAGAATGGAATCCTATGGAATAGAATGAAAAAGAGTGTTTGAAATGGAATGAAATGTTGTGTAATCGAATGAAATGTTACTGCATGAAGTGCAATGTTAATAGATCCTAATTTGGAAGAATTGTATGGAATGCTCTGTAAAAGAATGGGAATAATACGTTGGAATGCAATCACATGGAATTGAAAGGAAAGGAATATTTTGGAATGGATTGGAATCTTTTGCAATTGAATGGAATATTACGGAACGGAATGGAGTGCTGTGGAATGCAATGGAATGTTGTGGAAAGGAATATAATGTTAGGGAGAGCAATGGAAGGTAAAGGAATGGAATGGAATTTTGTGGAATGGAATGGAATCTTATGAAACAGAGTGAAATAGAATGAATTGGAAAGGAATGTTGTGTAATTGAATGGAATGTTATGGTATAAACGGGAATGTTGATTAATATAACAGAATTTTAAAGAGTCGAATGGAATGTTAGGTTATAGAATGGAAAAAAAGTGTTTGAATGGAAACAAATGTAACGGAGTGGAATTGAATAATGTGGAATTCAATGGAATGATAAGGAATGTAATGGAATGCTGTGGACTGCAATGGAATGTTGTCTAAAGGAAAAAAAGTTGGGGACAGGAATGAAAGGTTAAAAAGTGGAATGGAATTTTGTGTATTGGAATGGAATCTTATGCAGTAGAATGAAATAGAATGTTTGAAATGTAATGGAATGTTGTGTAATCAAATGGAATGTTATGGTGTGAATGGGAATCATGATTAATAGAACAGAATTTTAATGAATGGCATGGAATATTTTGAAACAGAATGTGAATAATGTGTTGGAATGCAACCGAATGTTATGGAATGGAATGGAATATTTTGGAATGCAATGGAAAGTTAAGGCATTGAATTCAGTGCGATTTAATGGAAAGGAATTTTGGGGAAAGTTTGCGGAATGGATGGAATTTTGTGTATTGAAATGGAATCTTATGCAATAGAATGAAATAGAATGTTTGAAATTGAACGGGATGCTGTAAAATGGAATGGAATCCTTTGGTACGAAGTGGAATGTTGATTAATGGAACCGAATATTAAAGAATGGAATGGAATGTTAGGTGAAAGAATGGCATATTGTCTTTGAATGGAATAGAAAGTTATGGAATGACATGCAATGACGTGGAATTGAATGGAATGTTATGGACAGCAATGGAATGCCGTGGAACGAAATGGAATGTTGTGGAAAGCAACAGAAAGTTGGGGAAAGGAATGGAAGGTGAAGGAATGGAATGGAATTCTGTGGATTGAAATGAAATGTTATGCAATAGAAGGAAATAGAATGTTTTAAATGAAATGGAATGTTGTTGAATGGACAGGAATGTTATGGTATGTAGTGGAATGTTGATTAATAGAAGTGAATATTAAAGAATGGAACGAAATGTTAGGTGAAATACGGAAATAGTGTGTTTGAAATGAAACGAAAGTTATGGAATGGAATGCAATATTGTTGAATTGAATGGAAAGTTATGGATAGGAATGGAATGCTGTGGAATGTATTGAAATGTGGAAAGCAAAAGAAAGTTGGGGAACGAAATGGAGGATGTAGGAATGCAAAGGAATTTTGTGCATTGAAATGGAATGTTATGCAATTGAATGAAATGGAATGTTGTGTTATGGAATGGAATGTTATGGTATGAAGTGGAATGTTGATTAACAGAACAAAATTTTGAAGAATGGAATGGGATTTTAGGTAATAATCAGTATAACGTGTTCGAATGGAGTTGAATGTTATGGAATGGAATGCTGTGGAATGGAATGGAATATTTTGGAAGGAATAGAGTGTTGGGAGAGGAATGGAAGTTAAAGGAATTGAATGGAATTTTGTGGACTGGAATTTAATATTAAGGAATAGAATGAAATAAAATGTTTGAAGTGGAGTGGAATGTTGTATAATCGAATTAAATGTTATGGTATGAAATGCAATATTGATTAATAGAACCGAATTTTGAAGAATGGAATGGAATGTTAGGTTAGAGAACGGGAATAATGTGTTTCAATGGAAACAAATGTTACATAGTGGAATTGAATGATGTGAAATTGAATGGAATGTTAAGTAAGGGAATTCAGTTTTGTGGATTCGTATGGAATCTTCTGCAATAGAATGAAATAGAATGATTGAAATGGAATGGGATGCTGTGAAATGAAATGGGATGTTATGGCATGAAGTGGAATGTTGATTAATAGAACAGAAATTTGAGGAGTGGAATGGAATGTTAGGTAAAATTGGAATAACGTTTTTAAATTGATTCGAATGTTATGCAATGGAATGAAATGCTGTGGAATTGAATGGAATGGAATGGAATATTGTTGAAAGCAATGGAATGTTGTAGAAAGGAATGGAATGTTGGGAAAGGAATGGAAGATTAAGGAATAGAATGGAATTTTGTGGATTGGAATGGAATCTTAAACAATAGAATGGAATAGAACGGGCAGACATCTGGGAAGATAGCAGTGTGAGCAGGGCGGCAGAAATCTCCTCCCAACACTATATTTATCTGCGAAAACACAGAAAATACGTCTATTCCTAAAAGAGAGACGAGAATACACAGGAAAGCGCACAGCGTGCAGCTACATCCGAGAGGAATCGGCACCCCAAGAGGCGGAAAAGATACAGAGCTGCGACCCAGGGGGACCCAAGCACTCCACCAAACCAGCGCACTGGCGGGAGGAGAGGATTCAGAGCTGGGAGGGAGTGGAAGTACAACCCGCGAAGTAGCCAGCGCTGATGATCTGCGCGGGGAGAGCTGACACACATTGGGCAGTGCAGCAGAGACTGGAGAGACAGAGGGGAAGGATCTGAGTGGGGAACGCGCCAGGGTGCTTGCAGCCATCTCCCGGGCAGGGAAGAAAAGCGCGCGAATTCTTCAGCAGTCTTAAAGAGACAGAAGCCCAGTGGAGGAGCCGGATCATCCCAGCACACTCATCCCAGCAGGCTGGGAGTCCTGGGGAGTTTCAGACGCCTTAGCTGGTGATGGAGGAAGCATAGCCATACTTAGCACTTCTCACTGAGATCCACAGCCTCCTATTCGTTCCCACCCCTGCCAGAGCGATAAAGGGCCCTGCATAGTGGCACAGTCACAGCTATGGAATAGTGGGGCATTAGCGCCACCTAGAGCATTCCCATAGAATTTACGTCCGGTGGGCAAATTTTGTTTTTTGTTTTCTTTTGTTTTTTGTTTTGTTTTTGTTTTTTCTTTTCTTTTTTTTTCTTTTTATCTTTTTTCTTTCTTTTTTTTCTTTTTTTCTTCTCTTTTTAAAGTATTAAAGAGCCCACCTGACACAGGTGACAACTATCAGTGACCAATTCTATAGCCATGAAAAGACAGAGGAGTATGGTTCAGAGCAAAATCAACCAGACAACCCCAGAGAGGGAGTCTAAAGGGATGGAAATGCACAGCCTCCCTGAAAAAGAATTCAGAATAAAAGTCATAACCATGCTGATGGACCTACAGAGAAATGTGCAAGAGCTGAGGGAGGAAGAGAGGGAACTGAGGAAAGACAATACAGAAATCAGACAAGCGATCCACGGGCTTAACCGCAGAATGGATGAGATGCAAGAGACTGATAATGGAGTAGAAAACAGAGAAGAGGAGTACAGAGCAGCTGAGGCAGAGAGCGATAAAAGGATTTCTAGGAATGAAAGAATATTCAGAGAACTGTGTGACCAATCCAAACGTAATATTATTCGCATTATTGGAGTACCAGAGGAAGAAGAGAAAGGGAAAGTGATAGAAAGTGTCTTTGAAGAAATAAATACTGAGAAATTTCCCTCGCAGGGGAAGGAAGTAGTCTCGCAGTCCACTGAAGCTCACAGATCTCACAAAACAAGGGACCCAAGAAGACAACACCAAGATACAAAATAATTAGGATGGCAGAGATCAAAAATAAAGACAGGGTATTAAAGGCGCTAGAGAGAGGAAAATGATCACCTACAAAGGAAAACCCATCAGACTATCATCAGACTTCTCAACAGAAACCTTACAGGCCGGAAGAGAATGGCATGATATATTTAACGTTATGAAACAGAAGGGCCTCGAACCAAGAATATTGTATCCAGCACGATTATCATTTAAATATGATGGAGGGTTTAAACAATTTCCAGATAAACGAAAGTTGAGAGAGTTTGCCTCTCATAAAACAACACTACAGGATATCTTAAATGGACTGCTCTAGAGGGAAGCACACCTAAGGTTAAAAAGATGTCACCAGAGAAAATAAAATCATAGCAAATAAAGCAGACCACCCAAATACAAACTAAAGGCAAAGAATAAACACCGATTAAAGAAAGAATGGAGGAGGAGGAATAAGAAGGGAGAGAAAGAAAGAAACATCAGACTGTGTTTACAATAACTTAACAAGAAAGTTAAGTTAGATTTTTAGATAGTAAAGAAGCAACCCTTCAACCCTTGGTAACCACGAATCTAAAGCCAGCAATGGCAATAAGTACATATCTATCAATAACCACCCAAACGTAAATGAACTGAATGCACCAATCAAAAGACACAGAGTAACAGAATGGATAAAAAAGCAAGACCCATCTATATGCTGCCTACAAGAAACTCACCTCAAATCCAAAGATATACACAGACTAAAAGTGAAGGGATGGAAAGATATTTCATGCAAACAACAAAGAGAAAAAAGCAGGTGTTGCAGTACTTGTATCAGACAAA